>JAIVEN010000019.1:22093214-22701071 GCA_026686845.1 Adenanthera pavonina | reverse complement strand
TGGTAAATTGCCATGATTACTACTTTGGAACAACTCAAATGGTTATTACCTTCATTTATAAGCTTTATATGAGCCTCAAGGCTACAATGTTGTCGTTCCTTAACTAAAACTTAAACTCCAATGTCTTTCATTACAAAAAAGGAAAAACCAATGTTTCTTATTAAATAACATGAAACTGATATTTATTTTTAAAAAATAAAACTAGACATTAACTGTTTCTATAATCTATCATGCTATCTTTTTCAAGTAATCTAAAGTAAATATAATCTATCATGTTTAATTTGTTGCAGAAAAATGATTTTCTCTCAATAGTGTTATTTTGGTCATGAGAATAATCTTTGACTGATGCAATTCTATTTTTTAAATATTTATTCATTTTCTCAAAAAGTTCAAAGTAGTAGATAATAGAATCATCACCCCATATGCTGCACACATTCGGCACTGAATGTCGTACGAAACATTAATATAAATAATAAACCGATATAATATTAAAAAAATGTATTGAATAAAACCTTGTTCTAGTTACAAGTGGAAGCCATGGTTTTTGTGTCTCAGAACCTTTTAGATGTTCATACTATATGAGAATACATGAAAACTGGAGTTCTTACGTCGATATTTAGGTGTAAACAAAACTGCACTATGCATTAAAGTTACAAGAGCAAAAAGGATTTTTTATGAATATTGCGAAAAAAGAATAAAAGGTTGTTGCTGTGGAATGCAACAAGTACCAAACCCCCTTTAAGGACTCTAATTTGAAAAAAAAAAACATCCCAAATTGCTCCTTCAAGTTTCTTCTGCTCAATACCCATGTTTGCATCACCACACATCACGCAAATACCTGCCAGTCATTTGTAGGTTCTTCACAAAGCTCTCAGCCTGGGAACTTTCCAGAGAACCCTGAAATTCATAAGCAAAAGAACCTGATTAGCTATGCACTCTGCATATTTCACAATGCATCCAGCAACCTCATAATGAAATGGCAAATTGCCTTTATAATATGTAATAACCAGCAAGGATATTCAAAGATTTGGTTCAGTTTTGGACCAAAAGTAAATCAAACTGACTTAATTGGTTTTGCAAAATGGAAGACCAAAAAGTAAATTGACAATCAAACCGACTAGATCAATTTCAACGTGCAGGAATTTAATTGTGACTTTCGGTTTTGGCTAGTTAATATGGTAGGGTTTTCCAAATTATGTGTGGCAAACACTGGTTGGTGAATCTTTAGTCTATACAAAGAATTGCTCTGTAATAGAATTCTCTTGCTTCAGTATTATTTATTCCTATAAACATACCTGCTCTTGCGCAATAGTGTGAAGAGTGCGGTGTACATCCTTAGCCATGCCTTTGGCATCACCACAAACATAAACATAAGCTCCTTGAGATAGCATGTTCCAAATATCCGAAGCCTGAACACAGTACAGCATTGATTCAGAGAATGGTTAAACATATAAAGTTTGAGAGAAATGTGGTGGGTTAAAAGAGACTTACCTTCTCCATCATTTTATGCTGCACATATTGCTTGGTGGGTCCCTCCCGCGAGAAGGCGACAATGAGCTCAGAAAGTGAACCGCTATTAACAAAGTGGTTCAACTCATTTTCATAGATGAAGTCCTATTAAGAATATGTAACACATTAAAATTTAATATCCCAAATGTGCCAAACACTCCTCACATACCACTACCAGCACTTAGGAAAATAATGGATCCTTTATATTTATGTAATCATACATTCGAAGAGAGAGTAATAGAAAAAAGTGACTGTATATGGGATTCACTCCTTTTTTACATTTATTATCTTGTTTCTCTCTATCTATGCTTGTATGCATTATACGCTGTCATGAAAGTGACTGTAGAGGCCTGGAATGTCCGCAAAGCCACACAAATTCATAAAAAGCATGAAGGATAGAAGAACTTACCATTTTCCTATTACGGCATCCAAAGAATAAAACAGATGGGCCAAGTTCCACTCCCTCCTGTTTCAGGGCTAATCTTTCTTGCAAGAAACCCCTGAAAGGAGCCAATCCAGTACCAGGACCAATCATGATTATAGGCACTTTAGAATCTGCCGGGAGTCTGAAATTGGACTGCCTAACAAATATAGGAGCCCAACTGCAGTTTGGGCTTTCCTCCAATGGCACAGAATTCTGAACAAATAAGAAAAAAAAAAAAGTTAAAAATCATAGTCAAAGTATCTCACGATACAAATTCCAGAGGTCATGGCCAAAAAAATATTTGATAACTGAAAAACTGACTTCTGAAAGGGAGGAGATTGAATTCCTGGATAACTAAATATTGTAAATAGAAAGTGATATAGTGGGGGCTTTAGAATAACAAATTCAAGCTGATACTTTTATTTGAGCAAATAGATTGCAAATTGTTTGCAAGCCAATCATGTTTATATTAGTATAACTAGTCACTCTTGTCTAGTTCAAGTGACCTTAATGAGGGAAGCTTTTAAAATATAAGTACCTTTATCCAAGTTGAAGCGACTCCTTTATGCATCCTTCCAGTGGGCATTCTATCATAAACTAATGCAGAGGTCACATGGATTCTGGATGGAGCCATCCTGTGGATAATTTTTGCTTACGGTTAGCAGTTAGCATTACATATTATATGTTCAGATTCAGGAACAAGACATAAATCACATTGCCTAAGTTCCCCTTTAGTTTGTTGCAGAATGCAGCTCTTTTGGGTGACTATTTTGAAATGTATGTGCTAATTCTCCTTGTTGCAAGGCTATAGAAGAGTGAATAATAAAAGAATATCAGGCTGCTCTAGCTAGCTAGCTCTTAATTCACTATTTGATTTCCTTACATACCTAAAAACCTTTCATGAGGACAAATACCCATGTAATCATAGTACACGGAAACTAACCTTGGAGAAGATGAGATTGAATAATATCTTGGTTGCAGGCGAGGAGTAACTGCTGCAAAAAAGACACCAAGTGGGGGTTTGGCTGATGGAAACTCAGCCATGACCTCAAGAAGACTTCTTTGGCTGGCAATCACCCACTCTGCATATTCATCCTGTACAAGTAAAGACCAAAATAATATCCGAATTAGAGATTTAAGCACATGAAGGTGATTTGAATTCCTGTCATACAAAAATTTTACAACCTTTCCAAATGGAGAGGCAAGATGTTTCAGTCGATCGGCTTCAGATGGATCAGAAGCATGGGCAGCTAAGGCAAGTAAGGCAGACTGGAAAACATAAGCATATGGTTTTTAGTTACTAACATAAAGGAAGAGTCTCGAGAGAAAAGCAGTAAAAGGTGTAATCAATGGTGCATCAAACTCAGAAGAAGCACCTTTTTGGGTGAACTCAAAAGATCTGCATATCGAGCCAGTGCTGTTCTTAAAGTGCAGGGAGAGAATGGAGGTGGCAAGGAGCCACCAAGTGGTGTCCCATCTTCTTCGGTAGTATGGATGGAAAAATAAGTATCTGGTGACGAACCCAGTAATCCTAATGCTTCTTCCACAGTTTCAGGTAAGTTCTCACAGTAAACACCTACATGATCCCCTGTTTCATATCTATGAAACAACATGTGCACAAGAACAAGGGATGAGTCAGTACATTGGGTATAGACAAGTCTGTTTTTATTGATTACATTTCACATAAAGATACTTACACTATGCCAGTGCCAGAAATGTCAAATTCTAGATGAGTGCAAGAGCGATCTGATGCAGAAGTATGAAGCTCCTTTTGCACAGCCACATTTGCTCTTCATGGAATAAGCAATAAATATCAGTTTAAAGTATGATATAACTCCAAGTTGCAACTGAAAAATCTAATCTAACTTGTACCTGCATGGATGCTGAGCATCCACAACAGCATGACCATTTGGGTTATGACTGATCTTTTCCTCAAAAGGTGCATTTACTGGGTCATGAATCACAACCCGATACTGCAAAACTGTAGGAGTATAAGGGGTAGATACAGTTTTACCATCCTCATCCCCGAGCAATTGATCCAATTCTGGCCAGACTAGTTCTTTCCTGCAATAACAGTCATTATTAAGGGAGCAGGATGGTTCTTCCATATTTACAGCGAAATAGATTTCCATTTCAACATACTCAAATCAGCTAAACATTTTGGTACCATGCATTGAAGTCATCCTCCATGCATTGATCGTCATCTCCAAGACCCAATGAGACAATACGCTTCCCACCTGCAATTGCAAAATTCAGGTCAGAATGGTGGCAATCTATAAAAAGGAGAATGAGAAAACAATACCAACAATTTAATAACACTACAGTGAAAATTGGAAATACATTGACTTCAATGCCTGAGAGTACAAGGAACAGATAACCAAACATATCAATTTAGTGTTTCTTTACGTATATGCATAAAACAATTGTATTAATCCATGTTCATGCCTAAAAAGGATAGATTCAACTAATCGTTAAGTTTTATGCTTTAACAAGTATTGACTATATATATATATATATTCTTGCATCATCCAAATGACCATCCTTTCAGAAGTCACAAAATTAATAAAAGTTCAGTAATTCCCAGACAAATTCCTCGAGCAGCATAAGTAATCAATAGAATACCTTGCTCAGCAAGCTTCTCATCCATCACCTTTGCTACCTGTTATAATGTACACAAGTATGAGACCAAGAAATTAGCAATGGCTGTATATTTGGAAAGCAAAGCAGAAAGCAACTTGAAAGTGAGTTAAACCCAAACCTTGTTGAAATGCTCATATTGCCTGTTCCCAAGGCCAAACACGCCATACTGAAGATTTTGAAGCCATTCTCCCCTATCTTGTCCCTAAAATTCCAGCAACAAAATTAAGATATGGTCTAACCCTTCTCGAGCTAATAATCCCTTCAAGCTACGGAAATTTAATTCAAACTTACCTCCGTAAACCATTTATAAAATCTTGCGGCATTGTCCGTTGGTTCACCATCCCCATATCTGCACCATCCTAACTGGTTAAATTACCAGCAATAGCAACAAGCAATTTGAAGAGAAGGGAAAAGAAGAAAAACTTACGTAGCCATGAAAAAAAGTGCCAGTTTCTCCTTTTTCAACTTCTCCTCATACTCATCGTCATCGTCGGCATAATCATCCTGCTCAACGCCATATCCCGAACATAAGCATCACCCACATGCATATACAACCAAACCAATAACAAGAAGGAAAGCATTTTCAATTGCAGAAAGAAGATATTACCAAATCCACAACTTTAAATGTCGCCTTCTCGTATCGCGCTTTCGCCTCATCCACTAGCGCCTGCTCAAAACACCAGTGTTAGCACAATCCAATTGAAAACTTCAAAGAAGACAGTACCAGTTGAGTAAGCCTACCTTGGCAAACCCTTCAGCTGTGCCAGTTTGCGTGCCAAAGAAGACGGTGACCTTTGTCTTACCATCATCAACCTCCACCTTTGGCGCCTTAACCGTCAACGGTGGGGGGGGAGGCACAACGGCCTTCGACTTGGAACTCTGGGATCTCCGCCACATCAAGACCACCACACACCCGATCAAAACCGCGACGGAAGTCGTCAACACAACCCCGTAGTTCCGATTCTGCAATAGCATGGAAACCACCTCGTTGGAGGGGTCTACCTTTCCTTCGATTATCGCCGAGATGATATCCATGGCAGTGGGTTCCATTATTCTTCAACGAAACCCGAGAAAAAGTATAGGATCAATGGAACAGGAAGAGTTTGATAATATTGGCGAAACTGAAACCTTGATTGCAGATGAATGAAGATGGAGAAAGGAATTGAGAAAACAAGGAAATGGGAGTGAATTGGAGATGTAAGAGACGAGAAGTTTTATATTGAGAGGGAAAAAGAGAGCACCAAAACAACGCCTACCAAAACAGACCAGTCAAACACACCTAACGCCGTGCTTAACCCTCCTATGCCTTCCCTGTCATTTTCTCTTCCCTTTATCAGAAAAGGAAAAGATTCAAACCTGATTGAGAACATCAAAACTTGGAAATTGAATACAAGTTTCAATCTTTCCACTTTTTTTATTAAAAAAAAAAAAGCAGGGTCAACCACTGCTTCTGGATTTTATAGATGAGAATTTGGGGAGAAGCTTCTCTGTTTCGAAGGAGAGTCAACCACTTCTACTAAATTTTTAGATATATTAAAAAAAGACTTAATTTAATGGTTTTTAGTTAGTGTTTTTTCATGGGGATTGTTCAATGTAGTATCAATCGCCCGTAGTGAAAAGGAAATATAACGAGAATGGGTGCAGAATGAGAAGAAGAAAACGACATTCTTATTTTTTAAAAGATGCGTGGAGGGACATTACCCCCACACGGTATAGTAGCGTACTTTGTCTTAATCATTATTTTATGAAAATAGTTAATTATAATTTTACGAAAATCTTCTTGTGATTTCTATAACAAATTATTTAAAATATTAATTTCATGTCAATATTTGTTGCTCACACATGCATAGTTATTGCAGTTTTGTTGAGGGAAGGCGGATACAACGAGGGATGGCAGTCATTATTTTAAAAAATTAGTGTGAATAATAATTTATAATTTATAAATAATGTTCAAATTTTTATATTACATATAGATAATAATAGAGTAATTTCATGATTTGTGTAATCAATCAATCAATCAATATATATAATAAAGTAATACAATTTATAAGTAATTAATTGTGCAACTTTTCTCAAACTCCATATAATTTATGAGGGAATATATTTATTTTTAATTAAATTTAAATCATATATGTCTCATTTTTTTTAAAAATATTAAAAATATTTTTTTAAGAAAAAGAAAAATAATGGAGAGACTCGCACTATAATTATGGCGGGAGGCAAGAGAAAAAAGTTAAAGAAGAGTGAAATTCTTTTCATAATAAAGTAATTAAGGGCGAAGCTTCGCCTAAGTAATCTAGGCTTGCTCCAAATGTCAATTATTAGTTTTCAATTATTCTTGTGCATGAAAAAAAGTGTTGAAATGAGTGCGATAGATGGACGTAACATATCAATTAATAATAATAAATACATACATGGAATCTGGCTGGCAACGATTCCTTGGATATGACTAACTAGTTTGACTTTTTATCATATTTTAAAAGAAGAAATTGAACAGAGAGGAGGCATGCCCATATACTCACTCTGTTTCAGTTTATAGTGCACTTTTAACTATCGCATACAGACAAAAATAATAATTAATAACTAACAAAATTTTTCACTTTTTCTTATATTACCCTCATTAAATACTTTGAGAATGAAATATTTTAATCATAAACACATATTTGAGTTTATTAATTAAAGGTAATATTGGAAAGAGAACAAAATTACACTACGTAATCCGCAAAGTGCACTATATTATGAAACATTAATTTCTCAAAAAAATACACTATATAGTAAAATGGAGGGAGTATTATATTAGCTTTTTCCAAAGTTTTTTTTTTTTACCAAGATTAGCTTTTTCCAAAGTTGAAGGAGGACTCTGACATGTGAAAGATAACATATTAATTACTAATCATGAAATGTCAAAGTGGATGTGAACGTTATTTTCGTTGATAAGCAAATCAAACGATATGAATGTTGTGCAACCATAGGTGTTTGGTTTGTATTTTTATAAATTAAATTATATTTTTTTAATTATTATTAATTTTATTTAAATAGATTTTTAATAAATTTTTTATTTTTATTTAAATTTTATTTTTATAAATTGTGATTATTTTAAAAATATTTTAAAAAAAAACAAATCAAACTACATGGTATGGTCAATTCATTTGTACTATTTTTTTTTCACAAATTAGAAATAGAAATAGTCAAAGCTCAAAATTGACCGCTTCGTCTCACTTCGTCAGCACTGACCATAACTCCTCTTTCTTTTTTTTTCTTTTCTGTTTTTTTTTTCATAAAGCACTGACCATAACTGGGCTGAAGTGGGTGTCGGGGGAGATGTATGTGAGTAACCTCTCCAACGAACGCGTCCGTTACCTTTTGTAATTAAAATCATTCACATATAATTTGTTTTATTTTATAAATTTAAACTTATTTCATATTATATACACATATTAAAATAAAAAATATTTGGTATGGAAATTTTTTTTTGAGAGAAATAAAATCTATTTTGATGATATCTATACTAGGTTGGATGATACTTTTAGTGCTTATAAAAAAAAATTAACACATTAAGAATAAAATAAAATAGAATCTGAATAGTGTGATTTTAATCTGATAGTACATATTAAAAGATAGTATTCCAGCCTCTAATTCAAACTGCAAAGGAACATGTAGCATCACATATTTGGCTAATTTATTGTTTTAATTAATTGATGTCTCATGGAATTACTAGTTAAGTATTTGAATTGCATTAAAAAAAATTAAATAAATGATATAATGTTCAGAAAGTTTTTCTTTTATAGATGTCTAACCAAAATAAGCGATGTATAACTAGTGTGATTTGATTAATATAGATAATGTATTATGGGGTTGGTTTAGGATATCATGTTAAATTTCATTTTTGAAACTAATTATTGTTAACTAAAGTCATGGTTGAAATATTTAGGGCCGTTCAATATACTTATAATGAAGATTACAAATAATTTAATTATTTCACTTTTTACTTTATCAGATGTTCAAATTTATTTTCTAAATAAATATATATTATATTGTTAAAGACAAAAATATCATTTTTAATTTAAAAAATGATTTAGTAGTTAGGGATATATTTAGAAAACTATCATAAAAAATTAAGAAGAGTTCGGGAAATAAAATTTTTCTGAGTTTTAGTTGAGTAGTAAAACTTCTCAAAATAAGGCTCCACTTCCCGAAAAGTTGAAATTTTTTTAGTATTAAGTAAAACTGAATGATCTATTTTCCTGGAAAATTAGCTTCAATCCCTTACTTTTCTCACACCAAGCCACCCTTTAAACTTTATTCAATGTATTCAAATAGGCAATGTGGGGTTATCACATAGACATTCTTTCCTCTAACTTTGATACAAAATTTTTCAATTTTAGCCACTTGAAGCCATTCCAGATGGAAATAATAGGGTAGAGCGTGGATAAAGGTTAAGACTAAGAGCTCAAACCTTCACAATAGAACAAAAATATTTCCAATTTTAATGTAAGAATGGATGTCATCTCTAAGACCACGTTTGGTACATGTGAAACTAAAGAAAAGATGAGCGAATGGCTTCAACTCCATTATTTGATTTATTCGAAAGGAAGAGTGAATCATCTTTACAGAAACCATGAAGCCACTTGAGAATTCCATAATTGAGGAGAATTGGAGATGGAATTGTCTATACATAAAGGTGATTTGAATAATATCCAAACTAGAAATTTTAGCACATAAAGGTAATTTCAATTCCCATCATACAAAAATATTACAACCTTTTCAAATGGAGAGGCTAGATGTTTCAGTCCATCAGCTTCAGATGGATCAGAAGCATGGGCAGCTAAGGCAGGTAAGGCAGACTGGAAAACATAAGCATATAGTTATTAGTTACTAACATTAAGAGTCTTAAGAGAAAAGCGGTAAAAGGTGTAGAATCAATGGTGCATCAAACTCAGAAGAAGCACCTTTTTGGGTGAACTCGAAAGATCTGCATATCAAGCCAGTGCTGTTCTTAAAGTGCAGGGAGGGAATGGAGGTGGCAAGGAGCCATCAAGTGGTGTCTCATTTTCTTCAGTAGTATGGGTGGAAAAATAGGTATTTGGTGATAAACCTAGTAATCCTAATGCCTCTTCCACAGTTTCAAGAAAATTCTCACAGTAAACACCTACATGATCCCCTGTTTCATATCTAGGAAACAACACATGCACAAGAACAAGGGAAGACTCAGTACATCGTGTTTAGACAAGTGTGTTTCTGTTAATTATATTTCACATAATGATACTTACACTATTCCAGGGCCAGAAATGTCAAATTCTAGATGAGTGCAAGAACGATCGGATGCAGAAGTATGAAGCTCCCTTCGCACAGCCACATTTGCCCTACATGGGGAGCAATACAAATCAGCTTAAAGTATGATATATAGAACTCCAAGTTCCAACAGAAAAATCCACTCTAACTTGTACCTGCACGGATGTTGAGCATCAATAACAGCATGACCATTAGCATTATGAATGATCTTTTCCTCAAAAGGTACATTTACTGGATCATGAATCACGACCCAATACTACAAAACAGCAGCAGTATAGGGGCAGATACAGTTTTAACATCCTCATTCCCAAGCAACTGGTCCGATTCTGGCCAGACTAGTTCCATAGCGTGTGTGTGAATGAAAAAAAACACAGTGAGGTTTCTTCACAACAATATATTTTACAAATACATCAGAAATTTTAAGAAAAATAAGACAAGGACAAAGAAACATTTCAACTTCGTAGTACCCTCAGTTCATTTGTCCTTTTATTGTCACAAGAAGACAAATCCTTTCCCCTGCTTATTTGTCATTGAGACATGCAGACTCAGCAATGCCTTTGATCTCAGATCAAAATTAACATTACATAAAAAAAAAACACACACACACACACACACACACACAACACATAGCTCCATTGCATAGATGAGGGATCTACAGCTTTGAAGCTGCTCCTTTGTCTAAGAACCATTTCAACTCCCCTTCAGGTGATAGCAATTCAACAGGTAGCTTATCAGAATTCTCGGTGGCTCCCAGTGCAGAGTGAACTGCATCTGCTTTACCAGCACCAGTGGCCACTATTGCAATGTAAGCTGAAGAATCAATAACCAGAAAGGTAAAAGTCATTCTCTCCGGTGGTGGTTTTGGTGAGTCCTTAATGAAGGCAACCCATTTGTTATTCTCTTTCACGAGAGAATGCCCAGGGAACAGAGAAGCTACATGTCCATCAGGGCCCATACCAAGCAAGATTAGATCAAATTTTGGAAATCCGCTGACTGATGATACTGGTATCACATTACTCTTGACCAAGTGCTTGAGACATGTTTCATAGTCATCAGCTGCTCCCTCAGCTGACAAGGCATCATTAATGGCATAAGCATTGCCGGGAGGAATTGGTACCTGCCGAGAGAAACATGCAGAAAGCATTAACTGGTAAGATTGATCACGAAGTATCGGATTAGAACAGCTGAAAGATGGAATGTCACAGTCTATTGTAGCGATTCAAAGCATTCTATACATGAATATGCTGACTAACTTGAGAGTGAGGGTTGCGTTGAAATTGCCATTCAATTCAACAAGGGAGGCTTCTGGGCTTTTAGGCAGTGTTTAGTAAGTTATGGTGTCCATTTACCATACTTAGCCCCATAGCTTAGCAACATCTCCATGATACTCATATTTGTTGGTTAAATTCCTCACTTTACAAATATTTTGAAGCAATATTTATAATAAAATATGCCCTATGCAATTTCTTAATAGCGTTTCTCACATGCTATCTTTTTTTTTTTTGTTTTTGTTTTCCCTGATAAACCACATGCTATCATTTTTACCCATGCCATCAACCTAAACAGATAGACATCTCAACAATGGCAAGAGAAGGGAAAGTGATAACTCCTCCATTTTAAACTTGGAACTTACCCCATTTTCTTACCACATCAAAATGAAACAAAAGGTACTGATATTATTGCAAAACATCCTGAAAATCAATAATGTTATTCTCATTTATATATGTTCTATATCTTATATAAATCTATAACAGCATTGTTCACGAAGCCATGACCACTGCAGCTTACTATATGAAATTCCGTATATAGGCCCCATCTAGTTAGAAGTGAAAAACAAAAATCATCTATGACAGCTGATAATTCGTCAACCATATACCTTGGAGAGAAATCCATCAAAAGCAAGCTTGTAGTTACTATCTTCGTGAGTCATTGGCACTACCCTTTCATCCACCCAAAACACATGCCACTTAGACGATTCAATGGCATCAACATGGGGTGGTTCCACCAATTTCCTGAAATGCCAACATAAAAAGAACACCAAAAATGGTATAAAATGCCAAAGAAAAAAATTGGAGCATTTTAATATGGAAGAAAAAGTATAATTTTGAACACAAAACAGTAAAGTCCACCCACCTGAGATGATGTATCAAAGACCCACCAGACAAGACAACGGTAAAAGCACCTCTCTCTTTCGTGAACTTAGTGGACATATCGGCGACGTAGTCGGCCAAAGACACGGCCAGTTCATCCGTTTCGAAGATTTCCACCTTCTTGTTCTCCGACTTTGCAGTCCCCACCATTGACGCCTTCACCTGGGGGAAAAACTCTTGGCATTGACGCCAATCAGAGAAAACCCTCTATATGCAAGAGAGCGGAAGATGAATTTCTGCGGACGCTGGGGCGTGAAGAAGGACGGAGTAGAGGATGAAGGTTGATCTAGGATTCGCGCAGAGGGGTAAAACAAAGCGGAGGCGCTAGAGGCCATTCAAAGAGCGCTCACTCGTCCTTCAAAGGAGAAGAGCAAACAGTAGTTGCTGCTTGCTACACTGTTATTACGGGTCAACGGAATTGGAATCGCAGTATTGTAGTTGCACGTTGTGTTAAGTTAGGATTTGGAAGGAGGGGAGGGGAATTTCCGCCCAATATTTTCATTCTTTGATTGGTTTAGAAAAAAATATAGGAAGTAACGAAAAATAACATATTTTATATAATAAATTTTTAATTTAAAATATAAGATATTAGATTTTTTTTATTTTATTTTTATATTTAATTCTTTTTTACTTATTATTTATAATTTTACAATAATAATAGATTGGAGGTATTTAATGAGGATAAAATAGAAAATATTGATATTTTTCTATATTGATTTCAAATAAAATTTTTTTTTAATATGCGTATAATTGATATAAAATATCTTAAAATATAGATTGGATGGAGTATATATATAATTAGTAAAGCAAAGAAAAATAAAAAAAGAGAAAAATAAAAAAAAATTAAAAAATATGCACGGGGCAAATAAACTTATCAGTAGTATCCATATAATTAGTTTGTAGTAACTTGTAAGAACCAAAATGGGCTCATTATGAAACTGTAGGAAAGTTAATGGGTTAGGCTGGACATGAAATGCTTTTGTGAATAAGAAGGGAGCTGCCCCTTGCGGAGGAGTCATCTGAGACACAATGGGAATGTATCACTGGTTTTATGGCTAAATTGACTGTTGTGCCAAGTATATCTGCTGAGCTGATGATGGTTATATTACATAGGACTGAACTTTTACTAGTTCAAGGGGTTTTAAGAGGATTCTTGTATGTAATAACTTTATAAAAGCTATCAGTCTTATAACTCGTGATAATTCTAGTAATCACCTGCGCAATAATGTCATTTAGGAGATTAAGAATTTTTATTACAAGGAACTGGACTATTATTGTGGAACATTTGTTTAGAGAAGTGAATAAATGTGCTAACTAGCTAGCTCATTAAGCACACGATATTGATAGCAACTTCCTGGTCCTTTCCTAGGTTGTAGATAAACCCTTTTAACTTGGATAGAGGAGGTGAGAACAACTCTATATAATTTTTTAGGTGTTTTCTAGCATTTTATTTTTTTAAAAAGAGTCCATAATATTTTCAAAAAAAGGAAAAATCAGCCCATTATATTTGTGAATGGATGTCATTCTAAGACCACATTTGGTAAGTGGGAAGTCCAAGAAAAGGAGAGGAAATGCTTGAACTCCATATTTTATTTATTATTAATATTTTTTTCATAAGAGAAACCATTGTTTGATTTGTGGGAAAGGAAGAGAGACCCATTTCCTACGAGAACCATGAAGTCACTAGTGGATTCCAAAGTCGAGGAGAATTGGAAATGGAATGGGATTGACATTATGAAAGCTAAGAAGAAAATATCCAAATTGCCTTTATTCATTTTTCTTTTTTAAGATTCAATGGTTCTTTTTGGTTATTCTCAAATGTAATGGGGAGGGGTATATGTGTTGTTTTGTTTTAAATTATTTCCATTTTTTTTCAATCCTACCAAACATAATTTTTTTTCACACTTAATTTCATTTTCATTTTTTTATCTTTATATTTTTTTTAAAAATCTGACCAAATCAGCCTTGAATTTATTTTGAAACAATGTGTTCCTGTGAGCACACATATCCAACAATTTCAAACGTTGTTAAATGTCAAGAGAATTAGAAAAACAGAACATAAAATATAATCCATAAAAAAAATTGAATCTTTGGCAAGATTCCATGGAACTGAACCCAATAAACCTTTATTTTCTTTTTTTTTTAAATTTTACGAAAAGGCTAGGAAAAGAATTCCTAGAAGTTACAAATCAATGTCTAAAAGAGAACTCTCCCCTCAATCTCCAACTAAAATGTGCATGCATCCTAGCACTAGTTGATTGAAAATGATAAAATCACCATCTATTTCATGAGTTTTTTGAGCAAGCCAATTCACACATTCATTAACTTCTCTAAATATATGTTTAAAAGAGATGTTCCAATCTCTCGTAACAAATTTATTGATTTGATCAATAGTTTCTTTTCATAAATTATATTTCCTCTCATCTTTAATATAAGACCCTTTTAACTGAATCACGCGGATTAAGAATTAGAATTAAAACTAATTAACTACCTCAATTTCTCCAAAAATTCTAACATTTTTTCAAAACTACCCTTATTTAATCTCTCTCTTTTTCACTTTAGATACATTAAATAGTGACATTTTTCTAGAAATATATAATAAATATTACCTCATATATTGTAAAAGGTCTTATATTTAGATACAAAATAAAAAATTCTATATATAGAACCGAAAAGAGAGTAAGATTCATAGTCTTTAAAGAGTCATTACACACCATAATTCTTTTAAATCAGTTAGTCCAAAAGTGGTTAATGCCATTGAAAAGAGAAAATAGCAATGATTTCCGCGGCAGTGTACAGCACCCAATAAACCTTTCAAAAGATGCATTTGGATGCAATGAACCAAGGCACTGCAAACAAAGAAAGATGTGAAACCTTACGAATGGTTTGGTACGCACGGAGAAATAGATGATCTGAGCTAACACAATTACAGTCTCTCTCCAAATCGAAACTTCAAAAAAAAAAAAAATTATCCTCAACAACTCAGCTCTAAAAAGAATCTTTCCAGAATATATCTGTGAAAAACTTGTGTCACAACCATAATTAATCTTGAATAACACCCACATACCCCACACAGTGAACCAAGCTCTTGAATATCATATAGCCTTTAAAGCTTCTATTGTTACATATAAGATGAAATATTTTTAGAAAGCCAAAATTGAATTGCGTGGAACTACGAATCTAAATAAAGTTGAATTCTTTATGAATCAATACGTACATGGTAAGCAATACCCTATTGCTTAATCATGGCAAGAACTCAATTGCCACTTTAGTGTAATTTCTTTTTGCCAAGTAATGAGATTCTTAGCTTAAACATTTACCATATAATTCATTTGTCACATTTCTTTTGTTTTAACTTAAATAATGTGTCGGGGCAAAAAAGGAAAAAATGTGTTATGAAAGGACAATTGTATATGCTAAGAAAAGAAGACAACTAAAACAAAAACATTTAATGCTCCTTGTAACTATAAAATCTAGGGGAAATGACACTTGAGGACCAAGATTTTGAATTAATTCCATTTTAGGATCACAAAATTTAAAAATACCAAAAAAGGACCATGATTTTAAATTAATTAAAAACGTAAATATGAAATGACCTAAATGCCCTTGTTAAAATGTTTTATACTCAACATCTGCTTTTTGCTACTCCTTTTCATAAATTTGACACTGAACATCCTAAATTTTACACGGAATACAATAAAGAATTCAACTCTCAGAATTTTACACTCATCTTCTACGTTTTACTACTCATATTCCACAATTTGACACTGAAGATCCCCGATTTTATGCTGGATAAGTCTCAGAATTTTATACTTAACTTCCATTTTTTACTACTCAACATCTATTTTTTACTACTCTTTTTCATAAATTTTACATTAAACTTCCTCAATTTTATACTCATATTCCATAATGTGTTCAGTGTAAAATTAGAGATGTTCAGTATCAAATTTATGAAAAAGAGTAGTAAAAAGCAGATGTTGAGTGTAAAATGTTTTAAAAAGGGCATTTAGATCATTTCATATGTACGTTTTTAATTAATTTGAAATCATGATCCTTTTTTGGTATTTTCAAATTTTATGGTCCAAAATTGGGATTAATTCAAAGTCTTGGTCCTTAAGTGTCATTTTCCCTAAAATCTATTACTACTAAATATAACACCCTTTACAATATATAGGGTAATATTTATTATACATTTTCAAAAAATGTCTCTATCTAATATATCCAAAGAGAAAGAGAAAGAGATATAATAAGGGTAGTTTTGGAAAAATGTTGAGATTTTTAAAGAAATGGAGAAAATTAATTAGTTTTAATTCTAATTCTTAATCCGTATGATTCAGTTAAAAGTATCTTATATTAAGGATTAGAAGGAGTAGTATTAACCATGAAGAGTACCATTCATTTAAAATTATGTGTAATGTATTATATTTAATTTTTTATATATAATGTGTAAACTTTAACAAGCTATAATATATATGAGTAATGAACAGTGTCATTCGTTCTTCAAACTCAGTGTGGCATATATGTGACCCATGTTAATTATTGTTTAGAAGATCAAGATTTTCATAGCATTATTGTGAATATGGAATTCTCAGTTATCTAGACATGGATTTGTGTTTTATGGCATTCAAAACAAAATATTTGTAAGAAAAATCACATTATTTATAACTTATAAATAATATAATTTTTAAAATTTTTTAATCAATGTTTTTTCTTGTCCAAAATACAAGTATGTTTTAAAGTGGTATCTTATTTCAAAATATAAGTTATTTTGAAAATTATTTGGTATACTAATTATTATTTTTTATTTATGTTATTGGTTTATAATTAATAAGTAAGGATAAATGGTTTTTTAACAAATTTAATAATATAATTTCGTTTTTCTAACGTGCTAATGTAATTTATAATGACATTTTAAAGCGGAGGAGGGAGTATATTGATTGATTAAATCAGAATTTTGTGAGTTAATTGAGGTGATATTTTAAAATTGCAACCCTTCAAAACTGAAGTCCCCCAAGTTCATAGAGTCAAAGGAATCTATTCTATAGTACCTCATGGGACTCAGTGCCATGCCATAATCTCAAGCCAAATGTTACCCGCAAAAATCTTTCTGTATCTGGTAAGGAATTAAGATGCGCCACGTGTGAATCAATTAACAAATCATTTTTTGATCCACGTGTTTCTCTTCCATTGCCTGATGTACAACAAAAATGAGACTTCAGACTACAGTTGATCCAATTCCCGTTCTCAACCGTCCCTTCCTTAACGAATCCGTTAACATTTAGTATTTCCCTCCTCAGGAATATATATATAGATATATATCTTCTTTTTTCTTATTTTTCAAATTTCCGCACCGCGGAGATCTATGAAATCCACGCCCAGTCACAGTGACTCCCACTTTGTTGCTTGGTTTCTGAAACTTCAAGAAGAAGAAGACGAAGAAGAAGCTCCGAACACAGCAATGTCAGCCACTGATGGAGATTTCGATCTTCGGGTAATTTGAACCCTCATATGCCCAGTATTCTCCTGCTTTTCTCTCTGTCTCGCTGACTTGTCCTGGCCTCTCTTTTTCTCTTTCTTCGCAGCCTTCTTCTCAGTCTTCCTTCACAATCGAGTGAGTTTTCCCTTCAATTGACTCACGCCTTGCATCTTTCGTTTTCCTTCGTACAATTTGATCGCCTGCGGTTTTTCCCCCCCCAAAAAATCTCACATTGTATCGTGCGCTTGTTTTAGAGAGTACGCCTTTGCTGATGCGGGAAATTTGGAGCACTGCGCCAAGTATTTGAACCAGTCTCTCGTTACGTTTGGATTTCCGGCTTCTTTGGATCTTTTCGCGAATGACACTGTGAGAATCGATCTATGATACTGTTGATTACACTCTGGGAAAAAGAAGAAAGGGATAATTTTTTTTTTTAATATATGCCTTTACTTTGGTAGGTTTCCATTGCACGGACTTGCAATTGCATACACTTCTTGCTGCAGCAGAGACAGCGGGATATTGAATTTAGAGAGTCTGCTAATGAACAAAGACAGCGGTAATTGTTCCCTATACCTTACTATATTTTTAATTTTGGCCTTTGAATCTTTTTGTTTTTGGCCGATTGGCCTTTGAATCTTAGATGCCTGAATTTTAGCATCAGTTTTGGTGTGGCTTTCTGTTGGCTTGTTGTTGCGTAGTACAGTTCAATTTCTCAGCTATTCCTGTACTAGTCTTTTATGGACAAATTTGTACTTGCCTCACTTTTCTTGTCGTATCTGACAGTCAACTTCATAAAACTTTTGTTCGCATGTGTAATTATTTTCCTAATTTACTTATGGTCCTATTTTGTGTTCCATTTCTATATATTCTGTTCTTCAGTTACACACTGCTATGTTTTCATCTATATTGGTGATGAGAATAGCGTGTGTCTATACTGTTTCACATTTACACGTCCACATCTACGTTGTTGACATGAGATTTCAGAAATCAAGTTTCAGATTATTTTTATTGTGATAGTTGCAAGACAGCATTAGACCTCAACTTACTTGTTTATAAAGTAGCTGATTGGGCTCATTTTTTCCCGCTTTATACTTTTGGTATGATAGACTACTATCTGACATATCAAGATTGGAGGCCAAAGTTGAGAGGCTAGAAGGACAGCTACAATCCAAAGACAGGGAGATTGCAACAATTACTAGAACAGTAAGATGATTTAAATTTTTAACGTTAAAAATTGTAGACAAAATTATATTGCATAAAGTAAAATTTAAAATTTATCAATCATGCCAACATTCAAGAATCTCTTATTACAAAGAAATGCTGCTTGATTATGTTGTCTTTTTTCATTGATTCTGATGATAATTCTCCCTGTCTAGGAGGCTAAAAACACTGCAGCTCTCAAAGCTCAAATTGAGAAGCTTCAGCAGGAGCGAGATGAATTTCAAAGAATGGTTATTGGTAATCAGGTCTGAAACAGAATCTATGTTGTTTCTTGCTGCATTTGATAACCACCACTATATATTGGTCAAATTCTGACTCTTATCAACATGAATATGTCAATGCCGACAAAGCAAGTAAGGACTCAACAAATGCATGAGATGAAGAAGAAGGAAAAGGAATACATAAAGTTGCAGGTAGAGTTTATTTTGCTCTTTTTCCCCCCTAATGCAAAGAAGGGTATTTAGATGATTGGTGCTTACATGATAGGAATTTTACTGAAGAACAATTACGTTAACACGAGTGTACACTATATTAAATTTTGAGTAAAGGTCTTGAATGTTCTTGTAGGAGAGGCTAAACCAAGTACTGATGGAAAAGAAGAAGGAATCTAGGTCGGGCATGGAAATAATGAATTTGCTTCAGGTATAAATTATCCAAGTGTTTTCAATGTGTGGCAATTTTTGCAGTGTCATGGTAACTTGGTATCTATAATGTGTGTAATACAGAAAGAAGGGCGGCAACGTGGAACCTGGAATGGGAAGAAGACAGACAATGACTTTTATAAAAAGATTGTATGCAGCTTGATTTTTTTCACTTTGTCTTTACAGGCTTTTGTGTTCTAGACTTTCTCATCTCACATTTTGTCTATAATATTGAAGGTGGATGCTTATGAGGCGAAAAATCAAGAACTAATAGCAGAGAATAATGACTTAAGAGCATTATTGAGATCAATGCAGGTAGGCCCTTGACTAATAACTGGTATTTTCTGAAGTTTTTGCTTTGAGACAAGTTTATGAATGTAATATGCTGTATGCCTTTCTTCTTCCTGCTTTCCTTTGAATCCTCTTATTGTGATTTTCAATCCTTCAACTTTTTCTGTTCTCATTCACCATTTGCTGCCTTATTGATCTCTCAACTTGCCTCCAATTTTATTTTGAGGTACTTCCACCTCTGCCTATTTTTTCCTCTGCGAAGATATACTTTTTGCCTGTTGACGAATTTGTTTGCCATGTACATGTTACTTACAGTGTCATCAACTCTGCTGATTAGCTGATTAGTACAATATGTACATACTTTCCTTTACATGGAGGCCATTATTTAGGTTTTTTTTTCTCCCCCTAAAGCACGGAATTTTGCTAGTACTTCTGTACTATTGAAAAATCTGGTACTATTACCAGACATATATTAACAATTAGGCAATTGCTTCCTGAATTTTAGCATTTAACTCGTCCATGAATTGAAAAGAGTTTAGATGGCAAAATATAATCAGTATTCAGTAGTAGCACCCAATTTTAATACTACAGTAGTAGTAGAAATGAGTTTGTACTTAGGGCCATGGAACTTCGTTTTAAAACACCCCCCCCCCTCCAGGGACCAAAAACAAAATATATATATATATATATGAGTCCGTAATTGATGGCCAGATTGACCTCAGTTATTCTATTGAATCTTGCTCAGCAAAAGAAGCATGAAAGCATCACTCTCAAATGTTAATATTGATACGTATACTAGAAGTTGGCAGTGTACAATGGTCTCCTTGAGCAAGTGTGACACCAGTTCACTATGATAGAGAATATGTCCATGTGCAGTTGGAAACCTAGAATCAATATATCAATATATATAATAAAATCTACATCAAGCCACATCATTCACAAACCGTGAAGAGTGTAGCTCATTTTTCAAACTCTATACAATGTTTTAGGAAACATGTCTAGTTTAACTTTTATAACTCTTTATTTTCTCAATAACTATGAGTAGGGATTTAACTTTTATACTTGCCATATATATATATGTTATTGGGTTTGAGTTCATGCATTTTGTTTCTAGAGTCTTTTTTCTCTAATATTTTTCTTTCATCCTTGGACTACGGTAGTTGTCATTCTATGTGCTTGTCCACGATTCTAAGACTTCTGAGTGTGCTGCTTGCAGATGGATATGCGTGATTTCATAAATGCTCCTAATGGGCAAACAAAGCAATCTGCCACTGATAACGAAAGAGTTGAAAGTGATCCTTCACAATCTCCGTTGGTTGGGAGGACGGTATGAAGCTTGTTCTAATAAACTTCTTTGACTTTGCCAAGCTACTGCGAAGTTAATTAGTTACTGCTTGCAGGATGTTTTTGATCTCCCTTTTCACATGGCTAGAGATCAAATAGAAGAAAGTCTTCGAGCCAAGATGGCTTCCATTAAGGTATTTACTTACCATTATCTTTTTTTCCACTTTTAAGTATCAACAGATATGAATATTAGCATCGTTCATGTCTTAATTGTGAATGACTTAAAATATGAAGGAGCGGATGGTACAATTGCAAGATGCTCAGAAAGGAGCTGAAGTTACCTCAGAAGCAACTGAGAGAGAACTTGAGCTTGAAGCTCAACTTGTTGAAGCAAGGAGCATCATACAGGAGCAGGTAATGTTTCTGCTTTTGCAAGTACTAGTTTGGCGCATTTACTTGTTCATAAAAGGAAAAAGAAAAGACAAAAATATGATAGTGAAGCTGCTCTGCCTTGGATCTCTTGTCTATACTAGACTGAATGAGGTTTTAGGATCAATCACTTTATCTTGCCTTCCAATTCAGTTTTGTGGCTTAGTGTTCCTGGATTGCCTGTCCATCTGCTCAAGCAACTCTATATCGGTAATATATCCTTGAATGACTAGAAGTAGAAACTTTTGTTCCGTCTGATCTCTGAGGATTTTGTTCTATTAAAATTAGAAAAAACCCTTTTGGTCAAATGGCTATCACTTTTGTTGAATCCAAAAGCGTATATCTCCAGTAAAAAGGTTTCCTCCATTATTTTTTCGGCTAACAAAACGGTTTTCTCTTTTAATAAAGCTAGTAAGGGATTTTCTTGAATCATGCCTTTCAGTTATCTATCGCGAACTCAAATCTAGCTGCTTGGCAGCATTCTTCTCCTGTCAGTTTATGGTAGTTTGACAATGCAATGCATATTTGAGTATGAGCACCATGTGACAATGTCTTATATTGCGCAGGCATCCATAATGTCTAAACATCTTGCAAAGCCTGAGAGGCCAAGGTACTTTCAGTGTGCTTTAGATTTGTGAAGTCTGATTATGTGTGGATGCAGTAAGTCGAGTTGTCTCTTAATTTTACAGGGAATCTGTCATCCCATCACCAGCTGAGGTATGTATTTTATTTATGCATGCCTTATTCACCTACGATTGAGAATTCTGTTCTGTTAAAATCCATTTTGCAAAGTGATTAGGTCCATAAAGGTTGAATTGAAATGCTGATCCTTGCATTACGAAACTCGAACTAGGGAAGTTGAACAGTTATCATCAAATATATTCACGCTGGTAATTAGTGGCTTTCTCATACCAGATAGGTGTATTGTTGCGGGCAGTTCTTCTCATTTTGTAATAGATTTGTTGTCACTTGCCTCTCAATCTTTCTCATAACTGTTTCTTGTGTCCTGATCTTGTTTCTTTCTGATTTACAGGCAGTTTAACTAAGGAAGCCGAGAGAGCACTCTGATATAATCCTTCTTGGTCACTAACGAAGCTCAGTTACATCATATATGTGAATACGCCCACTTAAGTTGTAATATCAATGTAATTAGTACGACCTATTTTAACTAGTATCATTGTACTCTGAACTTCTGGAAACAAGGTAAAATTTTTTTTAAATACACGCTATATATGTACATCAAGTCAATGACATGAAAACATGGGCTTGCCATTTAGATTTTATTTTTTTTGACTTTTTATTAACTAGATATATATTTATTAAATTTACATAAAAATCTCTGCGTTATATCTGAAGCATTTCTAGCTTTTGTGGCATGTTCGTGCAATATGAATAAGTCAGTCAGAAAAATCATGGCTAATAATATAGTAATATCCATATTTTAAGGGGCCTAACTGTACCAAGTTATGGATAACAAGGATACTTTATGCCCTTACACCAAGAGGATCTATCACATGTACAAACATTATGCGACTATAACAGCACAACTGGTTGTTCTTACATGAACATCAATCTAACACATTATTTTTCTGCACAAACAAATTAAAAAAAGTGAACAAATCAAAATTATAACATAATCTCGCAAATAAAAAAGACGAATTGGGTTTAACATGTTACGGGTCCAAACAATATTATCATTCTCGCCTCATGGTAGAAATCAGAATTTTGGTAAAATGCATTGGAAGTCCATATATTTTCCTAGCAGGACGTCCTGATCTTGTCACCTGCATTGCCGGACGACATGGCGACGATGAGGAAGAAGATGATGAAGAAAAGCTCGAATCACGAGGTGAAGCTGAAGATTCAAAATCAGAACTGCAGTCTAAAAACCTTTCAAACACATCCCAATCCTCAACACGATCATCATTCTTGGAACATTCTGGGAGTCTCTTGCGACTTCCTCCGGTGATTCTCTTCCATAAGCGACGTCGCAGCCTGGACCATCTTGTTGAAGGATTAGGGTTTTCATGGATGCATGGTTTGGGAAGGCCTAAGCTGACAAGAGCAGGGGGAGGACTCAGAGGAGGAAGCTCTTCCTTTGGTGGATCTTTAGCAATTCCTGGCTTCCTTTCCCAGTTGAATGGAACTCCTTCACCACTACCATGGTAGTAGAATATTCTAGAAGAACAGCCCACTGAAGAATTCCTGGCAAGAATCTTCATCAACATCTTCTCTTTCCCAAACTCCATAGTATATAGATACGATGAAGGAGAATTGATCAATAGAAATATTCACTTGTATTCGGAATCCTTGGTGCTTGATTATGGATGCATCTGGTGCATGATCTGTCCATACATACATACATACATATATATATATGTATATTAGTTTCAGTTTGAATGATTCAAATGTTGAGTAGAATTAGTGGTTATGTTAATTAAATAATTATGGTTATCATTTTGTGTTACTTGGGATTTTAGAGATCTAAGTCCTTTTGTGAATGAGAAGGAAACAAAATGTGAAGCATGATGCATATGAGAAGTATCGTTGTTTCTAAGGTTACGTTAAATATATTATTTGTTCGTTGAGGCAACTTCTACTGCATGCCCTATGTTTATTATTGACCAAAACCATTTTAGACTCGACCGTCGTTGCTTTGCTTCATTCTTCTTCCACAATTAAATTTTATTTTCTTTTTATTCTTCTAAACTATTTTTCTTTTTTAATAAATTCAAAATTTAGAGATATGAAATATGAGAGATATAAAAAGAGAGCAACGCCAACCAAAATTGATTTAATGGATAAAAATATGACTCATATCTTGTAAAAAGTGCATGAGAACAAGGAGATTGTAAGCATTTTTTAAATTGTGAAGTTTGGAATATCTCTTATAAACCCTTGAAACTCAACACACATAATTGATTTAACATATTTATAAAAAGAGAGAAGTAGGTCTCATCTCTGAAAATGTAGTTCTTTGAGAGGTAGGGCTCATTCCTCTCTACCTATTTTCTTCTGGAATGCTGAAATTTCCTTCAAAAAAAAAAAACAAAAAGAGTAGTCTTGAGGGTAGGCTTTTGTGTTGAATATAGTTTATGACAATAAAGTTGAAATCTATCTTCACAATCACAATTTACTCTGCATGTCAGCTTTGGGTTTGGGAATGATGATGATCAAGTGAGTAACTTTACCCTCTTCTCAAGAAATCAAAACTCAGCGCTTTGGAAAACCAATGTTTGATTCATTGAACTTCATTCGATGCAGACAGCAGATGGTATAATCAACTATGATTTCATCATTCTTAATCAAGTTGACTTTTTCGGTTTATTATTTTTCACAGATCTTTTGTCTTGTCATGTGAGTTTGTGAGTCATATATATATATATATATATATATATAGAAAACTTGTAGCCTTAAAATAAGATAAAATTATAGAATCATTCCTTGAAAGAGACAACAGTTTCGTTCTCACCGACCTCAAGAAAAACCTGTAACAATTACATGCATGTGATTTTTAAAATCATTCCTTTTTTTTTCCAACTAAATGTCACAATTTCATAATCATCACCAATTCAAAAAAAAAAAAAAGAGAACAACTCAAATTTAAAATCTTATATTAGATACTTGAAACAAGGCAAACTAGAAAATAACATTTAATAATCAGAATAAAAAATTTGTTTGGTACATAGAATGGGGAATTAAATGTAAAAAGAAATAAAATAAAAAAAGATAATTTTATAGATAAAAAATGTCATTCTTCAATTGAAAAAAAGTAATAGAAAGAATAATTACTATTGAGCAATGATAATAAAAATAAATAATTATTACATATATTAATTTTTCTATTTTCTTAAAAAATAATCCTATATTATCTTTTCTTTCTTTCGCTACTACTAAATGGAGGCTAATTGTTTGATTCACTTATGGGAGGGGTGACAGATGTAAATGGGATTACAATATAGAGGTAGCCATGTTTGATTAGACAAATTACATTTACACCCGTGAAGCTGATTATACTTATGACTGTAAATGCTTTAAATTCCCAAAAATCATGTAATAGAAATCACATCCATGTAATTAAGATAAAAAGACAAGATAGCCCTTTAAAAACATGCCTCCATACCTTTCTATCCTTTCTCTTCTTGCCTTCTACCATTGTTTCCACCTCTGATTGCCCATCACCACCACCACAATTGCCAACCACCAACCATCCTCACGAACATTGCTGCCCACCATTGGCCACCCAATGCTAACATCATTGTTGGCTACTACCATAGCCGGCTGCTACTCACTACTAGAAAAATGGCATTTAGTGAGGGATCATTTTTCCCTCGCTAATTTGGTCGCTAAAAATAGCGTCGCTAATTTTAGTGAGGAATGAGTTGATTCCCTCGCTAAATTAGCAAGAGAATTAGTGAGGGATTTAATCCCTCTCTAAATTTAGCGAGGAACTCATTCCTCGCTAAACTATAAAAAATTCAAAATTACCATGTTACCACCAAGACCACGCCACGTCACATCATTGCCATGTCACCCGCCACCCATGCCACATCACCGTGATTGCGACACGTCACTGCCATGTCATATAATAATTTCAAATATGCATTTACTTAGGTTCGAACCCGTGACCTCTTGCTTTTAGTGCTTTATATTCAGACTTTTACCAGTTAAACTGTAATGTATTTATAGTCTTTATATGAAATATTAAATATATATTATTTATTTACACACTAATACACATATATTTATAAATTAATATATTGTTAAAAAATAAAAATATATTATAATTTTAGTTATTAATATCATAAAATATTTTATATTTTGAATTTTGTAATAAATGAATTTTCATTTTCATTTTTTGCCAACAAGTTATAAAAATTAATCTAACTATTTTTATTAATTTAAAATAATCAACTGATAAAAATAATTTTATAACATAATTATTAAAAAAATTTTAATTCATTAAAATTAAATTTTTAATAAAATAATTTTAATCGATTAAAATTAATTTTAAAAAATTTAGCGAGGGACAAATCCCTCGCTAGATTCCTCTCTATTCATAATTATTTAGCGAGGAATAAAAAATTTTTCACTAATTCTTCGCTAATTTGGCGAGGGAAAGGATATTCCTCGTTAATTCCTTCGCTAAATTTAATTCGTTGCTAATTTCTCGCTATTTAAAATATTTAGCGAGGGATGAATGATCCCTCGCTAAATTTCCTCGCTAAATTGCATTTTTCTAGTAGTGACTGCCACCATCGACAACCCGCCATCAGTTGCTGGCCTAACACCACCACCATCGAACACTACCACTTTTGAGGGCAATTTAGATTTTTCCTAAGTATTTATATTTAATTAAATATAAAAAATAAAATTTATTTTTCACATCCCTACTATCAAACCAAGCAAATCCACATATAATTATCATTATATTATAATTTATAATATTACACTATATTACATTGTATTACTTACCCCTTTTAATTGAACCAAAAGAGCTATGAGAAACGAAACACATGCAAGAGACAGTATTCTTTAATTCAAGGCGTATGAGATTCAATTGTCTCCCTTTTCTATGGAAAAAAGGTTGTGAACTCAAGTCATGTCGCTGGATAAAATATTAATTTTATAAAAAATTGTATAAATAATTTAAGAATGTATAGAAAGAAAAGAATTAAAAGTGTGTAATGAAATTGATTGATGTTTAGAGTAATTAAAATTAAAATACAAAATCAACAATTAAGTACCAATTAACTGTCGTTGTCGATTGCTATAGTATTAATGTGAAGCAGCTGAAAATGAGTTAAAAAGAAAGTGAAAGATCGAAGAGTTGAAATCAAAATGAGATTTAATTTAATTTAACTTCAACTAATGTTTAATATAAACTATTACATTTTGAAAGCAAAATCACCAATATATCAATATATATAATTTATATTAAACAACGTTATTTTTTAATCATAAATAGTTCATGCAATGTATAGAAGTCACTTTTAGTTTTAAACCGTAAATTGTACTAACAAGCATTCTCTCTTGATGTAGTGTTTTGTTGTCAAGAGTTGTTTTGATATGTTCAAAGCTTATAATCTTTCTAACTAAAAACAAGCTTAAGTGTAATTCAACAATTTGAGTTATTTATGGAAGAAATTAGATTAAAAAAAACATTCCAGGCCCTCGAGGAAAAGGAGCTGATCAAAACAACCAAACATTATAATACTAAATACTTGAAGATGATATTGAATTAAAATTAAACCAATATTGGAAACAATCATCACAAAAAAATTATTATTTATTTTTAAACCCCAAAATTAATTTTCTGCATAACACAAAATTGTACTTGTTCAAAATACATATTTCAAGTAAAATTAATTAGCGACTAAAAATAAATAGTGACATATCTTTCGGCCGGGTTTCATTACAAGAGTAACATTTGAAATTTTGGCCTTTTTTTTCTGAATCCTTTACGGCTGGATTAATCACCATTACGATCAGCTAATATTTGAAGGTTGGCCAAGAAACGACCACTCCCTCTTCCATTCTTTTGTTATCTAAGGTTATTTAACTCGTTTTACACAGACTAAAAAAATTATTGATTATGTTAAATATTTTTCTAAGAATTTGACTAAAATACTCTCTTTTATACTATGTTTGGTTGGGAAAAATGCAAGTAAGGAAAGACAAGGGGAGGAATTTTGTTAAAATTTTCTTATTTGGTAAAACAAGAATTGGAGGAGGAAAGGGAAAATTTTATTTAGATTTTTCCTTCCTTTCCCTTATAACTCTACACTCCAAATTAGGGTAATTTGGAGTAATAATATTTTTTTTCAAAACTTTTATTGTTTTAGAATTTTGAGGCTTCATTTTTCAATGATACCCTCATTTATTACTATTATTCTTTTTACTCTTTCTCTCTCTTAGTTACAATTTAGATTCATTAAATTAGGGAATTTTTGTCAATATATACCGTAAATAATATTTCCTTCAATCCATATTATAAAACATTTTATATGACAAGTTTTTTATTTAAAATATAGGGTATTGGATATTTTTCTTTCTATTTTTTCCTATCTTTAATGCTTCCATACTCCTCATTTATAATCATACAATAATAATATAATGGAGTATTTAATAATGATAAAACAAGAAATATGAGTATTTTTTGCATTAATTTCAAGTGAAAAATAATTTTCTTAATATATGTATAATTGATACAAAACACCTTATAATATTGATCGGATTGAGTAATTTCTTAATTTATGTGACAAAATATTAAACAATATAAGTTTTGGAATGAATGGACACTGCAAGTTTAAAACAATAATAGTTTTGAAATAAAATTAAAATTCTAATACAACAAAAGAAATGAAAAGGAGGGAGTAATACTGGAGGTACTGTCTTTTAATTGTTAGTTTTGGAAAAATATTATTCTTTTTTAAGTGCCATTTTAGAACTTTAGAACAACATTAATTATTATTACTTATTTTTTTAATTATGTTTTTATCTATAAGTTTTTTTTTTACCAAATCTATCATCTTAACAGTTAGAGGCAACATTAATTATTTTTTTTTATTTATTCATTTTAAGGACATTTCAAAATTAAAAAATTTTTTACATATTAATTACATTTCTTAATTTGATCATCACTTAAAAGGGAATGGAACTATATATATTTGGAGAGAAATATGCACAACTTGAATAGTAAATGGAATCAATCTATATATTTTTTACGGAATATATGCAATGTCTGAGATGAGAGTATTTGAGTTTTTCATAAAAAAAAATGAGTTGGTTTGTATATACATTCATACTATACGTATATACGTACATACATAATTAAAATATTAAATTTATCTTTTTTATATTAATTGATACACACAGCCTTCATTCATTTTATATATTCTGGGTTACTAATGGGGTTATCATATGTTTCCAGATTAGGATATGTGGAGAGTGATGTTTCATGAATCAGATCCGAATCAGAGACATAAAAATTTCCATTTGTACTCCGATATATAAGTTTTTTTATATTAATTGATACACACAGCCTCCTCCCTCTAATAATTAATATTGTCCAAGTTTTTCATCCCTAAACGCTACTCATCAATCATATATTATCTACATTAATATTCATATTCAGCAGCAGCATCAGCATCAGCTCCCTTCTCAGAGGTAATAATTAATTTCTGTACTTACAAAAACTTTCAGGTTAATTATGTACCTTTTCTTTTTCTTTTGGTTTTTTTGATTTTGTGAAGGGCTAGGGTTAAAGAAACTATGAATTGGCAACGAGAGAGCGGAAATAGTATGACCATTGATCATAAAAAAAGATCAGTATCAGGAAAACTGATGAGGAGGAAGAAACTACTACAAGACAATTGATCAGAGGCATCGCAGCTTCATTAATGATAAAGAGACTGATGCTAAAGAAGAAGAAGAAGTCACTAGTCATCCTTCAATGCAGAAAAAAAGACACAGACGCAAGAGCACGCCGAGGCGAGCTTCATTCTGAACCAAATTTATGCTTTATATATAATTCTTGCACTCAAATACAAATACTATATCTGTGTGTGAAACTTACTTATAATAATGCTATATCACAGCCTTTATTCACGTACGTACAAAATTTGTATAACGCAGACAGACATGCATGCATGCAAGAATTGCTTGTTCGTCCTCGAGTTTTGCTTTAATTGTTTTGAACAATACTAACCTAGTTCTGCTTTGTTATTGAGATCATTGAAATCTATCTCATTTTCCAACAATTGACACTTTTGACATTTCACTTTGTTTCCAAATAATTATGAATTTAAAATTTTAAAATAATATTAATTATCTTTTTGATGATTTTACAATTCATTAATAGTGAAGAAAGAGATAAATATTAAAGAGTACTATATAATTAATAAAGATATTATAATAAAATAATATATAATCACATGTTTAAATTATTCATAATATGTATGTATAACTTCAAAGCGTCACTTGTTGGAAAATGAAGGGAGTGCTATAGGGAATTCAACATCAAAATTATTTCACACACACACAACCTGGTTAATTAATTAGGTGGCGAGTTCAATAAACAAATATTATAATTGGAAACTGTGGTTGAGAGTAGATATGCACATTTATAATGGACGAGTTCCTTTGTCTTATATTATAAGGCAACATGTAAGGTTTTACTTATCTCATAATATAAAGTAACATATAGTAATTTATCATTTTTTTCTTTTATTTATTCTATTATTAGTATTATAACTTATGTTATATTTAATGTAATAAGTAGAATTAATATGGGTAAAATTAAAAATTTTAGTTTTTTTAAAAGTTTAAAAATATAATAAATGTTTCTTAATATATGTAAAACTCCTTCCATTACCTTATAATATGAGATAGAGGAAGTTCTATGTAATTATTATTTAGTCAATTGAACTCTTAACAACGTTTCGTTTTCAGCATGATGTGGAGAGTAGTAATTATGTTGTAATATTGTTTTAACATTTTGCTCATACTAAAGAAATTGTAGTATTCGCACTAAGCGGTGATAAATTTAAATTCTCGATGGAACTTAATTTCACCCATCGAAAGTATATCGACCAGGGTGTAAAAATTATACTAAAAACTTTTGCCAATGACCTAGTCTAGTGGCACCAATACTTCCTAAACAGTAAGTTACCATTTTAGATGTGTGAGTGGGTGAGTATGTGAATGTGTATCTGTAATTGTCCCCAATAAAAAAATAAAATAAAATAAATACTTCTGAAAGCTTGTTCACACCACATAAACTCTTTTTTTAATTTTATTTTGGGTGAAAACAACTTGCATACATAATATTTTCTTGCATATATAAACTGTGTTATAATTTCTTAGGTGTATGAATATGTATTTGTAGATGTCACAAGTAAAAAAAAACAGTGTTACAACTTCTGAGCTAATGGGCCTTCTATTTCAGGACTTGGTAGGATGGCAATCAGGATCCAATGGGCTTCTATATGATTTTAATGGGCTGTGTCTTTGGGCCCACATTTATAAGGACGAAATATGGCATTGATGTAGAATCTGAATTGATTGTCCCAAAAAAAAAAAGAAGAATCTGAATTGATTTGCTTGCATGTTTACTATCCCATCTCTTTAAGTTGGGCGAAAAATAATCAATTTCAAATAAATGAAAAATAAAGCGTCATCGATAAGAAGATGTACAAATTAAGTAAAGTGAGAATCGTTCTATTGTTATATAAGATCTATAGACAATCCTTGTGAACGGAAAAGAAAACTATGGATAAGTTGGGAGGTACACGTGGAAGAGTGTCACGTGTTTTTCAATCCCTCGCCGTCTCCACCGCCCAACTCTTCCGCCACGTGTTGCACTGTCACGTGATTGTGGTGCATGTTTTGTTTCTCTGCCACGTGCCATCCTTTCTCAACCTTTGACTTTTGAACGTCCACGTGTACGCACCGATCTCACTCCACTTGCGGTTTCTTTTTTCTTTTTTTTTTGCTATACTGTATTCTCTCTCCCTGCCTTTCTCTGGTGAACTGGTGGTAAAACCGGAAACGGATTGTGTACTGGTGCTGGTGTTTCAACAAATGGTTTTAATATTTTATAGTATAATTCAAGAAACAAGATAGTACAAAATAAAAGTACTCTTTCCATTATAAATTTGAAAAATAATAAAATAGAAATATGAGTTTTAAATCATCATATATATTAAAATTAGACGGTTGAAATCTGGAATCTGCTGCTTAAAACAGTAACGCTGTACTATTCCTCTTGTTTCAGACAATTAGGTTCACATACTCACCGGGAGAACTTTTGCTTTTCTTGCGGTTCTACACTTCTACATGTCTCAACCTGGTTTAGCTTGAAGTCCAATGTGACTAATGAATATTGTATAATTTAATATAAAAAAAAAGGTTCTCATAATTTGATTAATAATTTTTAACAAATTCTCATCCAATTTATTTTACGTCAATCAAATTAAATTTTTTATAGTAGTATGTAGTATGGAGAAAGATAAAAGAAAAAGTTTATATATACTCTATATGTGTGTGTATTATAAACTGCCAAAGAAAATAACTGTATAAATAAATAATTTAACTGAAGCAGATATAGTGAATGAAATATTAAAAAGAAATAGAACAACTTGTGATGATGGTGATGATGCACTTGTGGGTGGATCTCCTTTTATAATAGAATGATGACGAAGCACACGTAATGTGAATCATAGAACCCTTATTGGACCCACTTTTTTTGTCCCAATTTTAATCATGCATATATATATATATATATATATAAGTTGAGAAATAACACCAAAATTATTCGACATTAAACATTACAAATAGAGATAGATCAACGAGCGAGAAGTGATCATGAAGCAATAATAATAATAATAAAATTAAAATAAAAAAGGTACTATATTGGGAGTGAACGTGAGGAAGGAATGATTGGATTCTGTGACCGTAAAACATAGTTTGACCAGTCTCACTTCACCTTAAGTACTAATATTTTCTTGTCAGTTGTTTTTACTACAAGGATTACATTGTGTCGGTAATTATTGTTCGGTTTTTTTTTTCCCTTCTTATTTAAACGAGACAGAATATTTAAAAGTGAAAAATCAAACAATATATTCTCCTGATTCAAAATATAAATTATATTTTAAAAATATATTTTGATTCAAAATATAAATTTTATTGGATAATTTTTAAGATATTAAATATTATTTTTTTTATTTTTCTTTAATAAAATATAAGAGAGATAATAAATTTTACATGTAATATATTAAATAATAGTATTATTAAAAAATAATATATTTTTATAATAAATTTAATAAATAAAATTATTTTTTTTAATTTTTATATAATTAGTTAAATAAAACTTATATTTTTATATTTTAGATAGAAGAAAATATATTTTATACACTTATGAATAATTTATATATTTCCAGGATTCTTCTCTTATGATATTATTCGAAGGGAAATCAGACCCAAATGCGAAGCACGCTGCTCCCGCCGAACTCTCAACCAATCTGAAGCTATTGTCATTGTCTCTCTGTTCACTGTTTTTTTTTTCAAATTTTTCAAAAGCATCAAAAGTATTCCCTAATGCATATACAAATAATTAATCTTCAAGTATAAAGATCATTAAAATAATTTTTATTTTTCGCAATAAAACTTTTTGCATATACCTAGCCAGCAATCTTATCCTGAAAATCATACTTGAGGATCTAATTACTATCTATCAACCATATGGTGGACCTGGTTAGTCTATCTCCCTGTTTATTTATTCCTTAGAATTTAGAAATGACTTCATCGTTACTATTCTGCAAGTTTTTTTAATGATATTTGGAGAAAAAAAACAAAGAAAGAAAATGTTGGGTTTTATGAATGATTGCTTAGTGTAAAAGCATTTTGAACTCTTATCCGGGTTTTCAGATCCTCCTTCCAATCGTTTCTACTTGCATACACCTAATCCCTCTTTCTTTGTCGCCTTTTTTTTTCTTCCCTTTTTTCTAATCTCTTTCACATGTGCTTTCTGATCGATACGTGGCCTTCTCTTGTCTCCCAATTTGGATTTGTGCTTATCTCCCTCGTTATATTTTTAATCAAAATTTTCAACCTTTGAGTAAGAACTCTCTGCTCTGTTCATTGAATCATTCTTTTTAATTAAGAATCATCCTTCCTAACTGTGCTATATATATGTACACCTGTAATTTATGTCTACACTCTTAAGTTGCATAGACTACACAGGTATAAATGTTTCCAATTAAAGAAAAGTTTATGTTAATCATTTATATGTATGTATATAGGTATGTTTGTATGTGCTAGGTAAAAAAACGCATGCATGTGTAATTATTATGAATAATGTGGTCAAATCTGGGCTAATCATTTTGATTAATTGATAAAGAATTAACAACAAATCTTCGTAGATTCGAATTATTGATAAAACTTCTATCTTCAACACCTTTAATTTTGGGAAATTAATTAACAAGTGTTGATATTTTTCTTGCTGGCGCATTCAAAGATTAGCGCGTGAGTATATGATTTCAGAGAATCTAACAATTGCACTACCCGTGTTGATCGTGGCCAAATACAGAAAACTTAAAGCTCTTCTACTAATTTTATTTTCCTATCGTTTCTCATGTCTTTTTACATATAGAGGTGAATTGAATAATTAAATAATGATTATATATACTTGTGATCTGACAACGTCACGACTGTCTCAACAACTCCACCATCCTGTAGGTATGGGAATTTCTGTTAGTTGCATGTGTTACTACTATCTTTTCATTTGTTCGTTAGCGAAAGAGAGAATTGGAGCTTAGCCAGTTTTGGAATCTATATATATATATTACACAAGCGCGCGCACACACACGTAGAGAAACTGTTCACGTAATTTCTGATTTCACAAATGGCTGGATCAAGTAGGAGAATTTGTATCATAATTCAGCGTGAGTGATCCAACAATGATAAGCTAGTATCCCACCAAATTAGATTTGATTGAATCTAACAGTGGTTTAGCTTAATTTTTTTTATTGAACCACCCGACCCGATATCTGATAATCACAATAAACTCCAACTAATTTGAATTAAATTGAGTATGATCACAATTAAGAGAATATAGCTGCATATACTCAGAACTCGAATTCCAAACTCAAGACTACTGGTTAAATCATTACAGTACGTCCCAACTAATTAAGTTATACGATGGTTGGTCATAGTTTGGTTTAATTCGTGACCATGCAATCTTGTGCCTACCCATGTCCATTTATAAATCACAGACTGCCAAAACACACACATTTCGTTCTGCAATAACTTTGTATCTGTCTAATCAAGTATGTTTTGTTTTAATTAATAACATGGGATAGTCATAGTCATAGTCATAGTCATAGTCATAGTCATAGGCATATCCTTCAAACTACTTACAAGTATGTATTATAAAGTAATATATTTCTATATGTGTAATAAATTAAATTTACAAAAGATATAGGTCATACACAAGTTATAAATAGTATAACTTGTTAACAAACTCTATTATATGTAATTGAAAGAGACTTTTAGGAAAGAAGAAACTGGAAAGTTGTAGGAAAATTATTTGCATTAAATTCAGATATATAAATGCACGCGTGAGGCTATATATATAAGACTCAGTGAATATAAACATTGTGACAAGTGAAATAGCAAAGCAATGATATATGCATGAACGTCGGCTAGGGAGGGAGGGGGCGCATGGGTGCCATACCTTAGTAGCAGAGCCAGGCTTGTGTTTGGAGGCATTACCTTCCTCTGTCCTCTCCACATCTATCTTACCTTATTTTTTCTTTATCAACCCAATTCAATAGCCACATTAAATTTGGATGAATTCAAATTGAATTGGACCATGAGACCATTAACCGAGTTATATATGCAGTTGAAATTTGAGACTAGTAATTATCATATCCTCCTACCAAATAAATGCATATTTAGTTTATATTTTTATAAATCAAATCATAAATTTTAATTATTATTATTTTTTTTATTTTTATTCAAATAAATCTATAGTAAACTTTTCTATTTTTATTTAAATTTTATTTTTATAAATTATGATTATTCTGAAAAATCTTTTATAGAAAAATAATCCAATCATATACTAAATTGGGCGGTCCTTGCCTTACATCAACCACGCTCTGAATTCACGCTCCGCGCTTCTTCATACATGTCCCCACCTTCTTTCTTTGACATTAAATAATAATAATAATATTAATATTAATATTACACGTGTCCCCACAGTTACGTGCTGCCATTTGCTACTGCCGGTGTCCAAATTTTGTTATCTCCACTTATTACATACTTCTCGCAAATTTCAATTTAAAATATTAAAAAAATTACTCTACCTTTGTGCTCCGTGGGATAGCTTTGTGCTAATGCGGCGTTGATGGTTTTCAACAAAAATTTTAAAAAAATTCCGGTTAACCATTAATTTTTTTTCCTTTTCTTCGAGTCCTTAGTACAATAATGTTCATAAGAACAAGTTAATATAGGTTTAATCTTTTATATTGATTAAAATGGACATTGATTGATGTTCCTTCTCTAGCTAACTTTTTCTTTTTGATAAAAAAGTAAAAAAATAGAAACAAACCATATAATTAATAAACTAAAACAACCTTACCTAAAAAAACAACGAAACCTTAATCATTATATCATATTAAAAAATAAAATGCTTATGTATGATTAAAACTTTAGATTGAATATTTCCAATTATCCATATATATCTTGATAGAAGGATGAGAAGAAAAGATGAAGAATCTAAGTTGGCGGGAAAACCATCAGATTTAAGGAGTCAAAGAAAAGAAAAAGAAAAGGAAAGAAGAGAAAAGAAAGAGGAAGTGATCAGTGTTGGGTTCAAAAGCAGAGAGAATGAGATGAAAGGCAAAGCACAAAGAGAAGTAAATAAAGAAAGAAAGAAAGAACGAAAGAAACCAAATGGTGAAGAATGGCACCTCACCTCCTCATGGGTCACCGTGTCCCCTCTTCTTCCGTCTTGTTTCCCCACAATCATACACTACTCTATACTCATCCAGTCTCATTTATAAGATATTATCTTAAAAAATTGCTTGATCTTATTTATAAGGTATTATGTTATTTTCTTTTTAATTTTCTTCTTTACCCTTTATTTAATGTCTTTTTTATGTCTCTAAATTGTTCTATTTTTTAATCAATAGGGGTAAGATTTAAAGTTTATACTATTTTTTTATAAATTTGAGAGCATAATTATGTCTTCTTAATACCCGTGCAATAAAAAATAACACCTTATAAATGAGCCTGGAGGGAGTATTCCTGTTATTTTTTTTATATAATTATTAGATATCCAATACTATTGAGTCATATTAAAATATTATCATGTCTAAATGCTCATCCCTGTCATTATCATCTTCTTGACACAATAATATGCCCCTAATCCAATTATTTACCTACCTAATTTGTCCATCATTTTAATTTTAATTTTACGTCAAACTATTTAGACTTATCAACAAATAGCATTATAATGCGTGCATCACCATATATATAGTATATCAAAAGTATTGTAACTTAAATATTCTATTTTAATTTTTTTGTCACAATAAAGATACCTAAACTAGTTTTAAAATAATTGTTACTTTAGAGTTAGGTAGTAGATTAAGAAAGTTAGTAAATAATCTAGTGAATAACAAAATATAAGTGTATTTTACTATAATACTTTTATTTATAAACACATAAACTAGTTACTACTAATGTCATTATTAAGGGTAAACATGTCAATTGATAATTAATATTATTTTAAAAATTATAAAATGATAATTATTTTGAAGTAAGAAAATTATTTTAAAACGGGGGAATATTTTAAAGTTAGCTTATTCATGAAGTGAGTTCAGATAATGTCAGAGATGTGCCCGCCCAATATACGTTGGCTTAGCATGCTAAAAAAAGTAAATTCGTTTAGATGATAGTGTTAGAATTTTGTAGGAAACTCAAATTACTCAAGAAAGAACACGCGTTATTGCTGAACCGTACTCGTTTATCATTTACACATGCAGATTTCAATTCCATATTTCTCATACAAAAGTTTCACTTTATTCTGAGTAGTGTGCCCGCCTATATATTTTTAATTTCATGCAAAATAGCCTCTTCATTTTTTTTTACTTATATGCTGACAGTTTTGATTTTAACTTCTTACGAGTTATTTAATGTAAATATATTTTTTACTTAGTTTGACATTTACTATAATATATAGAAAACTGGACTTTGTTAAAAATTTTAATTTTGAATATCATAAATATGTCAATGACAACTTCATCTCTCTCTGTTTTTTTTTTATAACAAATTAAAGGGTTGCAGAGAATTAAAGCATGCGGTAAAATCCTATCCCTAAGGAATCACGCACAAAAGCGGTGGACAGGGGTGTAGGAGGCTGAGTCAACAAATGAAACCCGATCGGCACTGAGTGTCCTAAGTTAGCGAAATATTGCTTTCCCTATAAGCATGTGAAATTTGCACAACGTACCCAATCACGCTGCAGTACGTAGATCCTTTATATTATGTACTCCCTCCGTTCCTTAATATAAAGGACAATTGAAAAAGTTTCTGTGTTTCAAAATATAAGGGACACATAGGGTTTATCTGGTGTATTTAATGACTTTTTCCCAAAATATCCCTAATTAAAATAGTATATTTTTAATATAATTTATTTGCATTAATTACATAATGGAAGAGTTATTAATATTAAATAAGGATATTTTTGGAAACTACTTTATATTCCTGACAAATTTATTAATTTTTTTGGTCTGTGTGATTTTGTCTCTTGTCTAATTTTGTCTCTTGTCTCTTATATTAAAAAACGAAGGAAGTATATAGTAGTACAAGACGATGAAGTTTAGCCGGAGCGAGCTAGGAGTTACACTCATGATAAGCTTAATTAATGGTAGTTTGACTATCAGAATGAAGCTGTATATTACTATGTCGGAAGCCACTGTTGTAGGCTCGCCCAAGAGTACCATATATCGCCCAAACCTCAGCTGTCGTAATGGTACGTACAGTCACCAAGATTATGGCAAAATCCCCCTAACCATGCATCCAGGTCCCATCATGATCCCCAAGAATGCCTCCTGCACTAGCTCAACGGAATGTATCACAACCGAACCGAACCATCACAGTTAGCTTTTATCCATCCTTCGGGACAACCTCATCCTATATAACACGAATATATATAAATCCGTATATCAGATATAATATGATATGATATAAAAATTTTTAAAATTTAAAGATTTGAGTGTGAGAAATATTTATACATATATAATATTATTTATATAATTATTTATATATATAATTAATAAATTTACCTATTAAGATAAAAATTAGCATTAAATATTCTAAAAAAGTATAGTATAAATAATAAAATAAACTATAAAATATTTATAATAATTTCAAATAACCCTATTTTAATGTAAAAATTTGAAGTGATATAAATGGGTATAAATTGGTAAGGATGAATATTTATGCACAAATATGATGCGAGTATATATAGTGTATCGAATATAAGTTCGTCTACTTTTTTAAAGTATCGGTGTTTTATAGACTTCATCTCTCTTTACATTCACACACACCCTACATTCAATTTTTGGATGCCCAAATTTTTATCCTAAACAATACACAAATTTTTTTGATGCTATTGTTGTAAAAGTTTTAGTGTTAAGCTCCATTTTCCAAAAATTTAACATAACTTTTAAGTATTTAAGCCGAAAGCGAGCAAGAAATTAGCACAAGTTTTTTACCTGTAAAAAAAATTATAAATTAAAGAAACCATTTATTTATTCATTATTCATTTATTCCTAAAAACTTAACGTCGATGGTTATTGCCTTACATAATACATTCTAATTGATTTAAACTTCATCCTTAGTATTAGCCATAGGATCATCATGAACAAATTCAATTTAAGGTATTAATTATTGATTTTATTTATATATTTAATATATTAAGATTATGATAAAATAAAAATATTTTTGGGATCCAATTTTTATCAGTTATAATGTTTTCAAGTGTCAATTAAAATTCGAACAGATATTATTTAGTCATCTATTTTTCTTATCAATACTACCAAATAAAAAAAATACCTAACGAGAAAAATACCTAAATAATGGTAGTAGGATGCTTCATTTATTCATGCTTATAGACACTATGATGTGAAAAATAAGTATAGATATTGTTAATTATAATTGATATGATTTGATTTGTTTTGATATGATTTGATTTGATTGTAATTATTTTAGATTTCCCTTTTTCCCTCGATAGTTTCCTTTTCTTTAGGGATTTAGATTGATATTCTTTAATTGTAATTATTCCCCCTATCTCTCTTTCCCGTGTATATATTGTTCTCTGTACAGTGAAGATAATCAAGCAAGCTTCTCACAATTGCTTCTAAAATTCTCCTTCTTTTTATTTCTTCTGAATCTGACATGGTATTAGAGCTTTCCTTCCAGTTACTCCGCATATGATTGTTCATTCTCCGAGAACAATCCAGATCTGACATTTTTCCTCCGTTGCACTCCGATTCAGCCACTGTTTATCTCCGTTTCGCGTCTCTACTGAAGCCAAACTGTCACACGCGCCTGACCATCCTCTTCATCGACGTCTTGCGACTCTGCTGTCAAATTTTCACGGTGGTCGGACACTGCACGCGCCTCCACGCGCCGCCGGAACGCCGCTGCTCACCAAAACGTTCAGTTTTCTTCGTCTGGCCGAGTCACTGCTTTTCAGACCGATTTCTGAATGAGTTGGACCGGTTCCTAAGGTTTTTGGGTGTGTTCTTTTCATTTCTGGCCTCTGTTTTTGCAAAATCCTGCTCCTTTTTTGACTTCTACTACTATCATGGATAAAAATGACGTTTCACAGCCAATTTCTGTACTCCTTAATGGATCTAACTATCGTCACTGGTTAGAGAGCATGCGAGGGTTTCTCAAAGGTCGCAAATTATGGCGATATGTCACTGGTGACATTCAATATCCTGTTCGCTCTGAATCAGAAACGGCCGCTAAATTTGCTGAGCGTTTGGAAGAATGGGACAGCAAGAATCATCAAATTATCACATGGTTTCGGAACACTTCCATCACCAGTATCAATCAACAATTTGGTCGTTATGAGACTGCCAAAGAGGTATGGGATCATCTTGCCAGTCGTTATACGTCCTCTGATCTCTCTAACCAATTTCAGCTTCAGAAAGATTTGAGTGCTTTGAAACAAGAACCTGGCCAGCCTGTTTATGAGTTTCTTGCAAAAATGGAGTTTATTTGGGATCAATTGGCATACTCTGAGCCAACATTCAAGTGTGACAGTGATACTAATGCCTTTATCTCTTATCGTGATCGTCTTAGACTTATTCACTTTCTGATGGCATTGACTGATGACTTTGAGCCTGTTCGAGCTTCTTTACTGCATCAGAGCCCACTTCCTACTCTTGAGGATGCACTTCCTCGGTTAAAATCTGAAGAAACTAGATTGGGACTTTTAAGACGTAACACTGACATGGCATTTGCTGTGACTGAGAAGAACTCCAAACTTTGTCGTCGCTGTCCTCAATCCACTCATGCATTTTCTGAGTGTCCTCTGATTGAATGTCGCACTTGTAAGAAGAAAGGTCATATTGCTGCAAACTGCCCCTCTCTTCTATGCCGATACTGTAAGAAGAATGGTCATGTCATTGAGCATTGCCCTACTCGTCCTCCCAGATCTGATCAGAATAGAAATTTCTCACGATCCAGTCAACCACCCAAGCCTGCTTTTTCTACAGCTACTGCCAACGATGTATCCACTCCACCAATCTCCAGTGATCTTGAGGCTCTTCTCAAGCAATTACTTGCTGGTACCTCCTCTCCACCTACTGCTTTAGCCACTCCTTCAGGTAACCCCTCTTGGTATTTTGATTCTGCTTGCTATAATCATATGACTGGTCAGTCACAGATCTTTTCTTCTTGGTCTCCTAGTACCGCTACCCCTCCAATCAACACTGCTGATGGTTCATTGATGTCTGTTAGTCATACTGGTTCTGTTTCTTTGTCAAACCTATCTCTTGATGACCTTTATTATGTTCCTGCTATTTCTTTCAATCTTATATCTGTTGGCCAGTTAGTTGACCTTGGTTATGATGTAATCTTCTCCTCTAATGGTTGTCGTGTGTAGGATCCTCGGACGGGACAGATTGTTGGAACGGGGCGTAAAGTTGGACGTATGTTCGAGCTGAATTCCTTGCATATTCCTCCATCAAAATCAACTCGATTATGTGCTGCTTCCCCTGCCTCTTCTTTTGAGTTGTGGCATTATCGTCTTGGTCACTGCTCCATCAATAAATTGTCATCTTTAATTTCAAATGGACTTTTAGGCAATGTTATTGAAAAATCTTTAGAATGTGTTTCTTGTCAGACTGCAAAACAACCAGCATTGTCTTTTAATAAAAGTACTTCTGTTTCTGAGTCTCCTTTTGATTTAATCCACTCTGATATTTGGGGCCCTGCTCCTACTTCCTCCATGGGAGGATCGCGTTATTTTGTGATATTTATTGATGATTATTCACGTTTTACCTGGATATATGTGATGAAAACTCGTTCTGAATTGTCTGCGATTTATATTAAGTTTGCAAATATGATTCGCACTCAGTTTTCCAGAAATATCAAGGTTTTTAGGCTTGATAATGCTATGGAATATCGTGACTCCCAACTCCTTAGTTTCCTTGATGCACAGGGTACTCTCTCACAATACTCTTGTCCTTATACCTCCCAACAAAATGGTAGAGCTGAGCGAAAACACCGTCACATTCTTGACACTGTTCGTGCTCTTCTTATCTCATCATCTTGTCCTGAGCGTTTTTGGGGAGAAGCAGCTCTTACAGCTGTTTATGTTATTAATCGTATTCCTTCCTCTATCCTTGGTAATATTTCTCCTTTTGAACGTCTCTATGGTACACCCCCTGATTATACTATGTTTAAAGTTTTTGGTTGCACTTGTTTTTTTCTTCTCCCTTCCCATGAGTTCACAAAACTCCAGGCCCGAGCACGAGTTTGTTGCTTCTTAGGTTATGATTCTGAGCATAAAGGGTATCGTTGTTGGGATCCCCTATCTCATCGCATTCGCATTTCTCGCCATGTTGTGTTTTGGGAACATGTCATGTTTTCTAGTCTATCCCAATTTTCTTCCATTCCATCAACCTCATCTCCTCTTTTTGTCAATCCTTCTACTGATCTTTTTCCCAGTGACACAGGTACTGAAATTTTAGATCAGGTTCCCATTACGTCCGATGATTCGCCCCTCACCAATGATTCTGCCCCTCTTGAAGATCCTGCACCTGACATGCCTTCAGCTTCCACCACTCGTTCTACAAGAGTAAGACATCTTCCTTCTTATCTTCGTGATTATCATTGCTTTTCTACCATACTCTCTTTGCATGAACCTCAGTCTTTTAAAGAAGCCTCTAGTGACCCTCGTTGGCAGAAAGCAATGCAAGATGAATTACAGGCTTTAGAGAAAATGCACACTTGGGATTTGGTTGAGCTTCCACCAGATAAAACTCTCGTGGGAAGCAGATGGATCTACAAAATAAAAACTCATTCTGATGGGTCTGTAGAGCGATACAAGGCTCGCTTAGTGGCACAAGGCTTTACTCAAGAGTATGGCATAGATTATGAGGAGACATTTGCTCCGGTTGCTCGTATTACATCAGTCAGAAGTCTACTTGCCATTGCTGCTGCAAAGCAATGGGCTCTTCATCAAATGGATGTCAAAAATGCTTTTTTGAATGGTGACTTAGAGGAAGAGGTATACATGAAACCTCCACCTGGCTATCTTTACTCGGGAAACAAAGTTTGTCGTCTTCGTCGAGCTCTCTATGGTCTTAAACAGGCTCCACGTGCTTGGTTTGCCAAATTTAGTTCTACAATCAATCAACTTGGATTCTCATGTAGCCCCCACGACACTGCACTCTTTATTCGTAGAACTGATCGAGGGGTTGTTCTATTACTTTTATATGTTGATGATATGATCATTACTGGTGATGACTCTACAGGTATTCAGGAACTCCAAAATTTTCTCGGGCAACACTTCGAAATGAAGAACCTTGGGCACTTAAGTTACTTTCTTGGGTTAGAAGTATTGACATTGACTGATGGTATTTCTCTTTCTCAAGTTAAGTACGCCTCTGAGTTGATTTCCAAAGCTCAAATTCCTGATGATCAAACTGAGAAAACTCCTATTGAGCCCAATGCTAGGTTTACACCTACTGATGGGACTCCACTGGATAATCCTACTCTATACCGTGAGTTGGTTGGAAGTCTCATATATCTCACTGTAACTCGTCCTGATATAGCATATGCTGTTCATATTGTTAGTCAATTTATGTCAGCACCACGTACTACTCATTATGCAGCGGTTCTTCGCATTCTTCGATATATTAATGGCACTCTATCTCATGGTCTACATTTCTCCGCCACCTCACATCTTACATTACAGGCTTATTCTGATGCTGATTGGGGCGGTGATCATACTGATCGTCGCTCTACCACAGGATTTTGCATATTTCTCGGTACCTCTCTTATTTCATGGCGGAGTAAGAAGCAAACTTTGGCTTCTCGATCTAGCACTGAATCTGAATATCGAGCACTAGCAGACACTACCTCTGAAATACTCTGGCTTAGATGGTTACTTGAAGACATGGGCATTTGTCAAACCTCTCCTACTACTCTTTATTGTGATAATCAGAGTGCTATGCAGATTGCTCACAATGATGTCTTTCATGAGAGGACTAAACATATTGAAATTGATTGTCATTTCACTAGGCAGCATGTTACCCGAGGCATTCTAAAACTTCTTCCCATCCGGACTGCTGATCAACCAGCTGACTTGTTCACCAAGTCCCATAATACAGGCCGCTTTCAACTTTTAGTGAACAAACTCAAAATGGCTGTCATTCCTCCATCTTGAGTTTGAGGGGGGATGTTAATTATAATTGATATGATTTGATTTGTTTTGATATGATTTGATTTGATTGTAATTATTTTAGATTTCCCTTTTTCCCTCGATAGTTTCCTTTTCTTTAGGGATTTAGATTGATATTCTTTAATTGTAATTATTCCCCCCATCTCTCTTTCCCGTGTATATATTGTTCTCTGTACAGTGAAGATAATCAAGCAAGCTTCTCACAATTGCTTCTAAAATTCTCCTTCTTTTTCTTTCTTCTGAATCTGACAGATATTACTATTTTTATTTTCTATTATAAAAAATATTTTTAAAGGATTAAAATTTTAAAATATAAGTTATTTTATAAAATTTATGTAATTATTTAATATTTATTTATTTTTTATTGAGAATACCTAAAATAATTATAATAAAAAAATTAAAATAAATACATTTAAAATAAATTATAATTTAATAAGAATAATTTTAAAAAATTAAAATAATTTTTTAAAATATTAAAAATTTTTACTAATTTTTTAGATATAAGTAAATTAGATAAATATCTATCTTATAACGGGAAAGAGGAGGTGAAGTGTTGATACACTAAATAATGGTTTGGTTCGATATTACCATGGTGAGAGAACCTCGTTCTTCGTGCAACCCTTCTCGGCAGCACCAACTTAACAGAGTCTCTCTCTTTCTTAAGACCGCCTCTATATCTGTGTCCAATTCTGAGTCCTCCCTCTTCAGCTTCACTCTCTCTTTTTCTCAGGCTCTCTCTCTCTCTCTAACTAGATACCTCCATTTCATCCCACTTCCCAAAGACACTCTCCCATATACACAACATCCAACGCCATGAACTCTTCTTCCTCCTCCTCGAACTGGCTCGCTTTCTCTCTCTCTAACCCCTTATCTTCCTCCTCACACTTCCCTCTTTACCCTTCCTTCACCTCTCCTTCCCCTACCCCCACCCTCTCTCTCACAGGTCCCACCCTCTCTCTCTCAAGTTTATTTTATGTCCCTGTGGGAAAATTTTCATCATCGTGTTTAAGCCCATGCGTTATTTCATGGTTTTATTTGCTAAAATTTGTACCAAAATGTTATTTCTCAGGTAACAACACCGTCGAAGCGCCGGCTGAAAACAAGGATGGTGCGATCGGCGGAGCACCGACTAGTCTCTCCATGTTCACCGGGGGCCCTAAGTTTGAGGACTTCCTCGGTGGCAACGGTGGAGCCGCCACCGCTGCCTCTACCACCGCCGCGCAAACAGCTGTGGCGCCTCCCCAGTTCACTGCCGACAACACGCTGAGCACCGTGGTGGAGAACGAGATATACGATTCAGAGCTCAAGACGATCGCCGCCAGCTTCCTCCGGGGCTTCGCTTCCGGAGGGCAAGCCGAGCTGCAACAGAAACGGGCGCTGGTTCCGGCCGAGCCTTCCCCGAAGAAGAGCGCTGACACCTTCGGCCAACGCACCTCCATCTACCGCGGCGTCACACGGTGGGGATTCGATTCGTATAACACTACAATCCGCACAAGAATAAAAACACTACAAATGATTTTTCTTGTTTTGAAAAAGTAAATTTATGTTATTCTTAAAAAAAACTTGCAGGCATAGATGGACAGGAAGATACGAAGCTCATCTCTGGGATAACAGCTGCAGAAGGGAAGGGCAAAGTAGGAAAGGAAGACAAGGTAATTTTGGAATTTACGATTCCGTCCTCTAGGGTTTCTGAGAAACGGGTCGAACCGGGTCCACGAGATCTGGGACTCTGAGAGACTACTGAGCCTGACAAAAGCTGTTCATCATATAATATACCGCACCGGAATAGATGGGAGTAAAAGAATGTGCCTCCCTTTCGAATCCCAATAACCTCATCTGTGGCTCTGATCACGCTCTTTAGCTATCTCATTAGATTAAGGATCTGCCGTATCGTAGCATTTTTATTTCCTCCAAACATGATTCTGAAGATTCTAACGGGTGCTTCTTTGTTTTGTATCGTCGTGTTGCTTTGGACCTGACGAATGATCGATGCGTGATCCCTATTATTACGGTTCAGTTTATTTGGGTGAGTAATTAAACACACACATACACTGGGGCGTCATTATGTTTTTTTACTGTTAGAAAGAAAAAAGCATAATTTGTTAGATTCAGATTCTACTCAAGGTTAATCATTTTGCTAAAAGAGGTTTTTGTTTCTTCCCGTGTGTTATTATTATTATCATTTTCAGGTGGCTACGATAAGGAAGAGAAGGCGGCAAGAGCTTATGATCTCGCAGCTCTCAAGTACTGGGGTCCGACCACCACCACCAACTTTCCCGTAAGCCAAATTCCTCCCCCAATATCACTCACGTAATGCTGTTATTCTTGTTATCTACAGTTATTGTCTCATTCAATTTTTTTTTTTTTGGGGTTAGATTTCAAACTACCAGAAGGAACTAGAAGAGATGAAGAACATGACAAGGCAGGAGTTTGTTGCTTCTCTTCGAAGGTAAATTTGCTTCTTGTTTTTTTTTCACTTTTGGGTCCTCCATTTTACATGGCTTTGATGTGCCTATGTTGTAATGGGCATTTTTTTTTTATTATTTTTGTTCTTTGATAATACAGGAGGAGTAGTGGATTCTCGAGAGGCGCCTCAATATATAGAGGAGTGACCAGGTATCGTTAAACTCTTTTGGCCTCTTTCATTTGTTGCGCCATTTTTTTTTATTATTATTCCCCATGAATAAAAAATTGTGATATATAAAATAAATTTTGAGCTCAAAATTCAACTTGTTTTGTCACAGACATCACCAGCATGGCCGATGGCAGGCAAGAATAGGCAGAGTAGCCGGAAACAAAGACCTCTACCTTGGCACTTTCAGTGAGTCCTTTTCTCATATCTCCATACTTCTATATATATATATATATATATTTCTTTTTTATTTTCTTTAAAATTTTAAATTAGATCTCATATATCTATCCGATTCACCTAAACCAAACTAATCATATTTTGATAACAGTGTTTGTGTATTTCACGCGCACAGATATTTTAATTTATACATGAGATTTGCATTTTTGTATTGTACCTAACTTCAAATTGTTTTTATTTTTTAATTTATGTGACAAAATAGGCACACAAGAGGAAGCTGCGGAGGCGTATGATATAGCAGCTATAAAGTTCAGAGGAATAAACGCAGTCACCAACTTCGACATGAGCCGCTACGACGTAAAAAGCATCGCGAACAGCAGCCTTCCGATCGGTGGATTATCCAGCAAGGCCAAATCCTCCACGGACTCTCCTCCGTCCGATCACACCAGAAGCCTCGAGGGAGCTCGATCCATTGTCGTCGACGATCCAGACCTCTCCTCGGCTAATTCCTCAGTGACATTCTCCTCCCAACAGCCACCTTCAAGCTCTAGTTCTCTCACCTTCGCCATACCCATCAAACAGGACACTTCAGATCATTACTGGTCCATTCTTGCTGGGTATACCAACAAAAACCCTTCGTCGTTGATCCCGGCATCGATATCTTCCACCAATGGCTCCGTCACATCTGTCATCCCCTTCAACGTGGACCTCTCTACTCCCTCGAGTACTACGAGCAGTGAAGGCAATAATAATAGCAGCAACAACAACATTAATAATAATAATGGGTTTTTCAGTGCAGGCATGTTTGGTCAGCAACAAAGTGGAAATGGTGGATCTGGTTCGAGCTCATTGATCCTCCCAATGGCCACGCCCATTGCTTTAAATAGTAACAGTAGCTATGAAAGCTCTTCTGGTTATGGAAACTGGAGCATTGGACCTACCCTGCACACCTTCCAAACCCATGCAAAACCCAGTCTCTTTCAAACCCCAATTTTTGGCATGGAATGAGCTCATGCATGCAGGAGGAGGAATGAGAATCCGTGCATAATAATGAAAGTGAAGGACACATACACCCTCTGCCAAACATAGACAAGCTAAACAATCCATGATGAGACACCCACGAACGATTATTACACTGCTGGTATAAGAATGCAATAGAGATGTCAGATGATGGTGTATCCACGGATTTACAGTGTATATGACATGTTTTGTCTCGTTATGATTAGTTTAGTGTGGTTTTTGAAGTTTAAAAATGGAGGGGCGGGCTGGAGAAGATGATGATGATGATGAGAGATATTGGGAGGGTGGCTGACAATCATAATTTCACGAGGCGAGGTGGTGGATGAGCTGACACTAAGCTGCTAATAGCAAAGTTGTTTTGTCAAGTGTTGGATTTCCTTTTTCTTTTTCTCATTCTCGCCTTTTGCTTTTTGGTCCTTCCCTTACTGACATGTTTTATATGGGTATAATAGGAAAGAAATCCTTTTGTCATCCTTTCATTTTGTTAGTACCTACCGACTTTCGCTATCAATGTGAAAAAAAAAATTATATATATATATATATATATATATCGCCTCAATATTTCTCAGTGGTACAGGTGTGTTCAACTTTTTCGGTAATAATTCAATTAACAACAATTTAAGCACATTTTCATGGGTTTAATAGTTTCATATATTCATTACGTATTATACGAGATCAAGCAGACAAGATACTTATAAAGTCTCTGGGTAAAAAATATCATCATATTGAAATAACATTATGATAATTTGACATTATAAAAAGATCGAATTGTATAACTTGTATTTAAAAAAAAAAGTTGAATAAATCTAAAATCAGTACACTTTTTTTTTAAGAAAAAAATTCACATGCACGTCTGATAGGCTGTACCCTGTGGTCACCACTCACCAGCATGTTGCTCTTTGAAAATTATTACTTTTTCTCGCTTTGAAATTTTGCCTGAAATAGGTGCAACCATTAATTTCATACATACTTGTGAATCGAGCTCTTACATCACCTTAAAAAGGGTGGATTTAATGCATATTGGTGTTCATCAAGGTAGAATTAACATATAGTGAAAAAAAGGTGGAATTCACAGAAAAGTTCTTTTTATTTTTAATTTTTGGCCAACCAGTTAACAGAATAGGTTGAGGTAATGAAGCATATATATTGGTGGTGGACAAGGAATATCCTTATCTACAATAAGGACTAGTCTCCCTTGAGACACAGAAGATAAATTATATATATACTTTTCCTAACTAGATTTATTGATATACCAAAGTTGGAAATTGAACTTTCAAATATTTGTTTCTACCATTAACACACAATCTGAAATGGTATAATATATTACTATTATTTTCATAAAAAAAATATATTACTATTACAACGAGAAGATGTTAGGAATTGCACCAACCCATTAAGCTAACCATTTTTCCCCTGCTTTTTGTTGTCTTACTATGTAAGTAATAGTACATGAGTTTAATTTTGATTACTAAATCTTCTCAGCACTTGTCTTAAACTCAAACTGAGGTTGCAATAATTGGTCCTCTTTACTTTTCACATCAGAAAGTTAAACCTATTAGGGGCCACTAATTATGAGGGAGCAACATTTTGACCAAAAGTATGATAATAAAAATTCAAAAGCTAAAGAAAAACAAGATCATGATGATCATATATATATGCAATAGGACAGAAACAAAAATCCTTTTAACCCACACATTGTTTGTATGAGCTTTTTGAAATGGGGTCCCCCTTATTCCCTTTTGAACTTGCAACAACTCATGTCTGAGTTCAAAAATTAAAGAAAAACATAAAGATGAAAGGAAAGAGGGAATAGAATGAAGAAAAATATGTAAAGAAGAAGAAAGTTTTTATCTTTTTTTTTTTTTGTCTCATGTTAATAAACCCTCTTAGGATGAAGAAGATGATGATGACGACTCTGTCCTTTGTACCTTTCGGCGCTTATTAGATTCTTCCCCACCATGCCTTCATCTTTGACCACGGTTTTGAGTTTGACCGTTTGGTATTATGCCTTTTTCTTTTGAATTAATTACTACAATCAGTTTTTTTTAAACAAATCATCTCTAAAAGTATTCGAACTAATTTATATCAAATTAAGTAGCACTACAAAAGCAATAAAACTCTCTTACCAAGTGTTTAATGCAGTCAATATGACTCAGACTTGAAATCATTAGTTAAACTTGCACATTTACATACTAGCTGATCTATGTGCTGATTTGTAATTACTGTGACCAGTTTTGAAGTACCAATAAAGTACTAAAAATGGAAGGTGCAGTGGCGTAAATGTGAAAGCTGTTTCGGACTGGGATCGATCATCAACGGATCCAGACCTCTGATCTGAGAATATTCCATTCTGTGATTGTAATGCAAAGAAGCTTTATGGAAACAGGAATAATTAGGGTTTCTCTTTCATGCCTGATAGCTAGTTAAGCCATATTTCACTTCAGTTTTAACTTCAATCAAATGATGAAAATTTAGGTCACTACTGAGAGAGAACGTGTGGTCAGCTTCTAATAATTATTAATTTTCATCATTTCTCTTAACTATCATATCGCCTACATGCTCTCATCTTCCTTGCACTATGGCGGGAATAATTAGGTACTATTTTTATCATATCAAGCCGGATTAATAACTAATCCTGCTGGACTTCATCCAGCAAATTGCCCTAAAAAAGTTCCTTTTTTGGTTTTGAAGTGTGGATTTGCATTGAAATTAATTTTTTAAATGATAATTTTTTGTGTAGAAGTTGTGATTATTATTTAATTAATGAAGAATATGTATAGTTTTCGACTATCAAAGTCGCCACTTAAACTCTGATTTCTTCAAAAATGCAATAATTAAATGTCAACATTCACGTAAGGCGACTTTGTTTTAGTTTCATAACACTGAGCAAGCACTACAATATGTCGATGTCACAAGTACATACGTTTCACAAAGACAATAAAGATCGTAAAATAATATTTTTATATTATTGATGTGGCTTGAGTCATGAAGAAAACCTTCTCTTTGTTTATTTATTTATTTAATTTTTTACCAACTAGAAAACCTTCTATAAATTAGCATAATGTTGCCCAATGTGAAAACTATCAAAACTTGTTAAAGAATCTTTAATTAAAAAAATTAGGCGCATCAGGTTGTTCATACTTTCTTTTCTTTTCTTTTTTTTCCTTCTTAATGAAATGACAGTAGTTGTCACATACTTACAAGCTACTAATTTTCTCAAAGCATGTCAATTAATTTGCTTAGAAAGTCAATATATCCTAAAAAAAGAAAGAAAGAAAGAAGCATTTAAAGTGGCTATGAAATAAGCTTTTCGTTATATGTTTCCTCTAAGAGATAAAATTTCCATGTGAAAGGAAACATTAATTCCAACCAGAAAGTAATGACAAATCTGGAAATTTCTCGATCGGGCGCTTTACACTTTCACTCACAAATTGCTAATCATCTTTTTTTTTTCTGGCTTTTTGGTTCCCTTCCATTTGATATATGACTTTTGATCGGCATGCATATGTATAGGATATGTTTCACAAATAATACTTTCTAATTAAATCTATTGCCTTGGTGTGTAGGTCTACCAAGCAACTTGACCTATTTCTGGCTTTATTTCCAAATTCATAGGCTTCGCCACAAAAATATAATTGAAGAAATCGCTCAATTAATCATGCCACCATGCATGGCATCACATTTAGTCAATAAAAAATGCCCATATTATTAATAATTATTACTCCCTCTATTCTATTTTTTCTGTCATTTTAAAAAATCTCAAATACCTCAATTTATCTATCATTTTACATTACCAATGAAATATTAATTATTTTTTTATTATTTTACTTTTTATTAAAAATAATATTAGAAAGTTAAATACAAATTATCTTTTAGCATTTAAATTATGAATATTTTGATATAATATTATTAGATTTTATTATAATTTAAATTATTTAATAAATTTATTAGTCTGTGTGGAACAGAAAAAGTAGAACAGAAAGAGTAATATAAGTTAACAATTCACGTAGATGCTACTAGTTTTAGCCTTAAAGACGTAGAAGTTGAGGTTGAGTTCTATAACCTTTATCATTTTCTTATTTCAACTTTTCTAAAAGACTAACAAATAGTATAACATTAAAAAAAAATTGCAAAGCTTATAGGATCCGTAGCGAACAATATTTTTGCTGTATCCAGCAGTGAAAAAAATGATATTTATAAATTTTCACAATAATTTACTACTATTACATATAGTATGAATACAACCCTACCTCATTTCAAAGAAAGAGGCTCCAAATTCAACTTTTCTGATAACATATGGCAGATCTTATTTATAAGTGATATTGCTGTCACATGGTGTGGTCCTATTAATTAAACATTTCAGAAAATGGAGGTGCTTTATATAAATTGTGATACAGTGAGCATACTGTAGGTGGCTATCAATTTTGCACCAACCATTTTCTATAATTGAAATTAATATATACTACTTTATGTCTGATTCATTTATAAAAACAATCAAACAAAATTTGCCTTCAAACCCCAGTTGACCAACACATGCTCTATATATATCTTGACAAAGCCTGCACTTAAACAATAAAGATTTATTTTAATTCACATATATACATACAAAAGATAAAACTAAGTCAATAATAAAGAAATAACTAAATTTATGAAAGACCAATACATTAAAAAATAATAATAATATTTTTCTTTGTTCTTATTAATAACTTAACACTACTAGAAAAATCAAATTTAGCGACGGAATTTAGCGAGGGATCATTCATTCCTTGCTAAATAATCTAAATAGCGAGAAAATTAGTAAGAAATTGTAAGTTTGTAGCCAATGTTAAATTTAGCGAGGGAATTAATAATAAATATCCTTTACCTTGCTAAATAAGCGAGAAATTTTTTATTTCTCACTAAATTAATTCAAATAACAAGAAATTAGTGAGATATTTTTTATTTTTAGCTAAATTATTATGAATAGTGAGGAATCTAGTGAGGCCTAGTTTCCTCGCTAAAACTTGTTTAATTAATTTTAATAGATTAAAATTATTTTATTAAAAATTTAATTTTAATGAATTAAATTTTTTTTAATAATGAAGTTATAAAATTATTTTTATTAGATGATTATTTAAAATTAATAAAAATAGTTAAATTAATTTTTATAACTTCTTGGCAAAAAATGAAACTGAAAATTCATTTATTACAAAATTTAGAAAATAAAATATTTTATGATATTAATAATCGAAAATATAATATATATATATATATATGTATTTTTTAACAATATATTAATTTATAAATATATATATATATGTGTGTGTATTAGTGTGTAGATAAATAATATATAATTAATATTTTATATAAAAATTGCAAATACATTGCAATTCTACTCACAAAAATGTAAATATAAAGGCATTGAGAGTAAAAGATCATGAGTTCGAATCTAGGTAAAGATATATTTGAAATCATTATATGACAAGGCCATGACGTGTCGCAGTCATGTGATGATGTGGCAGTAATGTGGTAGTGGGTGGAGGTCATGAGTTCAAACCTAGGTAAAAGCATATTTGAAATCATTATATGGCATGGCCATGGTGGATGACATGGCAATGATGTGGTAGTGTTAAATTTTTGGTAGGTTAGCGAGGAAATAGTGAGAAATGAATTCATTGTTAAATTTCGAGAGAGATTAGATCTCTCGTTAATTCCCTCGCTAATTTAGTGATAGAATCAACCCATTCCTCGCTAAATTTAGCAACGTAATTTGTAATGATTAAATTAGTAAGGGATTTTATTCCTCGTTATTTTCAATTCAGCGAAAAAAAAAGGAAATTTAGCTAGGGATTTGTCTCTGACTAAATTGTTGTTTTCTAGTAGTGTAATTTACTAACATTTTCTATATAAACAAGTTAACATTGTTGATTACCTCAAAAAAGATTAGTCCTAATTGCTAGGATACTCCCACTCTATGATGCACGATAATTGCTAGGATACTCCCAGTCTATGATGCACAATATTTCATATTGCTTGATATATTCGTACCGGCTACTTCTTTAATACCGATATACTCCGATACTTCTTCGATACGTATCTACAAAGTATCCAATTTATTATTTTTATTAAAAATAAAAAATGATTTTTGATACGTATCTAATATGTATCGGATATAGATCGATATGATTCAATACTTTTTACATACTTCATGACATTTTTATAGAAATTAAAATAAATATTATATTCATTTATCATTTAAAAATATTTTTTATCAAAAAACTATTCAAAAATATTATGTTATATTTTTTTACCATAAAAATAGATTTTTTTATCTAAAATATAAATAGATTTCTTTTATTTTTTATCTATTTATACTCCATGTATTCCTATAAGGTTTAATGCCATTGCTTCCTTCTTTGGCTATTTTCAGCGTTTTATTATGTTTTTGGTATTCAATATTTTTAAAAATTATAAGTGTGTTCATAGTTTGAATTTTTTATTACAATTATATTTCTTATGTTTTATGAATTATTTTGTATTTTTTACATATGTATCTTAGAAGTACCATATCCTATATTTTTATATTTAATTATATTGACATATCATATATGCATCTATTCAAGACTCGTATCATATTTGTACATCATAGCTCTCAGTTCACAGAAAAAGAAAAAAAAAAGATACTATACTTCTTAATTAATAACATTGGTTTAATTTATCTTAAAAGCACACTCTTTTGATACCTTAAATGTGTTAAGTTTAAATTGAATTGTATGCATTTCAAAAAAAGAATATTAAAAAAAAATCACCATGTGTAAGACTCATACCTCATATGTACATTCATAATTTTTTTTATTTCCTTCCGGATAAACTTATACATTCCTTTACAAAAATAGTCGTCTCAAATTAGAGAAATATATTATATATATATATAGAAGAATTACGGAAAAGAAACAAACATTTTTCATGTTTTGGGGGCAAAATGGTAGTCAAATTCAACACTGCAAAAAGCTCATACACCTTTAGCTTTTTTGCTTTAGTTAAAACTTGCGGGGTCTAGCTATGGGGACCTCTTTTCTAGTTTTCTTTATTCGTAAATTTTGTAATATTCCTTTGGGGAATTATAAGTTAAGTCACAATCTGTGTTCCCCTTTTGTTTTACTCTCAAACAAACCATGTCGGCCATTATAGGATACAACCCTTCTCACCTTTATTCATTTCTTATTGTCTTGTACCTTTGACTGACTTAATTAGTTTAAAATCAATCAATTAATTAATTATTAATCAAAAGTAGGGATTAATTATATATGGTTTAGCTAGCTAGCAACCAAAATGTAGTGTTTGTTCTTTTGCTAATTTAATTATGAAAGGGATTAGAGAGAGAGAGGATTTTGCCTTTTGGGATGTGAACGAGTCATGGTCATTATCAAGGACGACACATCCCACAATCACACCAACTTGTCTTGTGCTTATCTCTCCACTTTCCTTCTTTTAGGGGAGATAATGGGAATTAATTAATTGATTAATTAGATTAATTTAATCATTTTCTGTTGATATTTTGATAATGATGCTTTGATCGATGAGGCCACACGTGCTTTCTAACAAATGTGAATTTTGCAAAGCGTGCGGTACGTTCAAACCATTAGATTTCCCTCATTTTGTCTCTTTCTCTAGTTTATCGTAATTCTTTGATGTTACACATTTACTAATTATATATTGTATTGTATTGCAGCATATTCTAAGAAAATATCAGGAATAAATTATACTTTTTTCTCTTTTAATATTTTAATTCATACAATTTACTTTTTGTTATTATTGACTTTTTACGGAAGGTACACATGCATATTTCTCATAAATTCATAATTAATGCAATATAATATATTATTAAAATGTCATTTGAATATTTTAAAGTAAAAGGCTTATTAGTTTAATTAATAATTTTTTAAATAGAGAGAATGAAGTGTAAATTTTATAAAACTTTAGAAAACGCTTTCACATTAGTTAAGATTAAAAAGGTATGAGTAAATGTTTTGAAAGAGTTGAGAGGAGGTGAATGAAATTTATTCTATATTTTTAAAATATCAATCAAGAATCAATTACATGTATCGTAATGTGAAAATTAGTTTTGCCACCGCTATAAATAATTAGATTTGCACAGAATGTTACGGCTGTTCTTTGAATATTACTAATTAAATGACTAACTATTACTAATTGAATAATCTAAAAATGGCTAACTATTAATAAATGAATAACCTAACCGATGGTGGTTAGATTGAGAGGTAAATGACTTTTAACATCTTTTTAAACAAGATCTCAATTTTGAACCTTGTATATGAAGAAGTCATATTAGAAAAGTTAACCTATTTGGATCTAATTAACAATGCTCAAATTTAACATGATAAATACCATATACTAGATAATTATATATAAAAAAATAAATTGATAGTCAGACGGAGTTGGTAACTTCGTAATTGTTTCACCTAAGTTTTAATATATTTGCTTTCATAATAATAATAATAATAATAATAATAATACTGTTACGTATTAGAAGATAGAATCAGAATATTACAATTGTCTTTTGCATACCACTAGATGAATAGATGACCACCTACCAATACATCAATGGCCTGTCTAAAAAATGTGCCTTAACACAGAGAGAGAGAGAGAGAGAGAGAACATAATGGATGAAAACTAAACTAAAAAATGAATTTCAAATTTTATGCATTGTTGTTGTAATAAAGAGGCTTTATTTAGTATAGAGCCCAACTCATTGTTGGGCTCAGGTCATGTTGGGCAGCCCAGTCTTGCCCAAATATATCTCCAAGGAGTTTATTTCGTTTGTATTATTTGGGCCAGTATTGTTTTTGACTGATGCTAAAATAAAAGGCTACTCTTCAAAAAGCCGAGAAGCATGTTCCGTTAAGAATCGTATAAATAAATGTGGCCAAAAAAAAAATCCTACAAATAATAGGCCCATTTGATATAATGCAAAACATGGTGAAACGGATCCGATAGTGGTTTGTCCAGTTATATATATTTCGGTACCTATCAAACTTTTAGAGCCTGTTTGGTACAAAAATAAGACAGGAAAGACAATAAGAACGACAAAGTTGTCTTCCATAAATATGAAAAGCCCTTTTCCAACAGAGCTATTTTGTTATATACCAAACACATCTTTTCTACCTTCCCCCACGTTTTTCTTTTCCTTTTTGGTGTACCAAACACAACCTATTACATTTGAAGACCAAACATAAAAAGTAATCTTAAAGCCACTTAGACTGATACTCCATTAAAAAACAAACAACACAAAAACAAACTAGAGGATAACAGGCTTAAAATACAACATAAGAAGGAAATCGTAACAGCCATATAAATGTATATCGGTCAATTTTCGGAAATCACATTTGACTTTTGAGTGGAGATGGGTCAACCTCCATAAGTATAAATAGATAGGACCCAAGAAATGTGATTGTGGTCCAATGGGCTCAAATATTGCAAATGATAGCCCAAATGGTTCAAATGCTGGGCCCGGCACTAGAAGCATGGTGAATTATCCATTTTTTAATTCGCTTTTCGTCAGGCTACTTTTTTTCTTAAAAAAAAAAAAAGAAATAAGGAAAGGCTAATAAAAGAGAGTGAATTATATACAGATTTCTAAAAGATGGACGAGTGAATCTCTTGAGCTGTTCAATTGTTAGAACTTAGAATGCCATCAAAATGCTAGCCAGGTATTTTCTCTATATTAAGTGGGAATTGGACTATTAATTAATGCATTATATGCGGTATGATGTGGAGCAAAATAATTGTGATTATGATAATAACATTCATGAATGATGGAATTAGGTAGCTGTTATAATCAGAAAGGTATGAGTATTTGATTAGGAACAACTTTCTTCTTTTGCCGTCAATTTTCTTAACCAAAAAAAAATGTTTAAGTGAGTTGTATCACAATGCACACTGAAGTCAAGATAGACCTGATAGCTCAAAAACATTTATAAAAATATTTACAGATTATCCACTAATAAAACTCTTAATGAGATTTAAATCTCACATTTTTATGGGATATAAGCCAACTCTATATTAATTGAATCAATCTTTAATAGCTTTGATGGCCTTCAATTAGCAACACGTTCAATGGACCCAAATTAGTGCATTGATTGGAAATGGAAACTCCATACTTAGGAACAATCCATTCGAAGTTTCAAACATATGACTCTTTCAACCTTATGACTTGTACACAAAATAATAGTCAAACGGTCGGCAATTCTCAAACACTCTAATGGGATAAATTAAAAAAAAAAAAAGAAGTCAGTGTTAATGGAACCGTGAGGTTGTGTTTTTTTTTTATTTAATATTTTATTTTTTAGTTTGGTTTTTAATTTTTACCTTGTAGTGTAACGGATTTTGTTTCCCATTACATTATCTATCAAGAACTGTTTGGAAAAATTAAAAATTAATAAATCATCTTGCAATAGTATAAAAGTAATGAGCAAGAAGTATGGTAAGAATTGAAAATTGTAGGATCAAATTGAAACAATTAAAAAGTTATAAAGTTAAAATAAATTAAGAAATTAGAATAGTAGTTAAGGAAAAATCAAGAGTTGACCATTCAGCGTTTTTCTGGGGTCCAACTATTCTTTTCTGGTTCTCCCTATTGCCTTTGTTTTCGTTTTCAACATTTTTACAGTTCTTCTGGTTGCTTTTATTCTATGTGGACCTTGACTTTAATATAAATATATAATTTTAATCAATTCATTAAATTCTTTTAGTAAGTGTTTCATAATTAAGTTAAGTTGATTTTATTTTATTATTATATTTTTGCTATTCATGTATACCCAGAACATTGCAATCATATATGACGACCATTTCATCAAAATTTAATGGAACAAAAGTTTAAGCAAAAAATAAAAATTGAATAAAATTATAGGATTCAAGAGAATAATTTTTTTCCAAAATGGAATAAAGAGTGACAACAATAAAATAACAATAATTACATTTGGAGGACACGGTTTTATTGAGATGGAAGTTAAATCTCCAATAATTTTAGTGGATCTGGTAACGAAAGCGAACTACAACATTTGCATGGACCATAACAGTGTTCTTTTTTTAGTTAAATAGTCACAAGGGGATGTTTGAGTAGTGATCAATTTTATTTATAAATGTTTATAATCATTTATCTTTTAATGTCTATTTATGTGCATCTCTTTCTAATTAATTTTTTTAGGTGAGTATCAAGAGAATCCCTTAATCGACAATTGGAGATTAATTTATTTGAGGTGTAAAGATCACGAAAGTGGATTTTACCATTCCCAATATGATATTTTTCATACACATAATCAAGAAATATACACAGGATAGCATGTTTAAGAAACCTAATTATCTACTAATTATGTCATAACCTTACTAGTGTCTTTCTAATTAATTTTATTGGTCATGATTCTTATAGTTTGCTTTCCCATGTGTGGAAAACTAAAGGAAAAGCCATATTACAATGATTTTCATGTCATGATTAATGACAAGACGAACCACCAAAATGACAGGGAAAAAAAAGCAGGAGAACCGCAAGATAATAATAAGGGGAAATTATAATTAGAGACTAAAATAACAAGTTAATTATAATTTTAGGCTAAAATATTTCAACATGCTACTAATGGACTAAGGTTCTTAAACCATAAAAAATGGAGTTGAAGTTACCAATATCTTGAAAAAGTAGTGTGAAAAATTTTCACAATCATCTTCTAAGATTTTATATGAAACAAGGAAAATGAATTAAAAAATTTCATTTCTCATTTTCAGCGATTTATAATGATCTTTTTGAATTTGATACTAACTTGTGAAAATTTTATATTACTTTCAAAATTTTTGTAATTTTAATTTTATTCTTATCAAATAAAGACCTTAGATTTAAATTCTCTTAAATTGAAAACCTATAATAGTGATAAGTAATAAGTGCATTATCACTGACCCAAATTAATAATTTAATACTGAAACATTACATATGCGTATATGTTTAAAAGAGTTGGTTTGGAGCATTGGATTCTGAAATTTTAAGAACGTGATGATTTTAGCTTCTAGAATATGTAATTTTAATTGTAATCTTTTTGAGTTAGCTGATCAATTTTGTATATCGTTAAAGGTGAAAGACCATATCAGCATATTATATATATATAGTATATAAGCATATATACATATATATATATATATACCCACACATATTACTGTATGGCATTTAGAAGTAATGATATATTTTTCTGGCAACAAAAAATAAGTCATGTTATATATTTTCATACTGTTAAACCGTTTGGGGACTTCGATTATTTTATTTTTTTTATCAAAATAAACTATGGCTTTAAATGAATCGTTTTATTTCGAATGGATAACATTAAATAGATTTATTCTAAATTTTAATTTTATCTTGTAAAAAAAAGAGCTATTTTATCATTATTTAAGAGAAGATTAACATCCATATTTACTTGTTACATTAAACAATTACCTTATTATTTTTCTGGCCAAATAATAATTATCCTATTATTCAATTTATATTCTTTTGAGGAAGAATTTGTTACATTGAAGTTTAAACTATACCTCTTAAATCAATTATTTAAATATTAATTTTTGTTCCTACCTTTAATTTATAATATCATTTCTTCTTCCACATACCTTTAATTTATAATATCAGATTTTATGTTCTTCAAAGAACCAAAAGTTAATATGTGGTTACATTATATTAACTCTATTATTACTGCAGTAAAGCTATCAATAAACATTTTAAGGAGATTGGTATTTTTTTTGTCTGGATCAATATTGATATAATTAAAATAAATGCTAATCCATAATTATATATGTAATTAAGCATTTTTTTAACTATGAGACCTTTCCTATCCTGATGTGTTTCCAGTGCACAATTTGTCTAGACCTTTTTTGCTTTTAAAAAAAGAAAATGGTAATACATAACTAGTTACTGTGTAAAATATTGACATTATATATAATTGTCTGATTTTAATTCAATGCTCAAATATAGAGTGTTTTTTAATTCAATATAAAGTTTGAAATAGCATATTGATCACAGTTATTCTTGACATTTTTCACATAGCAAAGAAAGAATCTTTGTTAATGACCTTTTTTTTTTTAGCACACATGATCTTTAAGAATGAATAAGTTAAAAATCCACGAAAAAATTAATGATACACAAATGTAAATTATAGGCCAAGAACTAATAATCATTTTATATATAAAGAATATATAAATAATTACTGTTAAAGAAATTTTTTTTGTGGAAAGATAATTACTGTTATATTACTGCTTATATAATAATAATAACAATAATTTTTTAACTACATGCATAAAAAAATCAATTTCTCTACTATGCATAAAGCCACTTCAAGTTGAAAAATGAAAACACAAAAATATTATTAACATTTCTAAATTAAAAGTATTTTTTCCTTTTAATTTATACATTAGATACTCCATCTGATTCTTTTTATTAATTACATTCTAAAAGTTTTTCATAACCCTAAATATAGATCATCTTTTATAAGTTTTTGTAATATTAATTATTTTATTTTCAAAATGTCCTTATATGTAAGAGAGAATAAATTATTTGAATTTGTATTATTTATGAGGAATAAAATGAAAACCATATGGGTTTTAAAAAAAAATTAATATTGTAAAAAATTTTTTTATTCTAATAAGTTAGTTAAATGTAACTTATATTAAGAATTAATATGAATAATTAATATTAAAACAAGACAAAAATGAAAAATTAAATGTCTCAATCCAAATCAACAAGAAAATATCAATATTATAATTATTCAAATAAGGAATTTAAGTTTTCTTAATGTAAAAAATATAAAGTTTTAAAAATAATTTAACAATGAATATTTTTGAAAATTTTAGTATCCCTATTTGTTTTAATATGTAATTATTTATTATTAATTATTAATTAACATTACATATAAATAATAATAAAAAAATCAGATGATCCCACTAGACCTAGTGAAAAGAGTCACGTAATTCATTTGACGGCGCCACTTATAGTACAGTCCCAATTATATCTTAATAGTATCATTTCATATGATTATTTTGGTAAATGTCACTTCATCTCAACTATAAATCCACTTTTTCTTTTTGATTTTTGTGTTCACCATTTATAATCCTCCACGTTTGTGTGAAACAATATTTTAATTAAACTTTTTTTTATATTATATTATATTCTACGTATAATCATCACCATGTTGACCCCATGCATGTGGTCCAACCAAAATGTAGCTTTGTGTGTGTTTGGGTTAGATTATATATAAGTGATTATGAGGATAAGTGATTATTCATAATAGATTATGAAAATGAGTGATTATGTCAAAAGTGAATTGTGTTTAGATATTTTTAACCTATAAGTGATTTTGAGAAAAGAAATATGTTTGGATATTGGAGTTTAAGTGATTATTGGGTGGATAATGAGAAGAAAAAGTGAAATAAGTGATTATGAGATAAAATTGATTATCATAAGCTGGAAAAAGTAACTTATGGAAATAATCACTTAAATGGCCATAAGTGATTATTTCCATCTGGATTGTGTTTGTTTACTGGCTGCATAATCACTTTTCTCTACTCCATAATCACTTAAAAGCTAAAACAAACACACCCTTTATCTTCTGCGTTGATTTTTTTTATTTGATAATAAATTATGCAATCAGTAATATCAACTAATTTAAATTCAAATTTTATGAGGTTTTAATTGTAAGAAAGCTCTCCTAATTTTCTTATTTTGGTTTCACAAAGCGGAAACTTAAAATCTCTCTTAGCACGTGATGAATATTATATGACTCAATCCAATTGTTGTTGGATGTTTCAAAATTATTTTGCAGTATAATGAAAAGTACAATTGTGTAAAACTTTTGAAAAGTTGATATAATACGTGGAATAATATCTTTTAAGATTCTTTCTTTCTATATATATAGGCAATTAATTAAACAAAAACTTAACCATAAAAGAACTTTATCACTCCTTTGTAGTAAATACTAAGTACAATGGTTTTCAATTTGATTTTTGTCAATATTTTTTCCTTTGTAAATACTAAGTTCACAATTAAATTTTTTTCACAACAAATTATTTTTTATTATATATTAGAAGAGTTTGAATTCTTGTTTGGTTACCCATATCCTACCTAATAACTACTTAGACGTTTTACTTGACAAAATTTAGAATTTGATTGTTCAAATTTAATTTGAATGATTTATATTTAAATTATTTAAAAATTAATTTTTTATTTTGATAATATAAAATAAATAGTATGTTTTAATTTTTATGAAAGCAAATTTTGAAGATAATTTATTTTTATTATATCAAAATTAAAATTAAGATTAACATTTAAGCAATTCAAATCAATGAAAAACTATGCCATATGAGGTTATCTCATCTCAGGTGATAACACTGGAAGAGGTGTGATGTGGAAAAGGTTTGTGGTTCAAAATCTTTTGGTAAAATTAAAAATTTAAATATTTTTAATAAAAAATTCGAATGATAGCTACTAATTAATTATAATGTGTTGTTATCCTAGAATTAGAATATCGTATACAATTTTTATTAAAAAATATGATTTTATAAAAATTGAGGACATAATGGAAAGAACTGAAAATTTCCAATCGTTAATTTTATTGAAAAAAATGTATATGTAATAATACAATATTATTTTAATATGAAAAATATTCTTTTTCAGAAGAAATAAGATTTGAACAAACTTTCAGACATTTCATGCATTAAAACCGCGACCTTTTTGCCTGATCCAGATTACTCCCCCGTTCCAGTTTATAGTGTACTTTTAATTACTGCACACAAAATAAAACAATAATTAATAACTAACAAAATTTGCCATCTTTTCTCAAATTACCCTCATTAAATACTTTGAGAATGAAAAATTTTAATAATAAACAAATATTTGGATTTATTAATTAGGGGTAATCTTGGAAAGAGAAAAAAATTATACTATGTAATTCGTAAAATGCACTATATTATGAAACATTAATTTCTTAAAAAAGTGCACTATATAGCGAAATCGGAGGGAATAGTATATTGCAGTACGCCTACAGTGAAATTACCATCTAGTCCCTAAGTTGCTTCTGATCTCACATGTGCCTCAGCGACAAAACAAAGCACACACTAGACAGACACCCAGGACCCAGCTATGGATCGGTGGGCTGCATATGTATGGACAATTATACCCCTCTTAATACAAAATAATAAAAATTTACAAAATCATATACATTTTCTTCCTACAATATGGACCAAATTTGCTAAGGTTTCCTTGTACGATCATTATATTGCATAAAATCAAAATTATTTATTACTTTTCATTTATTATTTATTAACGCAATATCAGTATAGTGGGCCAAAAGATGCAATATAAAATATAAAATTTAGTTATTTATTTACTATTTATTAAATTAATAATTTTTTATATTAAACCAACTGATATTTGGAAGTTGAATTGAATACAGACTAATTCAAATTGAGTTTGATAAGATGACAAAGATGACAAAATTCTCCTGACAAATATTTAATGCAGTTATATATTTAAGATTAATATACGAGGCCATTGATTAAATACATGAATATGATATGTTGTTTTTTATTATGAATTTATTTTAAAAAATATTTAAATATCTTCATATAATGGATGAGAAACATTTTTAATTATTAGATCAAACTAGAGTAATATTTAATGAGAAGCTATAATTGTTCCCTTGATAGTTGTATATAATTTATTCCAATTATTTGGATAAGTCCCACATAAATAGAAAAATATTTTTGTAACTGAAATCTTACCACTCCATATATATATATATATATGAATAAAATAAAAAGCATCCGTAATTCATGATGTAACCTTATTATTGAGATATGGCATATGTGGATAAAGAAATGGAGCTCTACATATATTTTCCATATATAGAAATGAGTGCCATGCAGATATTCTTAAATATTATGTAGTGCAGTGGCCTAAATTAAACTTCTGGCAGTAATATTTTTTATAACAACAGTAATATTTACATGTTACGTCATGAAGATTAAATTATGATGAAATTATATTCATAAAAAACTTTGATTCATAGGCACACGAATCATCCTTGAAGCTTAAAGTAATTCAATTTTCAATCAAGGTAGTTAAAATTAATAATATTGATAGTACTAATTAATTCATATTCAAGTCATATAATTAAGGTCCCAAATGGAAGGGAATTCTCTCGGGATTATTTGAAACTTTAGTTAACAAATGTCAAGTCATTTTGATATTTCTTTACATTATATTTGGTTATATTAATTTCTTTAAACATTCATTTAAATTATACCTTATATCCTCTTGTTTAAAAATATTACTTCATACCCTTAATTAATATTTCCTTGATATTTGGTTAGTTGTCCTTACTATATTATATCTAAGAATAAATAACAGTTTTATGTTTTCTTTTTTGGCCGGAAATAATAGCTTTATGTTAGAACTTCACGACTGAAACAAAAGAAAATGTCAGTTTTCATATCAGCTGAATTATTTTTTGTGCAAACAATTATGTACACTTCATAGTTAGGATTTATTCCATAAATACACACACAGAGCAAATTTTAATTGTTAGATGTGTTCGCTTTAAAATGGGTTCTTTAAAGTTACTTCAAATAAAATTTAAAGAAAACAAGAAATAAATAAAGAAATTATGAAAAATTATTACATACTTTGGGAGTGTCATGACATTTATATTCTGATAAATAAAAACAATATATATCAAATAGATTAATTTTTTTTAATTTTTCAATGCACATATATTTTCTATTTTTCATTAAAGTATTTTTAGTGTCACATTTTCTCGCTACAATTATTGTGTTAATATTGAAAATAGTATAAATGACTTTGTACTATAAGAGTATATATATCATAAATACATTTTTATGAAATTCAGAGGATAAATGTATATTTTATAAATGGAGTGGACTTTTTTTTCATTATTGATTTTGAAAGATAAATTATATTGATATATTCCCTCCCTCCATCCCTATTTATGAGATCTTTTTAATTGAACCACATATATTAAGAAAAATAAGTAAAATTATAGTTTTTTTTCCAAAAATGATTACAACATTTTAAAACACCCTAAATTATAGTCATAAAAACGTCTCTCTTTTAAGTAAAATTAATTAAAGCCTTTTTAACAAAAATTATTAGAACATTTGAAAATATTCTTAATTATAGTCATAAAAAATGTCTCTTTTTTTTTCTCTATACATGACAGTAAACTGTAAAAGTAAAAAAATTATACTTCTAAAATGAAGGGCATATTTAAAAAATAAATAAATGTATCACACTTTTTATAAAGAGTTTTATATTTAAAATTATGAAAAGTTTTTAGAAAGAATTTTATAAATAAGAATGGAGAGAGTAACTTGCAAGTAACATTTTATTATATATATATTCCTCCTTTTGTTTCATTTCATGTGTGGTTAAGGTATCTGATATAAGAATTAAGAAAAATAATAAATAATATAATAAATTATGTAATTTCACTAAATTGTCATTAATTATTACTCAATGAAGTGTTAAATTACAGTAAAAAATATATATTATTAATTACTCAAGAGTATAGTTGAGATAAAGACATTAATTATTTATTTATTTTTTTAAAATAATAAATAAAATTAGATATTTAAAAAATTTGTAAAATGAGAAATAAAATGATAAAATGAGAGGGAGATTGAATAATATTTTTGAAATAGAAAGTGAACTTATATAATTCAGTCGGATAGGAAGGAAAGTGATAGAAGTGAGTGAAAGTAATAAATGACAAGATACCTAAGGAAGGGTTTAGGGTCAGAGTGGTAATTGGGGAGGTTTGCTTGTGGTATCCCAGGAGGCTAACTGAAAGGCAAAAGCAGAGAAAATGTTGGGTGAACATGCAGCCGCTTCCTGATTCGCAGGACTCATTTATTTCATCTCCCCCAACTCTCTTTCTTTATTTTATTGTTTCAGCTCTCTCTCTCTCTTTCTCTCTAACATCTGCAATGGCCCTGGCGACAAACAGAGAGTGATTGAGAAGGAGACTTCTCGATTCATGGGTTCTTCCCTTTCGCTGCAATTCCCTTCGTCCTTTCCTAGGTACTCCTTATTCCGTTCCTTCTCTGTCTTCCTCCCCTGTTTCCTTCGATTTCCATTTTTGGGTCCTTTTATTTTGTTTTTTGTTTTCTTTTTTTCGTTTCCCCCCCTCAAATTATCATCTCTTCGTCGCAAATTTTCTGGCCTGCAGGTTCAAAGAAGATATCGGATTCGGTGCTAATATGTGTTGAGATGTTTCTCATTGTTGAATAGTGATCGTTATGGATTCGTCTTTAGCGGGTAAACTTGCCTGTGTAGTGGATTCAAATTGGGTTTTGTCGAAAGTTGTGTGATTGGATTTAGAGGGATTTATTATCTGCGTTGTAGTCTGGATATAACATAACCGTCCAGCTACTGGTATCTTAGTGTATTACATAGCATTGTGTAATGATTAATTTCTCGATTTTACCGTTGTTGATTTTTTTGTTGTTGATCTCTTCGTCGAATACCATCTGAATCTTGTTTCATAATTATTCTTCCCCAAAGTTACTCTTTGTCGAATCTCCCAGCGCAACAAAACCGTTGAGACTTTTTCTTAGTAACCTCCCCCTTTAATAGAGAGCTATTATCGGCAGTTCCTTCCGTTGAAATTCGGAATATGTATGCTCTTGTTTTGAAAACTATACTATGGTGTTGGTTCCTGAGCTGTTACACGCATTTGCTGTATATTATGATCTGTGATTTCTATACTTGAAAAATAGTTGATGAATTTTGAGGAAGGTTTGAATGAATTAAGCTTTTTTCTTATGACAAAAGGCTTGTGCTTCTGGTTTAAGTTTTACTTAATTATGAGAGTATGGAACCACGTGAAAGTCAAAACTGGGTTAGTTCTCTAATTGGCTGACTTGAAAGTCATTTACTGGAGTTCCCCTAAATTCTTACAGATTTTCATATGTGGTTAGGACATCCTTGTTAATGTGAAGTAAAATACGTGTACTCTGAACGGCAGAGAATTGGATGCTTAATTTCTCAAATAACATACTTGACCGACTTATTCTCATTGAAGAAAAAATCACTGGATTGTATTTTCATGTAATTTAGGATGTTTAATGTTGGAATTTATTGATTATGATGCGCCTAGGATAACTTTGAGTTACACCTTTTTTCGTGAGAGGTTGTTGATTGCTGGTCTAATATAATCTGATTTTGGAATAATTTATCCATGATTGTTCCCCTCTCAGAATTTGTTTCTGGAAAAATGAGAACTAGAAGATGGAAGGAATCTTCCGGAACTAATTCTAGTTTCCTTCACCGAAGGAAAGTTGACATACTTCTCCATATTTAATGCACTACTTACTAATATGCCTTTTCATTTTCATGTGTTCTAGGTGTCACACTCGATCCATCTAAATGCGGCAAGTTGAGTATGGAAGAAAAAAGAGAACTTATCTATGAAATATCTAAGTCACAGGGTGCACCAGAGATGTTACAGTCATGGAGCCGTCAAGAGATTTTGAAAATCCTGTGTGCAGAGATGGGAAAAGAAAGGAAGTACACTGGCTTGACAAAGTTGAAAATCATAGAAAATCTGCTAAAAATTGTCTCTGAAAAGAAATCAGGAGTCCAGGAAATTGCAACAGATCTTGAACCACTTTCTTCTCCTGCAAATGGACAGAAACCTGCTAAAAGGCAGAGAAAAACAGAGAATCCATCTCGATTACCTCTTCCAGCAAACAATGATCCGGTCACTAATGGCGGTGGAGATTTAGGTAGCAGTAGTACCACATACTGTAAAAATTCAGCTTGCAAAGCTACCCTAAGTCATGCAGATGCATTTTGCAAAAGATGCACGTGCTGCATTTGTCATCAATATGATGACAACAAAGATCCTAGCCTGTGGTTAATATGTAACTCTGAGCTTCCATTTCTTGGGGATTCTTGTGGCTTGTCATGCCATCTTGAGTGTGCTTTAAAGCATGATTGTTCCGGCATTGCCAAAGATGGAGAGCATCCCAAGCTTGATGGTGGCTTCTACTGTGTCTCTTGTGGAAAAGCAAATGATTTGCTGGGGTAATAGTGTATATTTATGCATTTTTGTTTGTTCTTAGGTTACTTATTTTATTGTATTGAAAATTGGTTGTTGCTCGTTGGCCCAATTTTTGGTCTTTTTTAATATCTAGGAGCATTTAACACACCAGAAACTAAATCACGTGAGTTTTTAATCTTATGATGCTGATAGCATTAGGCAATGGTTGTTTTCAATATTCATACCAAGAGACTTAGAGGATTTAGTGGAAAGTCTTAACAGACTATGAGGAAAGAAGTACCTAAATAGTCTAGTGTGCCATTCTTGAAAAAGTGAAATTATATGCTAAATAGAGGCCTCTACTAAGGAACAAAGATCTGGCGTGAAAACTGGGGCTGTAATGAATTATATGAAAATGAATGCTTTCTTGATGTAGTGTATTGGGAGAAAGAAGCAACTTATCATTGCCTAGACTGATGTTCTAGTATTTGGATAAGCTGTAATGCATGCACTTTTGGCGTCTGTTTGCAACTTTGCATATTTCTCTAATGATGAAACTGGACTGGAAACTAGTTTGCGGCTGTCAAACTATTTTGTTTAGATTTATTGATGTTATTTGGGAACATATGAAGCTCAAGCATTCCTCTATTTCCAGTTCCATATGTGAGGAAGTCTTGTCTGCATCTGGTTTCTGGTAGATTTTCGTTATGGTTTATTAGTTTTATCAGCTTGTCGTTATTAGGCTTCTTTTTTAATGTTTCTTTGCTATAACATTTAGCCAGTGGAAGTCCAAATTCTTTTGTGATGCTTGTCTTGTTTAGGTATTTTGTAGTTTTTTCCGTTTTAAGGGAAATGGTGGTTTTAACATGTAATCAAGTAACTTAAAAAAAAAAATGTTATTAATCTTTTTCTGCTAAGCAGCTGATTGCTTGTTCCTTAAAATGTATCTAGATGTTGTAGAAAACAACTGATGGTGGCAAAGGATACCAGACGTGTGGACATACTTTGCTATCGTGTCTCCTTGACCCAAAAACTTCTACAAGGGACTGAAAAGTATAAGAAACTTTATGAAATCATTGATGAGGTTGTGAGGAAACTTGAACCTGATGTTGGCCCATTGACTGGCGCACCAGTTAAGATTGGTAGGGGTATTGTGAACAGACTTTCATCAGGACCAGAGGTTCAGAAACTGTGTGGTTTAGCTTTGGAATCACTGGACTCATTACTTTCTAAGAGGATCTTGCTTCCATCATCCAGTCCAACATATCAAGGTGATCATTTCTTTATTTTGGCGACTCTCATAGTATCACTATAGGAGGGATTGAACGATTTGAAAATTCATCCATTGATAATATGATAGTGATCTGTGTGACGAGCATAGTAAATCTGTTATTTGGAAACTTCTTTTTTTTTTTTCCTTCCAAAATAAAAACACACACACAAAAACACAAGTGTGTTGATTGTTCAGCTTTGTGGTTATACTTGAAAATTTTTCAGACACAAAATTGATTGCTTCAGATATGGTGGGATTTGACGATGTCACTGCAACATCACTCACTGTAGTTTTGGGCCCTGAAAATCCATCTGGGGAAAATATTGTTGGTTACAGCCTGTGGCATCGTGCAGCTAATGATGTGGACTATCCCTTGGACCCAACTTGCACATTGCATCTACCAAACAGAAGGTTCAGTATCAATGCTCTAATTCCAGCAACAGAATACATTTTCAAAGTTGTTGCGTTCAACCATTCAAGGGAGTTGGGAATGTGTGTAGTTCATGTTTTGACCGAGCAAGGCGAGGAAGAAGCACCTAACTGCTCAACAACAGAAAGAAGTCAGAGCCCAGTAACCAATTGTAGCAGCCTTTCGAATCCTTCTTCGGTGGAAGATGAAACTAACAACAGCAATCCATATAGTGACAACACTGATAATCGAGAGAACAATCATCTTACTGACCACAAGGACACTGGAAAGCTTGCTTCTGGAATTTTATCCAACGATGCCACTAACTGTTCAAACATGGGTGAAGATAGACTTCCAGCAGATGCTGATTCTCTGTCAGACAAGGAACATGCTGTAGGAATGGCTCGCTCTTTACCTGGTTCTGATGTGCTAAAGCTTGAAAATAAGCACTCACCGGAGGAGCAAGTCACTGAGGACATGAGCACTGATGATGGGCTTAATTCCCTAGCTCAGACTGAGAGGGACTGTGTGCCATTAGTAGATGGCTCAGAGGCAGGCCTTCTCATTACTCCATGCAAGTTGGAAAAGCTTAAAGATGGGCTAGGAAGAAAAGGGAGATCTAAATCCAGTGGCAAGGATCAAGAAAATGAGTCTGGGAAGAGAGAAGGACCAAAAGATGGAGGCACATCTAAGAAGAGATATGGGGAAAGTCAAGTTGAGGCATGCGCAGCCAATGGGTTCTCTGATCAGGATTTTGAGTATTATGTTAAGGTGATTAGACGGTTAGAGTGTGAAGGCCATATAGAAAAGAACTTCAGGCAAAAATTTCTGACTTGGTACAGCTTGAGAGCGACACCCCAAGAAGTAAGGGTGGTCAAAGTATATATTGATACTTTCATTGAAGATCCAACATCTCTTGCAGAGCAGCTTGTGGACACATTCTCAGACTGTATTTCAAGCAAGAGAACATCTATGGTGCCAGCTGGGTTCTGCATGAAGCTCTGGCATTAACCCAATTCATAGATTCTGCTACCACACCTTGGAATTGAAGCCCCACCCTGCCAAGATTTGTGATGCAGTATTCTTTAGATCTCTAATATTCTTCATTTAGACAGTCACCAATTATATTTATTTCAGCATTGTCATTCATATGATGATATAACAATTATAGATTTACTGATTTTTATCATACACTTGCTAGCTCAAATTGATATTTTACCGGAATTTGCTTCACAATATGCAGTTGAAACTCCTCGGTAGAGAATTTTTTTTTTGGGTCGACCTCGGTAGAGACTGAATTGAAGAATGTTTTGATATACTCTCACAGTTTTTAAACTTTAGTGGTTATGAATTTAAATTTTGCTACCTTAAATTCCAATAAAGATGTTTCCTTTTCCTTCTCTAATTCCAATTCTTATAAACATCCTTCCAAAATATCAATGAGCTCTTAGTAACATAGAACTCTAATGTTTGGGAGACAGTAAGTTGTTGATGTTCAGCTGCACCCATTCTCAAGTCTTGGAATGTGATCAATAAGTTATATTGTACTCTCTCATGTTAGAATTTTTATTGGGATTAGCATTAATCAATAGTCAATATTAATTTATCAGATTACAACTATCAATATTAAATATTTATGCTTAGCACTTTATTAAAATGAATTTAGTTATTTTAATTGAATAAACCATAATAGACTGAAATATTCAATTTGACCATGCGAGAAGATATTCCAACCCACAAACTAATTTTAGAGTTAATAATCATATTCAAGCTAATCGAGAGCAATTTTGTCATTTACCAAAATAAACATCATCCATATTACTATGACTCATTCTTAAACCCTAACGGCACTTGCTCTTTTCTAATTTCTTACAAGTGGTCTAAGTGGGTTGAGATTCTTCCTTTTCATAATTATTACTCCGTCAACAAGCTTGAATTATTCATCATTCCAGGTATACCTTGCTCTCACTATAATGATTTATTTTATCATCCTAAGCCAAAATGGTCTTGTGCGAAGACAGACAACCTACGCAAGGTACTATAGTACCTTGTAACGATCGTCTTCTTCCTGTGCACCGGAACATTCTTATTCATAAGAAAATCCAAACCTAAGAAAAATGCTTAGGTTATTTTCTTCTTTCATATATGAGTTTTGGTTTCATATGGGATTGAACATTTGATGAGTGAATAGTGATGATTGTGCAATTTTGTTGTCCCTTGGGTTAACAGAGATGAGATGGTGGTGAGATGTGAAGCTAGTGAAGAAAAGAACATTGAAGAGTACGTTAATGCTTTAAGCACGCGCGCGCACACACACATGGTGACTGCGCAGCACGTGAATTTGTTCATTTGTCTGTTGGCTTGGAAGGCACCCTTCCTCTAGTGGTCCTATTCTATTAGCAACAGTTTTTATTTTTTCCCCCAGTTTTCTTGAGTGGTGCAAATTTATTTATGCTTCACTGTGATAAGTTTTTTATATGAATGAACTTCTGACAAACCTGGATCCTCTTATTAATCTTATAAAATATCTGTAAAGTTTGAAAGATTACAAGGGGGCAAAGAAAAGATGAGTCTTGTGCGTGCCATAGCTCGTGTCTTTCTCTATTACTCTCTCCCTCTCTCTCTCTCTCTCTCTCTCTCTGAGTCTAGAGACATTTTGTTAATTTCACATTTTATTAATTTCTCTACACAAAAATTCTGTTCTTAAATAAGATAACTAAAACTATAGTGAAGAATTCAATTGTTGGTGTCTTCATCATTTTAATTAAAATCAATTTTTCATATAATTAATTAGAATTTTATACCATCAAATTAGATTCAAGTATTACCAGGTCTATTTAGATGTAGTTCTTTCAAAGTGGTTTTTTTTCATTAATAAGTTTTGAACTCTCAACCTTAAGAAGAATCAAGTCTGTTCCACTTTATCCAACGATTGTTGGTTAATTAAAATTAAGTTTTAATTACTAAATATATACTGGATATATATATTTACTTTGTCAACATACATGAGTGAAGTTGGCTTTCATTTAAGGTTTGTGCCAGTGCAATAAAAAAAAATTATTTATAAGCCTCGCTTCTTGTTCTTAATTTCATATGTAAGCTGAAACAATTTTTAATTTTCTAATGAGATCTAATCAAACCAAATTAACATAAATAAAATTTAAAATTAAATTAAACTATACAAAACTTTCATAAATTTTATTAAAACTAAATTTAAACAATGCATGAATTTAGTTAGCAGAAAACTAAATTTAAAATATGCACTTATAGCAATTGCTTAAGTGATTTTGCATTTGATCTCCTTAATCAAGACTAAGTTCATGTTTAATGAAGAAAATTGTCGGCTGAAAGAGATATAAACCCATATAATCTGTCCATCCAAATTAGTCATAAATATTTAATGACTTAAGAAAATCAGTTAATTAATATATTAAAAAAATGCGCTTTAACAATCATAGGGTCTAGTAGTAGAGTACATGCTGGGCTTTTTACCCCAAAAAAAGGACTACAAACTGGGCTTAGTTGACTATAAACAAAGTTTGGGCCTTTACATATATAGCCCATGGGCTAGGTACAGTATTAAACTCAGGAGCCCATTTTCTTTGAATATTCGATGTGTCACAACTTAACCTCAATCTTTATATTTTGTATTTTTGACTAAAGAATTTACTTACTTAGGAAAAATAATAATTTCTGCATGAAGTTTGAATTTTTTTGCTTCAAAAGCTAAATTTTCTTTGAATATTCGATATGTCACTACTCAACCTCAATCTTTATATTTTCTATTTTTGACTAAAGAATTTACTAACTTACTTGGTAAAAATAATAATTTTTGCATGAAGTTTGAATTTTTTTGCTTCAAAAGTTAAATTTTCTTTGATTATTCGATATGTCACTACTTAACCTCAATCTTTATATTTTCTATTTTTGACTAAAGAATTTACTTACTTACTTGGGAAAAATGATAATTTTTGCATGAAGTTTGAATATTTTTGCTTCAAAGGTTGAATTTTTTATTAAATTAAGATAATCTTTTATGAATATGTTGTCCCATATAGGTGACAATCACAGTGATAAATCTTAAACAATGGGTCAAAGTAAACAAAAAAGAAATTATTTTAAAAAATTTTTGAATTGAATTTATATTGAAGGAAATTTTATTTTAATTTGGAAAGCAGTAATGCACAATTTTTGTCCCAAAAAAAACTTCAAATGAAACAAAGAGTTCATGTTTAATGCACAAAAAATACAATATCATATTGAAATGATATTGATTTAATTTTAGAAGATAAGTGAATTAACGGTTTGACACCTCAGGTTCAACAATAATAGTAATAACAATACATGTTTACTGTTGATGATAAATTAAATTTACTAATCCGTGATATATTATTAATTATATGATTTTGGACATGAACTAATTGTGGGACCCCATCAATACTTACGTAGATGATTAATAATTGCAAGAATTAAGACATGATAAATTATGTAATTTATTTAAGTCTAATTGTGGAAAAAATTACGTAATTTAAGTCTGGTCCTTGTCTATTTTTATTTATTACCACTATAAGCTCATGAAGTAAGTAAATAATATTCAAAATTAAAAACTTTTTTTACAACCAATAAGGTACAACATATTTAATAGATACGTGGATCCTTTAAATATATTGTTCTAAGTTTAATTTTTGATCAGGTGTATTAAAAACTCTTGTTAGGAGAAATAAAGCTTATTTTCATAATTTTCCTTTTTTTTTAAAAAAATTATTCTTCGATTTGAGATTTGTGCATATAATAAAAAGAAAAACTGTTTTAGACGTGAAAAATGGCGTGCGTTTAAGCGTTAATTTCTTGCATGCGCACTGCGTACAAAGAAGCAGAGAGCCATACGTACTTTTGTGCTGTGTGTTTTCTTTTGATGAAGTAAACAACACAAACAAGCTTGGACTCCACCAGAGCTCAAAGGTTAATTATCTTATCCAATACTATATTTAATTATTTATAGAGAACCACACTCCCTATATATTTCCAGGATTTTATGTGTGTGTACAGTGTTCTTTGACCCAAGCACTGAAGGGTAATCATGAAAATAACGTATTAATTAATCACTACTTTTTAACACTTCAAGATTGTATTATTTTATTTATATTCTTTGGTTTTGGGTTTTAGGAATATCTCTATAGTCTTTGAGCGTGAAGTTAATCTTGTTGGAAGTTCGTGAATGTCCTGTCTCACAGGTATTTTTTCTTTTTTTAATCGGATTTAATTCAACATGACAAAGCAGAAATCCCTAAACTGTTGGGCATATATAAGCGAATATTATGTATATTGCTTATGAGAACGTACGTGTTGATACATATTGTTTTCAGTATCTTAATTAATATACGTTTAAGATGTACGTTAAGGTATATATATTTTAAATTATCGATCCATATTAAATAGTATGATGATATTCAAAATTTCAGGAAATTAAATGTCATTTTTTTTTTCATTTTATTGACATGTACAGCAATTAACTTTCGTAAAATATAAAAAATACAGAAAACATATTTAACAAAATAAGACTATTGTAAAATAACCAAGCCAAACTAAATTATGCATGGGGGTTCGATTCTTTTGGAAATACAAAAAAAAAATATTGAATTGTTATAGTCTCCAAGAACTCCTGACTGACTGAAGTTAGAGAGGTTATTTTAATGAGAGGGGGATATTGAGTAGTCGTTGTCCATTTTTGAGGTCTGCAAAACTTTTGTTTGCTTGCATTTAAAAATATGCATGGCAAGGTAGCTAGCTAAAGCAAGGGTAGGTGATCGAGGAAGAAGAAGGACCAATTTTTTTCATATTTTTTCATTTAAATTAAGATGAAAGGCGTGGGAAGGATTAATGGGAAAAGGTGACCACACGCGAATGTTCAGTTGGCGTGAAAGAGACTTTGCCCCTTCAAATTTTGGTGTATCAAATAAAAAACCACACACTCACTTCGTGGTCCTCATATTACCCTTCTCTTAACTTCCCTTCCCTTCTTTACTCATCTCGTGACTTTTCAAATGTACTATCAATTTCCATTCAATATCAATTTTGAAGAGTTAATTTTTAGTTTTAATAGATAAATATTAATTGTTGTGATTTCCTTTTAAAACTTTCAACTTCCCCTTTTCTATTGTCTGTATATTGTGAGTTTGTAACTCTTTAATTCCCCATTATTTTAACTTCATTATTTTTTTTATTTTAAAATTTCAACTAAATGTCTAGTTAGAGAAACATGAGAGGCCTGTATGATCTTGAGAACCAATATGGACTTAGGTGCAATGCCAATTTATTTCAATTTTTTGAAAAATATTATCGAATTGTACAAATGAAATGTGAATATAAAACCCATAATAAAATATGTTTTAAAGGGATTAGTCTTTTATAGTCGGTGGGACATATTCTTAATGTTTATAAAAAATAAAAAACAATAAGTTCAGAAGGACTTTGGTTTTTTTTTTTTAAAAGAAAGAAAGTTTAGAAGGACTGCAATATTTAAATAACTGGAATAAAAGAGTTTGATTTATTTTCAAAAAGCCTAGTTTTGATCTCACTTTAGAACACATATTTGTCCAAGTCAAGATCTCATCTTTGAATCAAACAAAGCCTTCAAAAGTAAAATAACTTGCTAACTGCTTCTATTTGGACTCAACCGTAATAAATTTTGAGAGTGTTTCAAACTGAATCAAAATTTGATTTGGTGATTTATCAGTTGAATCGATCGACTATCTCATTCTAATTCTGGAATATTTGTTTTTTTTTTAATTTACAATGTTTATTAAAAAAAATGTATTGAAACTCAAAATTGACGAGAGTTGTGAGACAAACACTAAACGTCAGGAGTGATTTATATTGGGACCATCTTCAATAGCCTGCAACTTCTAGTTGCCTGCACTTGTCTTTACTGTCTTCACCTTCTAACTGCATCATTGTGCGAAATTTTGGTAGGCTTGTCTCTAATCAATATATATATATATATATATATATATATATATATAAAGCCGTGCTACTCGCTCTATTTTAATATACAAGTTACATTTTACAAATTTTTGAATGATATATAATTCACTTTGTAAAATATAGGCAACATTTAATTTTTTTTCTCAAATTTATCCCTCTTTATGATACCCCTCTTTAAGAAGGATATAATTAAGATGAAATTATAATTTAATAAAGATAATTTTAAAAAATTTTAATAATCTTTGAAAAATTAAAAAAATCCAACTAATTTTAACAAAATTCCGTCCTCTCTCATCAATATATATATATATGAGAAGCTGTAGTAATTTCTTTGTTTCAATATACAAGTCATATTTGAGAAGATTTTGAATATTCATAATCTATAAATCACTTTGTAAAATATATGCAGCATTTAATTTTTTTTTTCATATTTATTCCTCTTTATGATACCCCTTTTCATGGTAGAGAGAATATGAGGGATATAATTAAGATGGGGTTGCAAATTAATGAGAATAAGTTTAAAAAATTTTGATAATTTTTGAAAAGTTTAAAAAATCTAACGACTACATTCATTTCGATTTATAAAACACTTTTAATTAACACATGTAAACTAAGGTTGATAATTAATAATTGAAAAAAATACCATCTTTTCCTAAGCTATCTTCATTTAATATTATTTAATTAATACAGTTAACCAATCAATTAAACTCTCTAACATTAATTAAATTACATCATTTCTCAGGATATTTTGGATAAAAATAAAATTAAATATATTATATAATCCATAAAATGTCTAATATTATAAAATATAGATTTCTAAAAAATGTGTCTTTAAACTAAAACAAAGAAAGTAGTTTTAAGAGACTTCTTTAGGTCATGTATAAAGTGACATGTATTGAAATGGAGGGACTATTTATTAGCCATACATGATCTGATTCATGTTAGACTTCATGTGAATATTCCAATCCATCCTAGTTTATATATATTAACATGTGTGTATATATATATATATTCACACAGACATACGTAACAAGTTGAATAAGTACCATATATGCGTTGGAGGAAAGTAAAAGAAAAAAAAAATGAAGCAGCTAATGTTATATAAACTACCAAAGTTCAAAAAATCAGACCGGATATTGAACCAGTCAAGATATTGGTTTAAAGTTTAATGGTTCAATAGAAATTAAACTGTTGGTAATAAATTTAATAATTTTTTAAGTTTATACATTATCTAAAAAATAAAAAAATATTATTAATAAGTTTCACAACTTAATATTAAAATTTAAATAAGTTAATATTCAATTATAAACATATTTTAAATTCAAAATAGTTAATTAATATTTTTCCATATTATTTATTAAGTAAATTTATCATTATTAATAATTTTGTATCATAATAATACTTATATAATATTATAATATAGAAAAAAAATTTATTTAAAAAATAATACTATTTGGTACTAAAAATAATATTATTTTATTTTAAAAAAAATAAAAAATAAAAAAAATTAAATTTTTTTAAAAAACAAAAAATAATTAAAAATAAACCGATTCAAGACCGATTTGACCAATTTTTCACCGATTTTCAACAATTCTAGAAAAAGGTGATCAAAATCTATAATCAAATTTGACCTTGACACGAAAAACTGATCAAATCAGCCAGGTCTCATTTTTTGAACACTACATACCCAATGGTTTGAAAATCGGACCGGACCGGATGGTCGGAATGGTCGGACCGTCACCCGGTGTGAAGAACGGCTCGGTTTTCAGTTTTGGACCGTTTTAGAGGTTGAACCGGATTGGACCGTTTTGAACCGGCTTTTGAGCCAGAAACCAGAGTTGAGCTAGGAATCGGAGCGATTTTTAGAGAATCGGACGGTTTTTTAAATTGGGTAAAATTTAACTTAAATTTAATTTTTTTTGCCAAAATTATTAAATTTAAAAATTATTAAAGAGTAAAACACTATTTTTTATTTTATTTTAAAATTACTAATTATAAAAATGAAAATTTTCATTGTATTATACTCTTTCCATCCCAAATTATAAGAGAATTTTGAGACTCTTTATTTATCCTAAAATATAAGAGACATGGATAAAATTTATGGAGTAATTAATATCATTTTTCTTTTACATCCTTGAGTTATTAAGGTTGTATTGATAATTACTGATAATGAGTTAGTCTTACTTCAGACTTTTAAGGTGGGAAATTTTGAAAAAAAAAATGAAATTGTAGTATAATTAATGAATTTAACTACCAAAATTATTATTTTTTATACAGATGAAGTAATTATTTATTTTTTATAATTGGAAATGGAGGAAGTATAGTTATTTTATAGTATTATGGTTATATAGTATTATCATGTTAAAATATTTTAATATTATTTTTAATAATTTAATATATATTATTATTATGTGAGCTTATTAACTTATTATGAACTTAAAGTACTTAAATTTATTCTCTTAATAATTTGATATCTTATTTTTATGCATATATTATTATATATAATATTATTTTTACTTAATTATTACATCACCAATTCAACCGCCACTTCAATCGGTTGATCCATACAAATTATGACCCAATTAAGTTTCCAATTCAACGATGGGTCCGGGTTTTAAAAGATTAAGCATACCACGAACACAACATACATCATCTACCTAAAATGTCCTTAAAAATTTCATGAAATGGTCAAATCACCATCAAATTGATTTGTCATATAGTACTGTCAACCTTTTTCTTTAAAATGGTACGTCCGCTTAGTTAGTAGTTAATAATTTTAAAAAACAAATAAACTCGATCAAATGATAAAAAAAAAAGAAAAAGTCCATGATAAAGAAGTTATAAATGTGTGTGCATGGGACTCAACTCTCAATCATTTAGTATTATTTAGTTATGATCCAACTAGGGCTTGAATCTAAGAGTTTGAAGCTTTTTTTTTTGTTTCAATTATTAGTTGTTTAAACTGATGGAAAGTGACAATCGAGCTTATAAATTAATTATAGGAGAAATTATTGCACTTATCCAAATGTCCAACGTCATATGAACAAAAGCATGGTTCTTGCTGAAAGAGCTGCATTAGGAATCAAATTAAGGGGAAAAAATACTTTGAAAAGATGAATTTATTATATTTGAATCATACTTAATATATAATTTAATTTTGAATCATACTTATATTATATATCTAGATTAACAAGCCGTCTATGTATAAACATTTGTTGTAACAGATCTATAAAACCTGACCCAATGTTCAGAAGAATATAATAACACACACACACACACACACACTGCAAGCTTGTGAAGCAGCCACGCTGAAATTTTGATTTATACATTGAGAATTATATATAAAAGAGAAACCCTACCTCAACTTTAAACTTTAAAGAATTTATTTCGATTTAATTATAAGTAAAGGTAAAGGCTGATGTAGATAAATGTAATTTATTAAAAATTATACATATATGTATAAATTATCAAGGGATGACAAATTAAAGTATTTTGTTTTGTTTTTAGATCGTATATTTTTGTCTTTTTTTAATTAAAAATTATACACACATGTTTGTTGTTTTTTTTTTTGAGAATGAATAAGTTGAATTTAATTTGCACTGTGACTCACAAAAGTTACAAGGAATACATTGATTGCATTAAATTGGATCTTCGGCTCATTTTTGTTTGATAGTGATGAATATGTTGTACTTGTTGATCTGCTGATGTGAGATTGATTTCTACTATTTTTTTTAATAATGGCTACTTTTTTAACTATTTTTTATTTAATTAAATTATGCATAATTCTGTAAATTTTCAGTCTTTTGTAAATAATCTCTTCCTTTTAACATCAATATTAATACAAGATATAAAAACTAGTCTAGTAAAAATCACATTATTCACAAATCCTGACTAATACATCTTTTATTGGGTTCCATATAAATGTACAAAGCCCACTCTAATTTTATAATAAATTGGTTCAAACTTCTAACTCAATCAAATATAATACAAAGTATAAAATCTATAGTAAATTATATCATTTATAAATTATAAACAGTATGCTTTATTCATCAAATTTGATTCAGAATAAACATAAAATACATCTCTCTCTAAATTAAATTATAAACAGTGTGTTTTTATTCATCAAATTTCATGTAGTATAGGGAGAGCCATCAAAATTATAAACAATGTGCTTTATTTATATACTGTTTTATATAAATAACTCTCTATTACCAATTAATTAAGTTTTTATTTTACTAATTAAACATGACAAAAAAATTATCCACACATATATATTATACATGCTTAAAAGAATTATTTGTAATAAATTTTAATTTAGAGAGAGATGTATTTTATGTCTCGTTGCATATGTCAAACAGACTAATAAACAATATAAAAGTTATTTACATACCGTGTTTTTAAAATTCAACATTACATGTTGGTAAAAAAAAATTCAAACATTACGTGCAGAATGTTTTTATTACAACCATATGATGGTTTAACAATGTCATAAATGTATTGTCTGTGACTCCTCCACGGTTCATAAACAAAACAGTTATGGGAATTAATGCTTCCCATTAATTTCATGCTTGTTTGCGGTGTTCTCTCTCTTAAGTCTTACTCTATCATTCTCATATCATAAAATACTCCCTCATTTTAATTTATAGTACACTTTTAACTATCATATATATATATATATATGTCAAGACAATAATTAGTAACCTCAAATTTTTTCATTATTTTTTAAATTATCCTTATTTAATAATATTTCTCACATCAATAAATTACAGTCATTCTCTCCTTCATTTTTTTTTCTGAGTTTCTATGGGTTATTGGCAATTGTGAAGAGTGAAGTTTTTTGGGAAAATTCTCCTTCATTCATTTATGGTTTGATCAAACCATTAAAGAATTTTCATTAAATACATTAGTAACCATAAAATATATAAGCTTACTTATTATGGGTAATACTGAAAAAATAATAAAAAAACACAATGTAATTCACACAATACACTATATTTTAAAACATGAATTTATCAGAATAGTGTACTATATAGCGTAACGGAGGGAGTAATAAATAAGGTTTTTTTTCAGAATATAAAACATGATTTTATTTATTATTTTTATCTCTCATTAATATAATGTATATTATTATAAATTGTGTTAAAAGTATGAAAAGAGGAGTATTATAAAGTAGGAATGTTTAGATTTTTTTCTAAAAATTTAAAAATGTTATTTTTATTTTTTAATATATATAAAATCCTAAATATTACCTTATAATATGAGATAGAAAAAGTATTTTCACAATAAAAAAAAAATCTTAACAACTTTCTTTCCTTTCCATGATAGTTGATAGAAGCGTGGTGTTTGGACCAATTCAAGTTCACGCAAGCAGGGGTTATTGTCCCTTGAATAGGTAATGAGAGCTTCGATTTCTAGCTTGTATACAGAATAAACTTACCTAGTATAAATTTTTCCTTTACATTTCATACTCGAGGAATTTAAATATTAATCTTTATTATAGGCGTTTATACTCGGGTTCCTACCAAAGAAATACCAAAAAAAATCGTGGTGCTTGGAAGCTATATTACTTTTCATCTATTTCTGAAAAAAAAACTAGATTGTGAGTTCAATATTGTATTTCATAAGATGAGCCATATTGCTTATGATTTGGGGATAATATTTTACTTTCTATTGATATTGAGTTATATATTAATATATATTGATCATATAAAAAATTTGTGTGTAACACTAATGATAGTTTGGTTGAGTAAGAAGGGGCCAAAAACTTCTTACACATCTTAAGTTCAAGTATTGTGAAGGTAAAAAATCATATTGAAAAAGTTATTTCTATATAAGTCTGATAATGTTCGAATATAAATTACATAAAAAAAAAATAAGTGTAACAAATTGATATATTGATTATATTATTATAAACATATTAATGCTTGACAATTAATTTCATTAAATAAATAATTTTAAGATTTTGATTAGTTGAAAGTGCCACCTAATACTGAACATTGGCACATGCAACAGTAAGAGTGTTTCACTTTCTCATAAAAGAGCACAGCCGCGGGTCAGTTTAACCAGCATCAACGTTTTTACTCCCATTTCTTGTCAGCATGGAAAAAATATCTAGAACTTTCAAAACTTGTTTAAGGATTAATATTAAAACATGATTTATTGGTAGATTTTCAACTAAACATATAAAATAAGTTGCACTTTATAATGCTATTATAAATAGCATGACTTATTATTAATATATACTCCCTCTGGTCCTTAATATAAGATCATTTTAACCGAATCACGCGAATTAAAAAAGGGAATTAAAACTAATTAACTACCTCAATTTCTCTGAAAATTTTAACATTTTTTCAAAATTACCATTATTTAATCTCTCTCTTTCTTTTTTTTTTGCATATATTAAATAGGGATATTTTTTAAAAATATATAATAAATACCACTTCATATATTATAAAGGGTCTTATATTCAAGACCAAAATAAAATGTCATATATATATATATATATATATATTACCGGAGGGAGTAATATGTAAGTTGGCACAAATGTCAAAGATCCCAAGTAAAAATTCAAAAACTACTTTAACAAGAGGTGTGGGTTTAAGTTCTCATAAGAACATTGAAAGTCCCACACTTGGTAAGGCATTTGTTATAAGGGAAATTTTGAAGCTCTTTAGAGCTAGTTTTTTTTTTTTTGTGGTAAAATTGTTCAGTATTCAGTTGCTATTTCAAATTCTAATTAATTTGAATTAAATCACATTAGGTTCTAAATAAGAAAAAACTTTCTTAAAGATGACTTCTGCATTTATCTTATGAGCTGATTGAGCAGCTATTATTTAAGTAAAACTACTTGCAGCAGTGATAATTTAGTGGGCCTCTATTAGTCCACTTCGAGAGGATATGGGGTGCCTCCCATTTCTATCAAATTAAATACATAAAAAATGATATTCCATTGTGATAAATATATGATCCTTTCTCTTGATCTTAAATATATGATAGTTTTTAGAATATGATACAATATTTATTATATATTACAAAAAATATATCTATTTAATTCATTATAAAATGTTTATGAAAATAAGTTTCACTTACTTTTTTATATTGTTCACTATTATGAAACTAGTTTTGAAAAGATATTGTATTTTTGAAAAAAATTAATATTATCAACTAATTTTGTTTTCATATCTTAATTTACATGATTCGGTTAAAAATATTATACTCTCTTCAATTCTAAATATAAAACTTTTTATTTTAATTCTAAATATAAAATTATTTTCAAAATATGAAATAATATTTATTATATATTTTAAAATAACATTTATTTATGTATAAAAAAATACCTTTATTTAATTTATCTCAAAGAGAAAGAAAGGAATAAAGTAGGGGTAATTTTAAAAAAATATCTTAATTTTAAAAAATTAAATTAATTAATCAACTTTAATTTTCATCTTTAATTCATATAATTTGATTAAAAAATTTTAAATTAATAATAAAAAAAAGTGTATGAGAGAAATATATCTATATATTTTTTGCAGTGTATAGTGTATAGAATAATGAGGTGCCTTTTCATCCTAATACGTATATATTTTGAAATTTTGTTAGTAATAATGAGTCAATAAATGTTGTTGTTGTTTTGAAGGAAAGTTCAGTAATCGGAGATGAACGGAATCCAAATATTTGCTAGTATAATTTATATAAGATCTGTTTAATCAAATTATGTGAATTAAAAATTAAAATTAATTAATTATTTTAATTTTTAAAAAATTTTAATATTTTTTTAAAACTACCCCTATTTAATTTTTTTCTCTTGAATATATTAAATAGAGATATTTTTTAAAAATATATAATAAATACTACTTTATATATTATAAAGTATCTTATATTTTAGAATCAGAACAAAAAATTCTATATATAAGACCAGAGAAAGTATATACAGGGAAGTGAGATTGAAAAAATGATAATGATAATTTTTTTTTCTTTGCCAACAATGATAATTTTAAAAATAATACTAATAGCAACTTTTTCACTAGCCAATACGTTCAATCTCAAAAATAAACAAAGTAGTTTACCTAAACTATATATTCTCTTAATAATATGTTATGGGCTTATGGCTAACTATATACTATCTTAATACCATATATTTTCATATAGTCAATTTTTTCCCCAAATGAGGTTTGAAGTTTCCCTCCATTTTCTTCTTTACTTTCTAAAAGCATATATAGGCTTTGAAAACTTGGAAGTAAATATGGGAAAAGAACAAAGGAATTAATACAAAGTTGATTACTAGCAACTTCTAGGATTGTTACAAATGGGGTCTCCACTTTAATTAGTAAAGAGAGATTCTTAACCCCACTTTTTGCACTAATTGATTGTTAAAAGTGAATAGTAATTTCTATTATTTCAAATATTTACTTTAACCTAAACTTTATCATTATAAAACGTCTATCCAATCCATACTCCTTCCTCTTAGACAAAATTTAGATACAATTATCACTTAGTTATTATCTAGTTGTTGAAGAAAGTAATATACTCCCTTCGGTACTCTTTATAAGTCACATTTTAAAAGTTTTTTATAATTTTATATGTAAGTCACCTTCCATAGATTTTTAAAATATTAATTATTTTATTTAAAAAATATCCTTATTTAATTATAAGAGAAAAAATAAATTATTTAAATTTGTAGTATTTATTAGAGAATAAAGATGGAAACTCCATTATTTTTAAGATAATTTTAATAATGTAACAAAATTTTCTTGGTTCTAGTGAGGTAGTTGGGAGTAACTTATATTAAGGACTAGAAGGAGTATATCATAAAATTATATTTTTAATATTTTGTGTAATATTTTATTAATAAATTGTTAATTCACAAATTAAAAATAATAAAATTAAAAAAAATTGAGTAAGAAGGGGAGATACCCCTAATTCTACTGCACTGGACACCAAGAGCATGTTGAAAATATAATCAATTTTATACCACCAAGAAAGCAAACATGTAACTTGTAAAATAAATACTCTATCTTATTTAAATAATAAAGTTAACGCCTCTAAAAAATATGAAAATTGAAATTTCGCAAGAAAATATAAAATGAATAAAATGGGGTCATTCTATAGTAGGATAAGACAGAGCATTGAAGAAGGGATAACGGAGCCTAGTACAGTAGCCATTTATGCCAGAGCCAGCCATCCTTTTTTCACGCTATTCCTTAATCCAAAGAAAATTACAAACATCCCCTTTGACTGTCTCTTCCCTCTTATATCTCTCTTCTCTCTGTCTGTTTTAGTGAGAGAGTCTCACAACCTCCACACTCTCTGCTTCCTTCCTTCATGAGACAGAGTCCTCTGCTCCATACTCATTCCTAGAATGAAGTATATCCGGACCAACAGCCTCAAGAGGCTCTTCTCCTTGAAACGACGCAGTTTCGAGGAGGAACTTCCTACCAGCGATGAAAAAGATCGGAGCTTGCAGGTTCCTTCACCCCGAGAACAACCTTCTCAGAGACCCACTTGGAAATGCTTCTCCTACGAAGAGCTCTTCGATGCTACCAATGGCTTCAGCTCAGGTGATTCAAAGTGTCCTTCTTTGTTTGTTTGCTTGTTAGCGAAAGCTGACATTTTTCGCATGTGGGATCAGAGAATTTGGTCGGAAAAGGAGGCTACGCGCAGGTTTACAAGGGGACATTGAAAGATGGATACGAGATTGCAGTGAAGAGGCTGACCAGAACTTCGAGCGATGAGAGGAAAGAGAAGGAGTTTTTGACAGAGATTGGCACAATCGGTCACGTTAATCATCCAAATGTGTTGCCTCTTCTGGGCTGTTGTATTGACAAGGGACTTTACCTCGTCTTCGAGCTCTCTTCCAAAGGCTCTGTTGCCTCTCTTCTTCATGGTAAAAATCGATTCTTTCTTACCTTATTTTCTGCGAAAAAAACTGGCCATGTCATCTGGGTTTCGCACAAATCTTCTTGTTGCAGATCAAAACTTGCCACCTATGGACTGGAAAACCAGGCATAAGATAGTTCTAGGAACTGCACGTGGCCTCCATTACTTGCACAAAGGCTGCAAGAGGAGGATAATCCACAGAGACATCAAGGCATCAAACATCCTATTAACTGCTGATTTTGAACCACAGGTGTAAATATAACTCTCTTGTTCAATCTCTAGTTTCAATTACTTGGATGTATTTATGACAGTTTCTGTCATGGCAATTTCAGATATCTGATTTTGGATTAGCAAAATGGCTTCCAAATCAATGGACTCATCATTCAATAGCCCCAATAGAAGGGACATTTGGGTACCATTCTTCTCCTTCAAAAACAGAGACTTTGATTCAGAATTTGAAAATGGAAGTGCCATTTTTTCTTTCATTTTGCAGGCATTTGGCACCAGAATACTACTTACATGGAATAGTTGATGAGAAAACAGATGTGTTTGCTTTTGGGGTTTTCTTGCTTGAGGTCATCTCAGGGAGGAAACCGGTGGACGGCTCTCACCAAAGCTTACACAACTGGGTAAAGTCATGACAATAAAAATCTTGTTCTTTTCTGAACTTGACTTGCCGTGTTCTGTGGGGAACTGAAATCCCACATTGGTTTCTTCCAGAGTTAGGCTTCACCAGATATTAATATAACTTTTTGATTTATTATTATTATTATTATTATTATAAAATTTTGGTTTTGATGGATCAAACAGGCAAAACCATTACTGAACAAAGAGGAAATAGAAAAGCTGGTAGATCCAAGGCTAGAAGAGGCCTATGATGTAGCTCAGTTACAAAGACTTGCCTTTGCAGCCTCTCTGTGTATCCGAGCTTCTTCAACTTGGCGACCTACCATGAGCGAGGTAGTTCAAGTGCATTTGCTACATCATAAATTAGATTAAATTAAAATATACTAATTACAATAAAAACAAACTACCATATTAGTCATTTTGAAACATACAGTTGCCATCGATTTGGCTTTTCAACAATTTATAGTCAGTCAATTTTATAGTAAAATTTAAACAATACATCATATTTGTCTCAACCTAACTCAGCATGTATTAAATGATTTCTTGATTAGGACTAGATTGACAATAACAAAATTTTAAGGATTAAATCGATGCCTTTGAATTTTTTAAGTCTTTTAATCGAGGGTGGTTTCTTTTTTTTCTTTGTTATCTTTGTCTTATTATTCTGCTGTACATAATGAAGCACAAGGACTATAAAAAAATGACTCAAGTTTATGTTGATGCTTGTTATATTCTTGTATAAAACATGATACAATATTTGAAATTACATATTGGCCATTTAATGTAATTAGAATTAGAATTCTCTATAATCGTGTAATCTGTATAATTTGAAAGAGATAGACACAAAAGTAGACCCTACTTATCAAACGAAGCCTATTATTGTGTTTATCTTTCCTCAATTGTACGAAACTGGAGAGTTGAAAAGAATGTGGTTAATTGAACATTTTTTATTTCTTATGATGTTAGGGATTAGCCTTAGGCCTTCAAGGGATTTAGCACTCGGGTTCACGGGCTCTGCCTCAACTTTTGGGGCTACTTGCAGGAGATCTGGTCTAATCCTTAATTAAATACTAATACTAATACTAATTACTTATTAGTTTCTCCAACCTACCTGTTGTTATAGGAGAAATTGGTGCCTGATAAACTAGCCTTTTGGCCTTCAACTTTTCTTCCCTTCGAAATTAATCACCAACTTCATTTTGGTCATCAAACTAAGAAAATATAATAGACACAGGTAGAAGTCAAAACCACCACGTTATTGCATAAGAACCACTATTTTATAGTACATTCTTAGAAAAATCTGTGACTTGTCTTTCCGCTTGATAATTTCTTTTCCTTTGGCACATGGCACTGGAAAATTTTACCCACTTATAAAATCTATAACCTCTTCCCAGCGAAAGGAATTTGAACTTTGATAGTATTCTTTCTTAGAGAAAGATAAAGGAAAAGCATTTGAACACCAACTACTTTATTATTTGTTTGTGGGTAAAAAGTTTATACCTGGAAATAATTTACTGAGTTTTTTTTTTTTTGCCTTGGAATCTTTCTCAAGCACACAATTTTCTTCTTGCTGAGTTCACTTCTTTCATAAGTCTCATCAATTTGGCATATTGCACTAAAATTATTTCCCTGATTATTCAAAATCTGAATATAGTACTATTACGTAATCTGTCATTTCATTTAATCACAATGGTGATTATTAGATAATTATTCATGTCATTTTCAGCAGTCTAGAAAGCAATATAAAGATCATAGGTTCAGTCCAATTTTCTCTGTGCTATTGTCACTCTGGAGCTTTTCTTAATTATTTTTTCCAATCCAATTTGATTGAGCTGATGTTCTATCCCACCAAACTCTAATCTTCATATATATTAATAAGACAGCAGAAAAGTGGACAATCTCATAATTGATCAGAGTATTAAAATGGGGTCTAGTTTTAAAACCACTAGGCTAATGAATTAAAATGTCATTATTGTATTCAATAAGCAATAACAACAAATGAACCAATTAATAGGTCAAAACTGTGTTCATTAATTTATAATAAAGAGAGTGAAAGACATCAGCTCTTGTGGGCCTCATTTTCCTTTTGTGAATCACTTAAAGCAATCATTTTCATTTTTGACGTTATTGACATAATTAATAATACCCTTTATTTTAAGTAAGAGTTCCTCCCTTGTACCAGAGTTTCTTCTTTTATGAGAGTTTGAACCTTATCTTTTACCGACATATCATCCCACTTTTATTATCTGAGTTAGTCTTAAGTGGCTGTATCTTAGAGTTTATAGTGGGAGAGAAAAAGAAAAGCCAGATGTACATAATTGAGCATCATTGAACTCTATTCCTCGTCTCTTTCTTTCTCACAGATCTTCTCCGATCTCATATACTTTTGAAACAAGTATTTTTTTGGTGCATGTTGATTGATTGATTGATACTTTGTTCATTTATGTTTGAAATTGAAAGGTATTGGAGGTAATGGAGGAAGGAGAAATAGACAAAGAGAAATGGAAAATGCCAGAGGAAGAAGAAGAGCAAGAAGAGGAGTTCTGGGGATTTGAGGATCTGGAATATGAATATGAAAGTTCTTTCTCTGTGTCTCTACCAAACTCCACTGGAAGCTCTTAATTATTTAGTTAAGCATCACTTTCAAACTACCTGTAAATAAATATATACACATATACATACATATCACAGATGGCTTTTGTGCCAGTGCTGTGTCTACCTAATCAATCCATTACCATTGCCTTTTTGTGCTTTAAATTTTGTGCATTTCAAATTTTTATCCCAATGGACTCCATTATGGTGCTAATTTCTATCGACTTCATTGAATCAATCCGATATTTCTTGATATATTAATATCAATATCTAGAATATAACATATATAGTGAATTATACTATTTATAAATTATAAGTATATGAGGCTTATTGGAATTTCACCTAGTTTGAGTACAAATAACAAAAAAGTGACAGATAAATGGAAAAAATAGATTTAATATATTTATGATTGTTAGTGTTACGTTTTCTTTTGAATATATAATTAAAGTTAACATGCAGAATTATATTTAAGAAGTCTCAAGTAAGGTTATGTAGTTGTATGAAACAAGATAGATTTGAATCCTGTTCATATATACTTTTTCTTCATAAATAATATCTTCTATTCATTTGATTTGAATGATGAAAGATGACAAATTATAATATTAAATCAAATATATTATTCATTTAATCACTATCATAAATTAGTATTGTGATATTGTTTTAAAGAAAAATCCATTCAAAAAAAAATTCAAACCATTAAATAAATATATTATTTATTTAAAGATTATTTTCTTAATTATTCGATTAATTAATAAAAAAATTGTCCATAAATAAAAAGTATGGAGACATTCAAATACGGAGAAAGGCAGAAAAGACGAAGGGGTCCGATTCCGAAGGGAATGCAAGTGTCAAATTTTCTACACGATGTGACTACTTTATAAAGCAGCATGTAAAATGAGAGATTTTATTCTTACAAAACAAAAAAGAATTTTTATTCATTTCCTAAGGTCAATGGTATAAAATTAATCACTAGTTCCTATAAAAAAAAAATAACTAGTCTATCTGAACAAAACTCAAAATAAAAATTATACTAAGACATTCGATTGTCAATTTTGCACAATTATCAATTCATTAATTAAAATTAAAATTAATAATAAAGAGTACAATAGATAACATTGGAAAATATATTTGATATTGACGGCAAGCGTTGAACAAATATTAGAAAAACTAAATATTAAACTGATGTTCAACACTTAATGAAACCAGAAAAATGTGTAGCTCGTTTAAGTCTTATTAACTATATTAAAAAATCCATGTCCTGCTTTGATTTTTTCAATGTTTGAAATTTGAATTATTCATTTCTGAAAGTTATTTTGGCAACTTGTTTAAGTCTTATTAACAAGCACAAATGATGGATCCAACATGAAATGGATATAAATACCAAGTGTGAAATTGTCAATAGAGGTATTAACATGACCAAGTACTAAAATATGTAATGTGTATTCTGATTTGTGACTATTTCAAATGTAATGTCACAATATTATAGTTTAATGATAGTAAGATAATCAATAATTATATTAATTTCTTAATTACATTTAATGATTGAAATATCATATGACTCAAACCCAAAATTGCGTAATTAATGCTAAAGTTTTATCTATAGGCGAAATTTAGTATGTGATCAAAATTTTAATTCACTCAAAACTTTAACTTTATGATTGGTGTCAGAAGATTCTAGATAGATAGATTGATTCAATCTACTAAATAATTTTTTTTATATAAATAAAACGTTAATCAACTAAAAATAATATATAACCAGCATGCTTGTATGTATATTTTTAATTAACTAGCAAAGTTATTTATTTATTTTTCATGTCACAGCCAATAGTAAATGATAAACCATACAGAACATATAAGATCACACAAGGCTGTCATGCAAGTTGGCATATGGCATCATAGCTATCTGGAAAGTGGAATGCTCAGTGATGACGCTGCAGTCTTATGTACAATTGAGTGAATTAATGCATATATATATATATCACATTAATTAATTATCATATATAGTAATTAAGTACACCAATTGGGGCCTCACATGTTAGGATTAATTTCATGCACACGTTATTATTCGCTGAAAGTGTTAGCAGCAAATTAACAGATTGTCCCTAATAAGATTTCTAGGTATCCATGTTAATCCACTCCCTCCCATTTTATATTATAAGGTAATGAGAAAAGGTTTATGCATATTAAAAACATTTATTACATTTTTAAATTTTTAAAAAAATTTAAAATTTTTAGTTTTACCTCTATTAATTTTATCAATTTCATTAAATATATTATAAGTTACAATACTAATAATATAATAAATAATGAAAAAAATGATAAATTACTATTTGTTATCTTATATTATCGGATAAAAAAGAAAACTCTTATATTACTTTATAATATGGGATGGAGGGAGTAGAATTTACAATCGAAATTAAATGCTTGGTTAAACTATATATTCCATCCAGTCCCATTTATAAGGTGTTATTTTTCATTGCACAGGTATTAAGAAGACATAATTATACTCTTAAATTTATAAAAAATAGTATAAACTTCCAATCTTACCCATATTGATTAAAGACCGGAACAATTTATGAGACAAAAAAAGTTATTAAATGAAGGGTAAAAAAGAAAATTCAAATGAAAAAAATAATACAATACCTTATAAATAAGACCAAGCAAATTTTTAAAATAATATTTTATAGATGGTGCCGGAGGAGTAAGTTGCAAGTTATCAAAATTAATTAGATTAACTCTCTCTCTCTCTCTCTCTCTCTCTCTCTCTTCAAGTAAACTAAGTTGACTTGAGTGAAGTTGTTGGGGAGCTAAATTTCTCTCAACACTTTTTTAAAAATTTTTTTAAGTTATAAGATTCAAAGTTGTGAAAATTAAGAAAAAGCCAAATTCTTTATTTAATCTCTCGATTTACTTTCTTCGGTCTCAAATATAAGTAATTTATGGTAAAAAATATAAGTCATATTTAGATCTTTTAATAAATTTTTTCACTAAATACTCTTCATTAATTAGACAATGAGAAAGAGATTACACAAAAATTAAATTTATGATTGGAAAGGTACATCATTTAGTTTAGGGCACACGTGGAAAATAAATTAAATTTATCAAATAAATGAGGAGTTTAACAACATTTCATACTATATGTTTCGTGGTTAAAAAAAATTATATATATATATATATATATTTAAGGCCACAGATAGTATTATATATTTGTTTGTTTAATTTTCTGTATGCTAGCTTGCAGAGAGGAGGGATTCTTCAATATTATATCAGCAGGCTGCACAGTGCAAGTGCCACAAAATCACAACTGGTCACTCAAAATTTAAGCACTTCCCTAGTTAGGTGTGTCTGTATTTAATAGCGATAATAAATTAATATGAAAATGGTAGGTATAACTAATAATTTAATATTATTTGGGTACTAGATAAAAATAATTGGTGGTCCTATATAACATGTGATATGCATCTATTGTATTGATTTTAGGCACCTTAATTAGGACTAAGATACTCAGAATCTTTTTGATCTAAACGAATATACTTTCCATAATCACAGTTTATTACTCCCTCCGGTTCTATATATAAGATCTTTTGGCTTGATCCTAAATATAAGACCCTTTACAATATACAAGGTGATATTTATTATATATTTCCAAAAAATGCCTCTATTTAATGTATCCAAAGCAAAAAATAGAGAGATTAAATAAGAGTACTTTGGGAAAAATATTGGGATTTTCGGAGAAATCGAGGTAGTTAATTAGTTTTAACTTCCCTTCTTAATTCACGTGATTCAGTTAAAATGGTCTTATATTAAGGACCAGAGGAAGTATATACTTCCTTCGGTTCTTTATATAGGATCTTTTGCCCTGATCCTAAATATAAGATTCTTTACAATATACGAGGTAGTATTTATTATACATTTCTAAAAAAATACCCATATTTAATGTATCCAAAGAGAAAGAGAGAGAGATTAAATAAGGGTTATTTTGGAAAAATATTGAGATTTTCAGAGAAATTGAGATAGTTAATTAGTTTTAATTCTAATTTTTAATCCGCGTAATTTGGTTAAAAGAATCTTATATTAAGGATAAGAGGGAATAGTGTGCACTTGTTGGGGCATTTTGTGAATTGAGCAACGTGAAGTTAACCAAAATGATAAATGTCAACGCAGCTACCTCTTTGTTAATAAAAGAATTCGCAAACTACATTGTGAAATAAATATCATATTGTTAACTAATAAATATAAAAAATATTGTGGTCAAAACGTATATATATACCATATTTGTAATTTTTGTTACAGGGAAAAAATAATTTCAGCATTAGTCAAATAATGGATTTTTTTTCTTTTAGCCAAACATGAGTCAATTTTATTAAAACAACAAACCAACAATACAACCGACTAATTCATTCAAGAAAGAAAAAAACCAAAACCACTAAAAGATAGTCAATTATATACGTAGAATTTGAAAGTCTTAAAATACACGAAAAAATAGTCGAAATATCCATGCAACTAATACTATGAGTGGGTTGGCCGAAGTAGAAAAGAAAAGAGAAAAAACAAACTTTTTGAGTGGCAGTTTTTTTTTTTGGTAAAATTTTTGAGTGGCAGTTGAGAAATGGAAAGACTTTATGGAACCAAAAAGATACAATTTCAAAGCGGATTTGGGCCTAGTTGGATAATTTTTTATGAAACCCGACACTGATTTGGGCGTTGAACCGTCCCATCTTTAGTGTCTCAAAAATTAATTAACAAAAAGGCGTGAGCAAGCTTCAAATTGGACATGATTATACGATGAAAAGTCCGTCTAGAAAAACTTACGTTAAAAAACTATGCACATACTACCCTTCAAATACTTCTGATTCCGTACCTAAACCACTCCTCATTTTGTTGAAACAAATGGCTAACATATACTCCCTCTGGTCCCATTTATAAGATGTTATTTTAAAAATTTATTTGGTCCTATTTATAAGGTGTTGTGTTATTTTTTCATTTGAATTTCCTTCTTTACCCTTCATTTAATAATTTTTTTTATCTCGTAAATTGTTCCGATCTTTAATCAGTAGGGGTAAGATTAGAAGTTTATACTATTTTTTTTATAAATTTAAAAGCATAATTATGTCTTCTTAATACCCGTGTAATGAAAAATAACATCTTATAAATGGGACCGGAGGGAATAACAAATTATCCAAAATTTTTCACATTCAATACTGCAACTAACCAACATGATGATTAGATTGAGTGATGTAAGACTTAAAATCCCTTAAATAAGACATGGAGTTTCATCGTTATAGATGAAAAGAACTATGTTAAAAGAACTATCTCATTTGGGTTCCACAGCACTAAAATTTGACCCAATAATATTAATTTTTGGCACAAACACCAGTCAATTTAATTACTCCCTCCATTCCATCTTAAGTGATATTTTAAAGAAATGAAAAAATTCCAAATATGTGATATTTTTGAATCCCAATGGAGAATTAAGTTTTTTTTTTTCCATTTTGCCTTTAATAACTCACATTGGATAATGTGTTGACAACATAGAATTAATTGGTTGGCCAATTTTAATATTGGTATTTGGGTAAATTAAAAGAATTTTTAACATATTAATCTATATTCTTTAATCTATGTAAAAATAAAAACCTTAGATGGCAATCAAAATGGAAAATTGGACAGAGGAAATAATCGACAAAAACAGACTACACACACCAATAACTACATGATGCTTGCTTAAGGGGTTTCAAACTTTTGATGCCTTGATTATTCACTTAATTTTTGGTGATTATATATATATATATAAATGACCACATAACTACACTACACTTGGTAGCCTTAGTATGTTTGTGTCCTTCCATTAATCACCTCCTCGTAAACTGGCCTTACTTAAATGATTCTGCATCTTTCACTATTTAGTTACTCCACAGTTCGCTCAGCGCACAAATACAATCAGTTTAGAAGATAGTTCAGCTTTTCAATGCTGGTGATGATGGCTTCCCAATATAACCATCTGGGGAGGAAGCCTACGCAATTTCTCAAGCCCCTGCACTCTCTCAATCTTCATGATAAGCTGGAAAGAAGCATCGTTACCTTTCTTTGTTACCTGCTACTATAATTTCTTTACACTGCCTGGAATCTTATACTCTGGAATTAATCTATTTATTTTCTTTCAATGATAAAGGGAATTGATCGCACCTTTCATTTTAATGGCTAGCCTAGCCTAGCCTCGTATATAAATATTAACTTGACTTGCCTGACAGATGATTCCAAGAAAGTTTGTGAAAAAACATGGGGATGCCTTATCTGATATGGTGTCTCTTAAGCTTCCAAATGGATTAGAATGGAAAGTAAATTTGGTAAAAAGAAATGGTGACGTTTGGCTTGAAAAGGGATGGAAAGAATTCACAGAACAACGCTCTTTATTTGAAGGGCGATTGTTGGTTTTCCGACATGACGATTCAACTTCACATCATCATTTAAACGTTCTCATAATGGACCTCTTGACTTCAGAAGAAATAGACTATCCTTCCAATAGTGACATTGCAGGCAAGGAGGCTGAAATTTTGAAACAAGGTTCACCATGCCGAACAAGAATGAGTAACCCACCATTGCTATGTGAAGGCAAGAAGAGAATTCTTAATGAAGGCCACAATGTGGAGAATAATTTCAAATCACAAGAGGCAGATTTTCATCGCACCAGCAGAATGTGCAAAGGTATATAAATATGATTTACTGTTTACATCTTTACGTATGTTTTTGTAGTAGAAAAGGGAAGAGATGAATAATGAAAAAATAAAGGGTAAAATTGTAATTAAAGAGGGACCTAAGTCATCCCAATCCTCCTAGTGTGGAGAAGTTTGAACTCATAATAAGCATATGTATAATTACTTCAGCAGGAGTTAGCTAACGAGGTTCCAAGAGCCTGATACATGAAGTTGGTGTGGAGAATAGAGCACTTGAGAGAGCTAAAGCTTTCAAATCTCAATATCCCTCTTTCCTGTTTGTTGCTAAACCATCATATGTAAGTGGTGCTTCTAGAATGGTAAGCTTCAACTAATTATAAATCACTCGTGTGACTCGGAGGGATCACCTGCGTTGTACCCTGGACATGCTCGGATGCCTTCCTGTTCTCGCCTGGGTCAATTGCTCGTGGCAACCTTGGACTTGCTCGGCTCCATCCATGTGACCAACCATCGGCTTACACGCGTGCAGCACTGAACTTGCCTGTGACCAACCCTGACTGGTGCTGGTGCATACTTGGAAATCCGAAGATTCATACTTTCTCCATTCTTTTTTGAACCCAAGAAACTCTGAGCAAAGTCAGACGACACAAGCTAGAAATAAATAAAGGAAATTAATGTTTTTTTTTCCAATTCTTTTCGAAAGATTCAGTCATAAAGTTGAGAATGCATTTGTCAATATTTGAACTCTCTAAGGGTAGATGGAATGCATTTGTCAAAGACAATGACTTAAAAGTGGATGACGTTTGTGTCTTTGAGCTCATGATAGGAACAACTCAAGAAATCAATTTTCAGGTTTCAATCTTTCGAAACACCAATCCTTCAAATACTCCTTCGTCTCAAGTGAAACTATGTTGATGTTTAATTAATCTTGTAATCAATTATTACATAACAATGAAAAGTTCTTGTTTTTGCTATGTAGAAACAGGCCAAAATAGAGATGCTAGTCAAGGATGACAGAAGAAGAAAAGAGTGAAAGTTGAAATTGAAACCTAGGAATATTATCAACTTCCTCCAAATAAGCCTAAATGTACAGAATCAACTTCTTCTTTCGGAGACGCTACTGCTGATGGTTTCAACTTGGAAAATCCTTTCTTCAAAGTGACCATAGGTATGCCCAGTCAGTCAAAACATTATTTCTATTCACTCACACACAGATGTTAAAGTCTATGCATAACTTTTAATAAGCGTTTGATACATGTGGGTACATTATTATTATTTTATATAGGCAGTACCAGCAGCCTATTTAAAGAAGTATTTCAAACATGGGAAACATGTAGTTCAAGTCCAGGTTGAGGGAAAATTGTGGAGGGTTAAATTGATCAGATTTCGGGGATCGAGGGTTTATGGTTTCTTTTCGGAAGGATGGAGAGCATTTGTAAGAGAGAATGAGCTGCAAGTAGGAGATGCTTGCGTCTTCGAGATACTGAACAGGAATCGTAATATCATCCATATTTCCAATTTTAGGCTTTAGCCTCTGCTTAATTTTTTTTTTTGACCAGACTTCTCTGCTTAATTGATGTTCTATATTTGGGGAACTTGAGATTTTGATGGATAATATAAGTTTTTATGTTCTTCTAGGAAGCAGTTTCAGTACAAGTTAATTTAAAATACTATTTAAACAATAAAATGACTGATTTTTTTTTTTTGCTATCATAAAATGATTGATGTTATATACATTGAGCAGAGAGAAAGATACATCTTGGTAGAAATCAAGGAGTAGTGATAAGGATAATGTCACGTGTTAGGTGAATTTTTTTATTTGGGGTTTGTTAAAAAAAAAAAAAGGTAAGGATATGTTCATTAATAATCCTCAAAATGGATATGGTCAGGTTCAATGAATATTCTAAAACTACTTTAGTAAAACCTCAATCACCTTATAGGTTATCTTCATATATATGAAAATGGATAAAGTCAGTGTTTAGAAATCTTGAATCACTATAGCACGTAGGAATTTATACATAAGATTTCATATCAAAATATTTGATTTATTCATTATGTTTTTGGTAACAAGCTGCTTTTACTTTTACTACTTTTACTAGCATTTGACTTACAGCTTACATCAAGAATATAAACGACGCTTTGCTGAGTCATAGCTAAACGACAACAAATAAACCCGTATAGGATTGGCTAATACTCATGTGTATTTGCCTAACCAATATAGAGAGCATTGAAGGGGCTTTTATATTGTTATCGTAATTATCCACCATCAGTACTTTTAATACTAGTGTATATATATCACTTAAAAACTTGATTTATAAGCATTGTTACAAACAGTAATCCCCAATATTTTACCCTACATTATATATAATTGAGGCATTGGATAAACATTTTTGGTAAATGAATAAATTGTACTCTAAAGTCTTAAGATGCAACTATTTAATTGTTAGGTTTAGTAGAGTCGCACAGTTAGATTGAGTGTCCCCGTTTTAAAATGATGAAGTCTACACTATCCATTTAGATCCAAGTTGGCATTACTCATCTCATGCAATTGCCTTGTCAGCTGTCATGTAAGATTCTGTTAGAATCAGTAATTTTTTAACAGTTGACAAGGACTAATCATCCATTTTTAAAATATAGTAACTAAAGGATTTAACTATGTATGGCATAGGTAGTGGTTTAAAAAGAATTTAAAGTGCAAGGACTTCTTTAAAAAATTGGTGAGTCTATGAGGATAAAAAACTTAACTGTTTCTAACTTTTTAAGACAATAATTAAAAGAAGTCGATTTCTATTGTACAAAAAATTGAGAAATTAATATGTACACAAATATCAATATTTCTTACATCATAATCATTGCTAAAGTTTTTTTTAATTATAATAATTTCCTATTATTTATAAATTTTGAGTCTATCTAAGACTTTCTTAAGTGGAAAGACCATATATAATGAAGATAACTAACAAATTTGTATAACCAATATATTATAAAACCTAAATGGATAAGACTGTGTTCAACATTCTAAAACTAGAAACCAATCTAGCAAAACCACAATTCAGCCTTGTGAACATCGTATTTTGTTCGGGTAATTTTAAAAATATATATAAATATAATAATAAAAAAAAATAATAATAAAAAATAATAATAGATGAATAAATAAATAATAGAAAACATAAAAAAAGAGAAAGAAACAAAAAATAATAAGTAAATAGATAAAAAATAAATGAACCAAAGCTAAAAAGAATAAAAAAAATAATAAAATAAATAAAAAAATTTAATTAAAAAAAGATTATTAGTTTAAATTAAAATTATTTTGGGCCGAAATTCGGCCCAAAATTTGAAATATTTAAAAAAAAAAAGAGTTTGGGCTGAAACCTAAGTTTAAAAAAAAAGGGGGGGGGGAGGGGGGAAACTTCAGCCCAAAAGGTCACGAGCCCAATTGAGGGCTTGTGACCTGGTCCACGGGCATTGCCCCGAGAGGAGAGGGAGCCTTAGGGCTCAGTGAAGATGAAAACGGGGGGAGCTCCAGAGGAAAAAAGGAAGGCAGCCGCGGAGGGAAGAGGAGGAGGTGTCCGAGGAAAAGAAAGGAGAGAGGGACCAAAGTCGGGGAGGAGTCTGGCGCGGGAAAGGTGAAGCAGAGGGGAGGCCGTGGGAGTGAAATCTGGAGGAAAGGAGAAGCCACGAGCTTAGGCAGAACTACCGTGGAGCCGCAAGCAGAGAGCCACGAGACAGGAGCAGAGATGGCCGCGGAGTGGTAAATCGAGGGAGTCACGAGGAGAGGGCTGAGAGGAAGACACGAGGAGAGGCAGAGCTAGGAGAGAGAGACCGAGAACCGAGGGATTGAGGCTCGGGCATGGGCTCGGGGAAGGCTAATCCAGAGGAGCCCTTTAGGGCTCAAGGGGGAACCGCGGGTGTGAGAACACGAGAATCAAAGGGAGTGACGAGGGAGAACAGGGGAGGCTCATATGAGAAGGGGTTGCGAGCTCGGGCAGAGGAGAGAGCCGCGAAGGAAACCACGGAGGGAGCCTGAACCACGAGGAAGCTGCCGGTGGAGGTAAATCAAAGGGAGCCCTAAGGCTCGGGCAAAGGAACCAGAGCAGTGGGAATCTGAACCAGAGCCAGAGGGGGTCTGAGAAAGAGGGGACCGCGGGGTGAGAGGTGGAGATGAGAGAGCCATAGAAAAAAAAAAAAGCAGAGATAGAGGAGTAGGGGATCACATACACGAACGGGAGACGGAGATGAGCCACGATCCCAAGCTAAGCGTACGAGAGTGCGAGGGAGGGCGAAGAGCAGAGAGGACAACAAAATCCCTCCACTACCCCGTACACAGTACTGCAGGGTAGTGGAGGTGAAGGCAAATTGCGTGCCGCAACAAAGATGAGCACGAAATGGGTGAGGAAGGACATCTGGAGATGCACGGCACCTGAAATGGGATTGGAAAAGAAGCAGGCACGCGTTTGGCCTCGGGTAGAAGTCACTCGCGGGAACACTATAAGAGCTAAGGGAAGGCATTTGCAATGGGGGCTTTTTCTTGAGATTTCTGGGGTCCGAGAGCTGGAAGTATGAAAAAAACCGAGAAAATCCGAGAGTTGGAGACATAGAGAGAGACTGAGAAAAAGAAATACCGAGGGACAGAGAGAGAACGAGAGACAAGGAGGAGTTCGGGCAAGGCTCAGGGAAGTCAAGGTGAAAACACCGAGGAGCGGAGAAAGACGCGAAGGAAAGTTAGTGATTCAGGGACCCAGAACACGTTTCCATACTAGCTTCATCTGGGTCAGTTGTTCTTTCCCTCAATCACAGTAGGGCTCATATTGTTTCTCTTACGATGATTTGTTTTCTGAAGTCTTGTTGCTAGTGGGAGTTCTAATGGAGGATCAGATCACCTCCACTGAACCTTAGCCTCTCTTTGGTCCTCTGTAATGCTCTGTCCTATTTCGTATTCAGCTCTGGAAATTTTGTTCTTTCTACTATTGGTTGGAGTTCTGTTACTACAGTTATTGTTTGAATCCTGATAATTTCTTGCTTTTGTGAACATGAAAGACGAATGAGAAGGAATTGCTGATATCTTGGTTTGCTGTAACTTATAGAAATAACTCTGATAGTTATCAAGTGGTAGATTTAAACTTTGAAATGGCTTGTTTTGATTAGAAATTATTATGTTCCAGCCCAGAAGAGGTTTATATTTGGCATGTAAGCAAGCCTTAGATAAATGTTAACGTTATCCAAGTATAGCTTGCTCAAGGTCCATTAATGTGTGTTGATGGTTGGCCTCTCTAATTGTCAGTTCTTAGTTTTTTTCCTTCCCTCTGTTAATCTGTTTTAAGAGATTGTTCTTTGTGGGCTCATGCTTTGCACTTATGATTATCTTCCTTCCCTTGGATCTCATCAGATTGTTGGCATTGTGTTATGGTACATCATACATTAATCTTCCCACGGGTTCAGTTGTAGAGCATTCGAAACATTGTTGTACCTCTTTGTCCTTTGATAGCATATTGGTTAGGTGCTTAAGTGGTGTTCATTCATTTCCAGTCCAGACTTCGAATATGTGGTTTGATTAGAATCTGCTTTGGTTCAGAATCTTCTTTATCAAATGGCTTTCTATTTTTGTTTGCTTAATGGTTGGACGGTTTTGTATGTTTGTTTGCCTAACTGGAGAAAGAATGTCGTATGGTGTTATTATTAGCGCATATGTAAGATGTGTTTCTTGTTTGGTTTGACTTATGTTCATGCTGTAAATGATGGATTTTGTGTTATGAATAACATTGTTCATGTGAGTCTTAAGTAAGACTCTAAGGTTCTGAGTTAATGAGTCATAGATATATCTTCATTGTTGAGGAAATGCCTCAGGAGCTCTTTGGAAGTTATCCGTTGAATGTTTCATGAATTCACATTTGTCTTATGGTTCTGTGCGTGAGTGGGTGTGCATGAGCGGGTTACTCTGCGCTTTTATAAAGTTTGGTTCAAAATTAAATGTTTTGGGTCCCAATAATTTTATTTTTTATAATAATAAATAAAAATAAAAAATAAAATAAAATAAATAATACAATAAATAACGAAGATTGATGAAGTGATTTTGTTTTCCTTCCTCGAATATTATAGGGATTTTCTTATGAATTTCTAAAAAAAAGAAAAAGAAAAAATCATTTAAAAAAAAAGGAAAAGGGAAGAAGAGGAATTTCATAATCACATTTCTCATGATTTAAAATTAATAGGGATAATTTAAATAAAGATTTCTTTCTTTTTAACTTTTATTCACTTATTCGTCCCGAGTGGTAACACAGGGAGTATTTGAGTATTAATCAGCAATTTGTGAGCAACAAAATTGCTACATATATTGATTATTGTTAGAAGTTTATGTAATAATGACGCTATAAATTCTTCTTAACACTTTCTTCTTAATAATCTCGTTTATTTTCATTTTTATAAAAATAATTCATATCAAAATTATTTATTTTCCTTAAATTTTTATTCGTTTATTTCTAATTGTCTTTTATTTCATGATTAAATAAAAAAAAAAGAGAAAAAGAAACTTCCTTTCATTCGAGCTCTCATCCCTTATTTGCCCCGAGTGGAAACACCGCGGGTATTTAAATACAAATTAGTAACTTGTGAGTGATGAAGTCACCACATATGCTGATTATTATTTTTCAACACGTAATGATCACATTTTTTTAATTTCATTTTTTTAAATAGGTGTTAAAATGATTTTTATAATAAAAGAAAAATAATAATAATAATTTGTTCAAAAAAAATTGAAATTAACAAATTCTCTTCTTTCGATTTTTTATACCTTTTTGTCTCGAGTGACATCACCGTGGGCATTTAGGTATCAATCGGTGTATTGTGAGTGATAAAGTCGCCACATAAGCCAATTGATTTTATCATATAAAAACAAATTTGTTTCCAAATATTTCCTTTTCAAATCAAATAAAATGCTCAAAATCACGAATAATTTTAATCCTATTTTTTTTTAAATTGAAGAAAAATCTATTTCCTCTTTTAGAAATTGATTAAATAAAAAATATATAATAAAAAATGAAAAGAATAAATAATGGGAATTAATCTGTCTTTTACAAATTAAAACATACCAACCAATTCTGAAGATTGTTTTCTTTGTGGAAAGACAAAATTATTTTCTATAAACCCCTCTTTTCAAAGAAAATATATAATAAAAAATACCAACCTAGTGACACGCTTTTTTTTATGTCCGAACTACGTCGACTTTGATCCCTATCGCAGGGTACATAGGCCCCAGACTTTCATTCTAGGTCAAGTCCACTTTTGTAAATAAATAATATTTTTCTCTTAATTTATTTTTCCCACCTTTTCATACTTTCATTTTATTCTTTATTTTCATTTTTACATTTTTTTTCTTATATTTATTTTTGCATGTGAATGGTAAAAGGGCAACCAAAATAAATTTTTAAAAGCCATAAAAATTGCATAATCAACTTAAGGTAACCGTTTCTAGGAACGGGTGCTGTGGGGGTGCCTAACACCTTCCCCACTCACAATCGTACTCCCGAACCCAACTCTGATACGCAGACCAATCCTTATCCTTTTTGTTTTTGTTTTAAATCGGTTTTCCAAAATTTCCCTCAAAATTTTGGTGGCTACTCCCTCCGAAGCCGGCCTCCCGTCGCACGGGCCGGTTTCCCCTTTTTCTTTTTTCCCACGTCATTCGCGTCGCATTTTCGGGTGTGACAAGCCTAATATTTTTAATGTAACAAAAAAATCACAGGATATATATATTCTCATGCTAATATAGATAAGATCAGGGTTCAAAAATCCAAATCAGTATGGCATATAGAAATTTATCCTCAAAAAAATATCTAAACCATTCTAAAATTTGCAGAAACAGTTGCTCAGCACATGTTATATTATTCGAAGTTTCACATGTTCAAAACTACGGCTACAAAAATGGACGTAAAGTGCTCTTCAATAATATATAAGGATGGTTTCTTACTAAGATAATCTTGCAGACTTGAAGTCATAGACTAATACTTATACTCTTCAACCACAACATTGTTTGAACTGTTTGTAGCGTTATGATGTGCAAGGATGAGGAAGACATCATTGGAGAAGGCTTATTGGTGTTCTCAAATTGACTCAATAATCTACCAAGGGTAAAATAAAAGTACTCTATGTAGCTTTCATTTCTCACATCTTCATGAATTTAGCTAGTTAACAGTTCTTTGAAAGAATGGTTATTGAAATCTCAAGCATATAGTTCGTGAAATAATGATTATTACTGATACCAAAATGCAGTTCATTCATTTCCAAGGTTGGGAAGTGTGCAGAGAGCAAAAGATTCCAACATTTGTTAATTGAACCCACATGTGGTGAATACAAACTGGATTATGTGAACCAAGTGGTAACTCCATTGGTATTTGAGCTCTTAGCATTCACACAACATACCTGATGGAAGTGTGCCATGGCAATGAAAGGCGATTCATCAGTTGTGCTTTCTTTACCTCTTGGCCTTTGACATAAGGTATATGGTGTGAGTCTTCTTATTCCTTTGGTGGCTAATTGTGCTTCTGACCATCTACAATATCTATGGAACTTGTAAAATTTGTAGCAATAAAATGACAAGAAGTCCTTCATCTATATCTTCTTGTTGCCAATAAATCTTTTTACTTGAACAAGATATTCTCCGCAAATATATACAAGCCAAGGATGAAGCTTGTATCTTCCAAGTGTGACTTGAAGACCCAAGAATTGGAGACATAGAATCCTTTTCCTTTATGATCTTATGCATCTCAATCTATGTTTCTTGTAACATCCTACCTCCTTACACCTCCCTGACATAACCAAAACTTCAAAATTTAACCAAACACAACCCTGACATCTCAAAACAACTCTGCCAATTCATAAACACAGCGGAAACGACTCAAAAGCACCAAAATCTGGGCTGGGGCCGGGGCCGCTACAGTACCGCCGCGGCTCCGGCCTCCCCTGTCTCAATTGCTGCTGCCTCCTATGGCGCCACGGCCTGACTTCCTGCGCCGCGGCGCCCCCAGCTGATATCCCATATCAGCAAATTCAACACTCCGGGGCGAACTTCTGACGCGCATAACTTTATGCTCCGACCTCCGATTGACTCGATTTCAACTCCTACAAGTCAATCTAGACCCCATCTGTCCACAGACACCACTTTTACCTCAATCCAACTCCGTATGGAAATTCTGGACCCTTGACACCGTTTTGGCCACTTGATGACCAAAACTCACTACTAACCACCTCCAATTGCCACCAAAGGCAACTGGTCGCTCAGAGACCATTCATACAGGTCCAAAAACCCCTAAACCAACTGTTCCAAAGAGGCTTCATCTCAAAGAACCCACTCCTCTGAGATTTGACCCCTTGGAACCCAACTTGACCAAATGGGCTATAGGCCCAAAACATACCACTCGGACTCAAACCATACACTGGACTCACAAATACCAACATATAACACTTCAAACTCCTAACACCATTCAACCCTACATACCACAAACATAAACATCCATACATAGCCAGACTCAAACGTAACATTATCCATTACAAACCATTCTCTATCCTACTTGGTACAAAATACCATTACAGAATATACACGCTACATAGACTATTCCCACGTATACAGCTACTCCCGCGTCTTCTCAGGACTAGTGTCAAAACCGTCACCTGAAAGGTTAGTTTATGGGAGAGGGGGTGAGACAATGTCTCAGTAACCGGAAACAACAACCACACACATATACATATATACATATAGCTCACACAACTCATGAATGCAACATGAAATGAATGACATGCATGTCGCCCTCATAGGGCACCCCATCCTTATCCTCCCTAACACATATATCGTCCATCCTTATCCTCCCTAACATATATATATATATATATTCCATCCTTATCCTCCCTAACACATATATATATCATCCACCCTTATCCTCCCTAACATATATATAATTCAATCTTATCCTCCCTAACATATATACATAATCCAACCTTATTCTCCCTAACATACATATATAATCATCATACATCATACCACCATCATGTCATCACCACTCCATCCACCATCCATCACAATCGCATAATATCATGTGGTGATGCTCATGTAACATTATATCATCATCATAATATCATGTATGCAACATCTTACATCATCATCACACATATCATCATCACAGTCATAATCATCGTCTAACAGTATACATACCACGATATATAAAACAGTACACACAACACATCATTATCGTGGTATGAATGAGACATGCATATATATACAAATACACGTACGATCATATAACATAATCAATACAACATAAACAAACACCCGGTTACCTCAATTGTCGTTACCACACACACACGAGTTCCACAAGCTTCCTTGAACTGTCCAATACGCGTGAACCCCTCTCGATTAGCCAACAACCTTTACAATACCACCCTTTTTCCATTAACACAATAAATTAACAAATCAAACATCACAATTCAACCACCTTAACCTAACCCAAGGTTCCAACACCCTTTTTATGCATCAATAAGCTCTTAGGGATCACTCAAACACTACGCAACCTCATATACTTCGGATTCCCAAAACTCCTAATCGAAACAACCTAGGGTTATGCTCTAAACACACATAATCCGTTCAAAACTCACATTCAAGCAACAAGAACATCAAAACACACTTCCTTAACCCCAAAACATCCATTTCAATCGGTGGATTTCACCCCAAACCGGAAATCCAACCATACAACCGGAAATTCCAAATTTCAACCGAAGAAAATGGAGAGAAAGGAGTAGGGAACGCTTACCAACTTGAATCCAAGCTCCCGAGGGACGAGAATCACTCCGGAACACCGAAAATGCCAAACCCTAGCACTGCTCCTCGTCTCTCTGCGTCGCTCTCTTCATTTTCTTTCTTTCTTTCGCGTCTGATTGATCCAGTTTTAAACAATTTTTCTGACTCTCGCCGCGGCTCCAGAATGCCTCACCGCGGCTCCACCAACTAATCCGGAACAATGCCACTGGAAGGTCTCTGTCCGCGGCGGCCCTGTTACTCGCCGCGGCGCGGAGCTCTTTCTGGTTCCTCTTGAACCTATCTTTGTACTGCTTCTTCCAGTCCTGAACATAAAACCAATAAAGATATCGTGAGGGGCATTACACTCTCCCCTCCTTATAAAAGTTTCGTCCTCGAAATTTCAACTCTTACCTCAAACAAAAATCTCTGGATACTTCCTCCGCATAGAATCTTCAGTCTCCCACGTGACATCATTGGACATCAAACTGCTCCAAAGGACTTTTAACAACTTTATGGTCTTATTCCTCAACTGCTTTTCTTTAACGTCTAGAATTTGCAACGGTGTAACCTCAAAAGTCAGATCCTCTCGTATTTGAACTACTTCATCATCAATTACATGAGACGGATCCGGATGATACTTCTTGAGTTGAGACACGTGGAAAACATCATGTAATCCAGCAAGATTAAGCGGTAGCGCCACTCGATACGCTACTGGCCCAATTCGTTCCAGAATTTGATATGGACCCATATACCTTGGAGTAAGCTTCTTAGCCCGAATCGATCTTCCAACACCAGTAGTAGGAGTGACATTCAAAAACACATGATCCCCAACATCAAACTCCAATGGTCTTCTCCTCCTGTCCGCATAACTCTTTTGCCGACTCTGAGCGGTAAGAAGCTTCTAACGAATACTCTCTATTTGCCGAGAGGTTTGATCCACAATATCTGGACCCAAAAGACTCCTTTCACCAAGTTCAACCCAACACGACGGCGACCTGCACTTCCTGCCATACAACGCTTCATACGGAGCCATTTGCAAACTCGAGTGGAAACTGTTGTTGTAGGCAAATTCAACCAACGGCAGAAACTGATCCCAATTGCCTTTGTTCTCCAGAACACATGCCCGCAGCATGTCCTCCGGAGTCTGAATAGTCTTTTTAGTCTGCCCATCAGATTGAGGGTGATAAGCAGTGTTGAAACTCAACTTCGTACCCATGGCCTTCTGAAGAGATTTCCAAAACCTGGATGTAAACCTCGGATCTTTGTCCGACACAATATTTATCGGAACTCCATGCAATCTTACAATCTCATTCACATACAACTGGGCCAACTTCTCCATTGAAATAGTTTCCCGAATTGGAGGAAAATGGGCTGACTTTGTTAATCTGTCTACAATGACCCATATCGCATTGTGTCCTGAAGAGGTCCTTGGTAATCCCATCACAAAATCCATGGAAACACTATCCCATTTCCACTCCGGAATTTCCAAAGATTGCAACATACCAGCAGGTAATTGGTGCTCAATCTTTACCTTCTGACAAATCAAACACCTTGCCACAGACTCTGCGATGTCCTTTTTCATGCCTGGCCACCAATATCCACGCTTTAAATCCTGGTACATCTTAGTGGTACCTGGGTGGATAGTGTACTTGCTTTTATGAGCTTCCTCTAAAATGATCTCACGCAACCCCGCAACGTTTGGTACACAAATCCGACCTCGATACCGGATGATACCATCTTCTAAAATATCAAAGTCCTGGGTCTCTGCCATTTCAACCTGTTCTCAAATGCCCAAAAGATAGTCATCCTCCATCTGAGCATAGCAGATGTTCCTCAATAAATCACTTGATACACTGATGGAACTCATTACTAGTACTCCAGGATGGACATTGATGGATAACTTCATATCTCTCAGGCTTTCCAGTAACTGTTACTCTCTCATCATCATCATGGCCATATGGATCAACTTTCCACTCAACGCATCCACCACAACATTGGCTTTTCCAGGATGATACTTCAAAGCAAATTCATAGTCCACAAGGAACTCAACCCAACGCCTTTGCCTCATGTTCAGTTCTTTCTGATCAAACAAATACTTCAAACTCTTGTGATCACTGAATACCTCAAATTGAGCGCCATAGAGATAATGCCTCCATAATTTCAAGGCAAACACTACAGCCTCTAGCTCAAGGTCATGAGTAGGATAGTTCTCCTCATGAGGCCTCAACTGTCTTGAAGTATACGCCATAACTCTACCTTGCTGCATCAAAACACACCCTAAACCCTTCTTAGAGGCGTCCGTATAAACTGTGAACGGCTTTGATGGGTTAGGGATAATGAGCACTGGGGTGGACGTCAGACAAACCTTCAGCTCCTGGAATGCTCTCTCACACCTGTCATCCCAAATGAAAGATCGATCCTTACGGGTGAGTCTAGTCAATGGCATAACAAGCTGAGAGAATCCCTTAATGAACCTTCGGTAATATCCAGCCAAACCTAGAAAACTCCGAATTTCAGTCACCGATTGCGGCCTTTCCTAATTCAACACCGCTTCCACTTTACTAGGGTCTACTGCCACACCTTCTGCAGAAATCACATGACCTAGAAAATTCACTTCCCGTAGCCAAAACTCATACTTACTGAGCTTAGCATACAGTTGGTGATCCCGCAATATTTGCAACACAATCCGAAGATGATGCGCATGCTCCTCTTTACTCTTGGAGTAAACCAAGATGTCATCAATAAAAACCACCACAAACTTATCCAAATATGATCGGAATACCCTGTTCATATAGTCCATGAAGATTGCCGGGGCATTGGTCAACCCGAATGGCATCACAAGAAACTCATAATGACCATATCGAGTTTGAAATGCCGTTTTAGGCACATCCTCAGCACGCACTCGCAATTGATGGTATCCTGACCTCAAATCGATTTTAGAGAATACAGAGGCACCTGCCAACTGATCAATCAAGTCTTCAATCCTAGGCAAAGGATATTTATTCTTGATCGTCACTCGGTTCAGCTGCCTGTAATCAACACACAATCTGAGGCTACCATCTTTCTTCTTGACAAACAATACTGGAGCTCCCCAAGGCGAAACACTAGGTCTGATAAAACCTCTCTTCAACAAATCCTCAATTTGCTTCTTCAGCTCTTTCAATTCAGACGGCGCCATTCGATATGGAGCTTTCGAAATAGGACTAGTCCCAGGCACCAAATCAATGGAAAACTCTAGTTCTCGCGGTGGGGGTAAACCAGTAATCTCCTCTGGAAACACATCAGGGAATTCATTCACAATCGGATATCTTTCGATACCACCTTGCATATCCATGTTCACAGAGAAGAAAACTAGAAACCCTTGACATCCTTTTTTCAGATACCTGTCAGCTTGGGCAAAGGACAAATAGATATTCTCATCCCCTTCCACACTAGGGATATTCATCGGCAAGGACACAGTCTTCCGAGCACAGTCGAGAATGGCATTATTCGCCTCTAGCCAATCCATCCCAATTATCACATCAATCTCTTGCAACGGCAAACAGATTAGATCCAGAGTAGTGCTTCGGTGTTCAAAACGAACCACACAGTTCAAACAAGCTCGAGCAGTTCTTAATGAAACTCCCGTGGGTGTGGCTACCGACAACTCAAAAGGCAACTCCATTGCCACAATTCCCAATCTCCGAGCACAATCAAAAGAAATGAAGGAATGCGATGCACCTGAGTCAAACAAAGCATGAGTAGAGTAACCATTGAGTTTAAGTTTACTTCTAATCAAATTAGGCGCTGCATCCGCTTCTTGTCGGGTGATGGCGAAAACTCGTCTGGGCATTGTAGGCCTCCTTGTCGCGTCATCACGCCGTGGCTCCCAACAATTCCGTGACATATGACCCGGTCTCCCACAATTAAAATAAACTAAACACGGACGATCACCATGGTTAAACCCACACTTTGTGCACAGATTCGATGCACTACCAGAACTATATTGAGATGGAGCGGAGTCCCTTCCTGCATACTCACTCTGACTGGAACTCTCTCGTTCAAAGCCACCTCGATAAAAGGGTCCTCTGCCAAACCGACCTCTATTGTGCTGCTCCCTACCAAACCTGCCTCTTCCTCTACTATGACGACCTCGATTATAACGACCTCTTCCTCCACTAGAACCTGTACTACCACTACTGCTACCACTTCCTGAACCACTTCCTTTACTAATTCCTCCAGTAGGTCCTAGATGAGAAAATGCCCGAATCATGGAATTCCTTCTGTGCTTCTCAGCCTCCTTCATCCGTCTGTACAGGGCGCGAATCTTCGCACATAAGTCCTCAAAGGACACAAACTCCACCACAGATAGCCGCTCCTTTATCTCTGGATGGGCACCCTCAAACAACCTCTGAGCCATCCACCTATCATCGGGATAATTATTCAGATAAGTGGAATATTTAGCCAAGTCCAAGAACTGATCAATATAGTCATCCGCTGACAGATTCCCTTGTTGAAAAGTTAGAAACTCGGCCTCCCTTTGCATCACTAAGGCTGGAGGGACGTAATGTGCAAAGAACCGTTCCTTAAACTGTCCCCAATTCATAGGAGGATTCATTGCTTCAACACTTGGGAGAATACTCCTCCACCATCTCTTGGCCTTCTTTTCCAACTTAAATGCCGCGAGTTGCACCCTTTGCTCTGGGGTGCAATCCATTACACTGAAGATGTTCTCCATTTGTTCAATCCAATTCTCAGCCTGTGACACATCCATGGTACCTTCAAAAGCCGGAGGATTAAACTTCCGAAAGTCCTTCAGCTGTGAGAAGATACCCCTTCTTCCGACCTTTGGGGCTCTCTCAGGCTCCACCACATTCTCATCTTCTCCTGCATTCAGATCCACAAATATACCAGCTTCTTCATCCACATCCTCTTGTTCTTGCCTATCCAATCTCCCTTGCAACCTGTTCAGCGCTTCTCCCTGAGTATTCACCTGATTACTGAGGCCAGCCAACATCTCATGCATCTGCCTCATCAGGTCACTATTACTCTGTTTTCCTCTTCGAGACATCTTTCCTACGCACAAGCAACAACACATTCAATTATACGGTTCTGGACTAGCATTGCAGTGGGAATACAGTCTATGCATTTGAATTCATGCTAAGTAGTACTTCAAGCAGAAACAATGGCCCAAAACCATTGCTCTGATACCAAAATGTAACATCCTACCTCCTTACACCTCCCTGACATAACCAAAACTTCAAAATTTAACCAAACACAACCCTGACATCTCAAAACAACTCTGCCAATTCATAAACACAGCGGAAACGACTCAAAAGCACCAAAATCTGGGCTGGGGCCGGGGCCGCTACAGTACCGCCGCGGCTCCGGCCTCCCCTGTCTCAATTGCTGCTGCCTCCTATGGCGCCACGGCCTGACTTCCTGCGCCGCGGCGCCCCCAGCTGATATCCCATATCAGCAAATTCAACACTCCGGGGCGAACTTCTGACGCGCATAACTTTATGCTCCGACCTCCGATTGACTCGATTTCAACTCCTACAAGTCAATCTAGACCCCATCTGTCCACAGACACCACTTTTACCTCAATCCAACTCCGTATGGAAATTCTGGACCCTTGACACCGTTTTGGCCACTTGATGACCAAAACTCACTACTAACCACCTCTAATTGCCACCAAAGGCAACTGGTCGCTCAGAGACCATTCATACAGGTCCAAAAACCCCTAAACCAACTGTTCCAAAGAGGCTTCATCTCAAAGAACCCACTCCTCTGAGATTTGACCCCTTGGAACCCAACTTGACCAAACGGGCTATAGGCCCAAAACATACCACTCGGACTCAAACCATACACTGGACTCACAAATACCAACATATAACACTTCAAACTCCTAACACCATTCAACCCTACATACCACAAACATAAACATCCATACATAGCCAGACTCAAACGTAACATTATCCATTACAAACCATTCTCTATCCTACTTGGTACAAAATACCATTACAGAATATACACGCTACATAGACTATTCCCACGTATACAGCTACTCCCGCGTCTTCTCAGGACTAGTGTCAAAACCGTCACCTGAAAGGTTAGTTTATGGGAGAGGGGGTGAGACAATGTCTCAGTAACCGGGAACAACAACCACACACATATACATATATACATATAGCTCACACAACTCATGAATGCAACATGAAATGAATGACATGCATGTCGCCCTCATAGGGCACCCCATCCTTATCCTCCCTAACACATATATCGTCCATCCTTATCCTCCCTAACATATATATATATATATATTCCATCCTTATCCTCCCTAACACATATATATATCATCCACCCTTATCCTCCCTAACATATATATATATCATCCACCCTTATCCCCCTTAACATATATATAATCCAATCTTATCCTCCCTAACATATATACATAATCCAACCTTATTCTCCCTAACATACATATATAATCATCATACATCATACCACCATCATGTCATCACCACTCCATCCACCATCCATCACAATCGCATAATATCATGTGGTGATGCTCATGTAACATTATATCATCATCATAATATCATGTATGCAACATCTTACATCATCATCACACATATCATCATCACAGTCATAATCATCGTCTAACAGTATACATACCACGATATATGAAATAGTACACACAACACATCATTATCGTGGTATGAATGAGACATGCATATATATACAAATACACGTACGATCATATAACATAATCAATACAACATAAACAAACACCCGGTTACCTCAATTGTCGTTACCACACACACACGAGTTCCACAAGCTTCCTTGAACTGTCCAATACGCGTGAACCCCTCTCGATTAGCCAACAACCTTTACAATACCACCCTTTTTCCATTAACACAATAAACCAACAAATCAAACATCACAATTCAACCACCTTAACCTAACCCAAGGTTCCAACACCCTTTTTATGCATCAATAAGCTCTTAGGGATCACTCAAACACTACGCAACCTCATATACTTCGGATTCCCAAAAGCCCTAACCGAAACAACCTAGGGTTAAGCTCTAAACACACATAATCCGTTCAAAACTCACATTCAAGCAACAAGAACATCAAAACACACTTCCTTAACCCCAAAACATCCATTTCAATCGGTGGATTTCATCCCAAACCGGAAATCCAACCATACAACCGGAAATTCCAAATTTCAACCGAAGAAAATGGAGAGAAAGGAGTAGGGAATGCTTACCAACTTGAATCCAAGCTCCCGAGGGACGAGAATCACTCCGGGACACCAAAAATGCCAAACCCTAGCACTGCTCCTCGTCTCTCTGCGTCGCTCTCTTCATTTTCTTTCTTTCTTTCGTGTGTGATTGATCCAGTTTTAAACAATTTTTCCGACTCTCGCCGCGGCTCCAGAATGCCTCGCCGCGGCTCCACCAACTAATTCGGAACAATGCCACTGGAAGGTCTCTGTCCGCGGCGCGGAGCTCTTTCTGGTTCCTCTTGAACCTATCTCTGTCCTGCTTCCTCCAGTCCTGAACACAAAACCAATAAAGATATCGTGAGGGGCATTACATTTCTTGCTGCATAATAGAATTTCCAGATTCTCCCAAGTTGGTTCTCTTGAGCAACAAATTGTCGATGACCTCATGTTTGTAACATGGATTATTAGATTCCAAAATATTCTGGCTCTTTTTTTTATTGCATTTTTGTTATGAAAACTCAAATTTATTGGCAATTTCAATAGATTTGTGTGCATGTTCTTGTGGGTTGATTATCTAGAAGAAACATGTCTAGATCTGGGTTTTAACAAGCATAGAGGAAGAACATAAATTGGGGATTCTGAGTTTGAGATGCATCAAGGAAGTGATGTGCTTCATCACATGAGTATATTATAATGGATAAATTGGATTGATTGGGTTGCATTAATTGGACCTAAACTTTTCTGAGGCGACTCAATCATAAGTTGCTCTTTTTTTGTTTCTTTTGTTTTTTTGCCTAAACCAAAAGTCGTACTTGTAATTAATTAACTTGAATATAACAACATTTTTTTGTGTGTAGAATTTTGATCCATACTTACAAAATAAGATCAAGGTTTATAATAAGATCCATAATATTGTTTCACAATCCATGCTATTTGTTTCTTAATTAATATAGATAAATCACGCTATGTATTTTCAGAGATACATAATAAGGTCAAGGTTCAAAAATTTAAAACTACTATGGCATATAGAAATTAACTCACAAACTATCATATCTAAGCCACTAGCTCTTAGCTTTGTTGAAACAACTATATCAAACACGAATAAGACTATAGATTTAGAATCCAAAACCATTATAGCTCATTGGAATTTACACATAATTTTTCGTATGTAGACCTTTCTAGGTTTTCTTGAAAACAACCGTATAAAACTATAGGAATTTATCCTTATTTTTTCCATATCTAAAACTACTCTAGGTTTTGTTGAAAACAATTGTCGATACTAACATGGTTAAGATTATGTGGTTTAGAAATCTAAAACCCACTCTTGGTTTTGTCGAAAACAGTTGTCCATACTAACATGGTTAAGATTACGTGGTTTGAAAATATGAAACTACTATAGCACACAGGTATTTACCCATGTGTTTTCATATGTAATCAGCACTCTTGATTTTGTTGGAAACAACTTTCTATTCTAATATAGATAAGATTCTGTTTCAAAAATCTAAAACTACTATATATGGCACATGAGAATTTACCCATAGTTCTTCATATGTAAACCACTTCTCATTTTGTTCAAAACAACTATCTATATTAATTAAAGATGGATAAGAATACAGATAAGAAATAAAAAGCCCTATGACACATAGGAATTTATCCTTATTTTTCATATATAAACCACTCTTGGTTTTGTTGAAAACAATTTGTCTATCCTAATATGTTAAGATTATGGTTTTAGAAATTCAAAACCATTATAGTACACAGGAATTTACTCGTAGGCTTTCATAGGTAAACCACTCTTGATTTTGTTGAAACAACTATTTATTATAACATGGATAAAATTTTCGATTCAAAAATTCAAAACCACAATGGCACATGAGAATTCACCCATAGTTTTTCATATGTAAACCACTTTTGGTGTTGTTGAAAATAATTGTCTATACTAATTAACATGGATAAGATTATGATTTAGAATTCCAAAAGTATTATAGAACATAAAAATTTACCCTTAGTTTTTCATATCTAAACCATTCTTGGTTTTGTTTAAAGCAACTATCTACAGTAAGGTGGATAAGATTAATGTCAAGAAATCGAAAATCACCATCTATGCCCAATAGGAATTTGCCGACAGTTTTTTTTATATGTAAACCACTCCTAGTTTTGTTTAAAACAATTGTCTATACTACCATGGATAAAATTAAGGTTTAGAAATCTAAAACCAATATTATAACATGGAATCTACCCTTAGTTTTTCATGTTTTTCATATCTAAACTAAACTACTCCTTATTTTTGTTGAAAACAACTATCTTTACTAACATGGATAAGATGATAGATATATGGCACATGGGAATTTACTCCTTGTTTTTCATATCTAAATCACTCTTGTTTTTTTGTTGAAAAACACTTGCCTAAAACCTAGCAAATCATTCGTAGTTTTTTGAAACTCAAGACTATAATTGTATAAAACTAGACATCGATTATATATATATCCATCAAGGTTTACTTCTCACTGAGATTTGCACAATTAATTGAAGTAGCAAACTAATATCTTATACTCTTTAACCACAATATTGTTTGAATTATTAACCGCATTATGGTGTGTGAGTATGATGGAGATGCCATTGGAGAAAGCTTGAAACTAGTGTCCCCAGATAGACTCAATGAATTACCAAAGGTAAAACAAATAAAGCATAGTATATAACTTTCTTGTTCCATCTCTGCATGAGCTCATTTAATTAACTTCTACATGAAAGAACAATGATTGATTGAAGTCTTCAATATATAGTGCATAATAATGATAATTTATTTCCAATTTGAGAGTGTTTATGAACCTTGCTTCACCAGTTGTTAAAAGAGGCACCATTAGTGATAATGTTGTCAACTTTCTTTTTCAGATGCTTGGGGAAAGCTTTGAACTTGATAGCTGTCCAGCACATGATATATTATTCAAAGTTTCACATATTCATAACTACGACTACAAAACTAGCTCTCAGAGTTCTCTTCAATAATATATAAGGAAACTTCTCACTGAGATATACTTGCAGACTTGAAGTCATAAACTAATATCTTATAGTTTTCAACCACAACATTGTTTGAACTGTAGCATCATGGTGTGTGAAGATGATGAAGATACTATTGGAGAATGCTTGAAACTAGTGTTCTCAAATTGACTCAATGATCTACAAATGGTATAAAATAAAAGTACTCTTTGTAGCTTTCATTTTCCACCTCTTCATGAACTCAGCTTAGTTAATAATTTCTTGAAACATGGTAATTGAAATCTCAAGCATATAGCTCATGATAACCAATATATAATCATTTCCAAAGTTGGGAAGTGTGGAAAGAGCAAAAGTTTCCATGCTTTGTTAATTGAACCAATGAAATATTTTTACTTAAACTAGATATTCTTTCCAAATATCTATATGAACCAAGGATGAAGCATGCATCATCTTTTTTCATTCGAATATTGAATTGAAGGCCCATGAAGAAGACCAAAGCCTTTCTCTTTATGATTTTTATGCATCTCAATCTTTGTAATTTGTTACTGTACGTTGAATTTTTAGATTCTCTCAAGTTGGTTCTCTTGAGCAACAAACTATTAATGACCTCAAGTTTATAATATGATTCATTGGATTCCAAAGTATTTTGGCTCTTTTTTGTTGTATTTTGGGTATGAAAACTAAAAATTTTGTTGGCAATCAACTGATTTATGTGCATCTTCCCACGTCATAGATGTGGCTTCATCACACACAAATGTAGATTAAGATGGATGGACAAGATTGATTGGATTGCATTGGACCTACTTTTCTGAAGTGGCCCAAACCTAAGTTGCACTTTATTTTTTAGCCGAAACCAAAAGTTGTACTTTTCTTTTACCACTAAAAGTCATATATGTATGTGTATATATATATATATATATATATTTTACATCCGATATCTTAGACTTACACTATTTTAACTGAAAAATTTATTAGGGTTTAGACTAACCTGGACACTTTTAAATGACAAACTTTACCACTAAGTATTGAACATGACTATATTTTCAGGGCTTGAACTCTGAACCTTTGATTAAGAGAGTTCAATTCTATTACCAGTTGAACCAAGTATTAGGTGGTTAAAAGTCATATGTACTTGATTAATTATGAAGATAAATACAATAAGGCACTTTTTTATGTGTTGATAGACTTTGATTATAAAATTTATATTAATATTGATAAAATAATAATACTGATATAAAGTATTGAAGATCCTCTTCTGAATTTTTCGTTTATTTTGACCATAGAAATTGGAAATAGAATAGTATATTGCATTCTTTCTAAGTATTAATTGCACCTTTAACAATAATAAGGAAGCATATGATAATTTAATAACATTTTTCAACGTCTAATACATGGCCTACTGATCAATTATATCAAAGAACAAAACAATTCCCAAAACTACTACCACTCATATATAACTAGTTCCGTTTATAAATAAAGTATATCACACTGATTTTTTTGATAAATATACTCTCATATTTTAGTGAGAAAACTACTTCTCTATCATTAATTGATCATGCAACATGAACTTTATAATGCCTCAAAAACAATAATTATTACAAAATATATAATGAGGAAAAGGTATGGTTCTATATGTAGTTGGCGAAATTAAATGATTATTGCGTTGCCTATCGCAATGTTAATTGGTGCTCTTTCAATTGTCCACAACAATTGTGCATGAAATTGCATTTATTTTATGATAAACACCTTTATAAATATTACTACTGCTGAACATATTAAAGGATTTTGTTTTAAAAAAATTAGTTTTTACCATGTCAAATTATATATATTTTGTGCATGTTTTCTCTGATTTAAAACAATTCAAGTGTTATTAGGGTGCCTTGATTCAAATGATACGCTATTTTTGTCGTAAGCATGAAAAGAATTAGAAATATCTGCTAGTAGTTGTCTTGAGGGAAGTTGAATTTTATTATAGAAAAATAGAGATATATATACACACACAAGCATCAGTGTTTCTTACATCATATGATCATTCCTTTCTCAAGTGTTTGGTTGTGGATTATAATTATTTTCCAATTTTTTATGAGTCCAGCTAAGGTTTTGTTAAGAGGTAAGGCCATGACAGCTAAACACAAACACAACTCTGAAGAATCAAGATTGGTAACTAACAATCTTGCATAACCGGCATGCTAAAAATGGATAAGATTAGTTTCAACATTTTGAAACTAACTAGTTTAACAAAATCACAATCCACCCTACTGTTTTTAATATAGAAAACCACTGGTTATATTCATACTAACATAATAAGATCAAGGTTCAAAAATTCAAAACCATTGTGGCACGTAGAAATTAACTCATATATCATTGTCTTATCTAAATCATTAATTAGCTCTTGGTTTTTTTTGAAACAACTATATATCTAACATGAATAATGATTATGGTTCATAAATCCAGAACCACCATGGCTCGTGGGAATAGACACAATTTTTCCTGAAAAAAACTATCTATGTTAACATGAATAAGAATTTACTGTTCAAATATAAAAAAAGGAAAATAACAGAAAAATCTCAAAACTCAAAATTAATTATTAAAAAGTTTCAAGACTAAAAAAAATTACACTTAAGTTCCATTATTGTAAAATCCTGAAAAAACGAGTATAAAAAGCTTTATTATTGAGTCAAAAATTGTGGAGTATGAGTATAAAATATTGGAGTATGATTTTATACTTAATAATAAAGTTTTTATACTTATTTTCCAGAATTTTACATTGATTTTACACCAATAGGACTTGTGTGTAATTTTTTTAGGATTTTGAGACTTTTTAATAATTATTTTTATATTTTGGGATTTTTTTGTGATTTTCCCAAAACACTCCTACAAGACATAATAATTTATCCTTATTTTTTTATATCTATACCACTCTTAGTTTTGTTGAAAATAATTGTCTATACTAACATAGGTGAAATTACAGTTCTAAAATCCAAAACCACCATAACACATAGGAATTTACTCATGAGTTTTTATATGTAAACTACTCCTCATTTGTTGAAAATAACTATCTATACTAAGCAATAAGATTTTGGTTGAAAATCTAATACCACTTTGGCACATGAGAATTTACCCATAATTTTTCTATAGGTAAACCACTCCTAGTTTTGTTGAAAACAACAATCTATACCAACATATATAAGATTATTGTTTAGAAATCCAAAATCACTATGGCACATAGAAATTTACCATTGGTTTTTTTTTATATCTAAACCTTTCTTGGTTTTGTTGAAAACAACTATCTATACTAATGTAACATCCGGCCTCTTCTTTGAGATTGGCGACTGCCCTCACAAACCAGCATAAGCTTTTTCTGTGTGCTTTGTCCTCACTTACACACCTCCTTCCCAGGAGTTCACCGATCCTAGAATTGTTCCAAGTCAAGCACGCTTAAATGAGAAGTTCTTAAGGGATAGAATACCGAAAAGGTAGGTGTACCTTGTTGGTATAGGTAGTACCTATCAATTCCTTTAAACTATCCATAACTGTATAGTCTTATACCTATACAGTCTCTGGATCCCTCTCGATCCGATATGCATTTGATTTATTCATATGCCCCTTCCATTTAGAAGCGTGCCAGGAGCCGCTCCTTGTCCGTGCCTCATCATTTTTTTTTATCTTACACCCCCTTTCTTGCACTGACGATCACTTCCTGGCCTCATCAACGCCAGGCTGTCACAACTAACATGAAGAAGATTATGATATGGAGATCCAAAGTCACCATAACACTATATAAACCACTCTTAGTATTGTTGAAAACAACTGTCAATATTAGAATAGAAAATACTATCTTTTAGATCTCCAAAACCATTATAACATATAGGAATTTAATTATCCTTAGTTTTTTTTTCTTGTTTTTCATATCCAATTAATATTTACATTAAATTAATATTCGAAACTTCCATATTTACTTTAAATTAAATTTTAAATATATATTTATTTTCATTTATTCAACTGTGAAGTATGTAAGATTATGATTACAGATTATATTGCTTTCTTTAAAAATTGGCAATTTTAAATGGTAAACTTTTAAGGATAGTAAGTAAATAATGATCAATTATATCATGAATCCCAGATGCAAATAGCCATTAGGTACTTAAAAGATTAATTATGTAAAAAAAAAAAAAAGAAAGGGTTGGGATCTGCTTGAGCTAACATGGCGCAATCATCAGCGCTTAGTTCACGGATGCTTTAGATTGTGCCATGTCATCAATATTCAGTGAGCAAATCTTGACCCTCCATTCTTTTTTAATCCCAACTATTTTATTTGTAAATCTTTTAAACCCATTATCCAATGATACGTTCTTTGACACATACCAAAGAAACATTTGGGGCCAAAATAGGAAAATTACTTATAATTGATTGACCAATAGAAGATAGAAACTAACCAATTAATTTGAAAGTGAGATGATAGATTCTTTATTCTTCTTGTGATTTCTCCATCAAAAACACTTTAATTATTGTCAAAGTTTGTGTTTCAAAAGACACGTTTTTATCATAAACACGACATGAATCAATATATATATATATAATTGTACTATTTATTAGCTATGATCTATGTGTTTCATTTGTGCAATGTACAAAATCCACTTAATTTTAATTAAAAGTATTTGTTTATTAATCACAAGGAAAAAGAAGTGGAACTCTATTTTACAAGAATTGAGATACACACATATCAATATTTTCACGTCCTGATCATTCTTTTATTAAGTGAACTAGCTTGTAGGTTATAATTTTTTCCAATTATTTATGAGTCCAGCTAATATTTTCTTTAAGAGGTGCGGCCAATACAGCTAAACACAGATATGAAGAATCCATATTGGTAACTCACAAAATTGCATTACTAGCTTTGTATAAAACCCAAATGGATATGATTACATTCAATATTCTAAAACCAGTTTAGCAAAACCAGAATCCACCCTTATGTTTCTTAATTAGAAGGCCGCTAGTTGTTTTCATACTAACCTAGTGAAACTAGGGTTCAGAAATCCAAAACCACTGTAGCACATAGGAATTCACCCACAGATTCTCATATCTAAATTATCACTCTGGAATTTGTTGAAACAGCTGTTTAACACAACAAATATTCAAAGTTTTCAAATTCAAAAGTACAGTTGTAAAAGTAGACACATATTGCCCTGTAATAATATATAAAGAGACTTCTTCTTGCCAAAATATGTGAGCTATACTTGCAGACTTGAAGTCACAAATGACTATCTTATAGTTGTGTATACACGCTCTTCAACCACAATATCGTTTGAACCATTTGTAGCATGATGGTGAGTGAGGAAGATGAAGACACCATTGGAAAAAGCTTGAAACTGGTGTTCCTAAATAGACTCAATGATTTACCAAAGGTAAAATAAAAACACTATATATATATATATATGATCTTTCGTGTTCCTCCTCTTCATAAACTCAGCTTAGTTATCTTCTTTGAAACAACAGTATAGTGAAATCTCAAGCATATAGTTCATGAAATAATGATTATTTCTGATAACAAATACAGATTCATTCCCAAGGTTGGGAGTTATAGAGAGATCTACACAAGTTCCAGTAATGTGCAGGGCATCCAAATGCCACGTAAGACATGTTTCCTCAGGTGGGTGAGCAGTAGCAGGTTGAAATTCCACCTTTAATGTCACAAGCAGCATACTAGAATGTCCAGATCCTCCCAAGTTGGTTCTCTTGACCAACAAACTGTCAATGTCCTCATGATTCATCCTTAATTAATCCTAATTATTGGGATAGATGACCCTACCGAATAAAAATCAGGGGGGAGTAGCTGCTGTGCGATGATCTCGACATCATATGTATGTTCTTTTGAAAGTATAGCAATAATCATATTGTGACATTGAAAGTGAAATTTCAACCTAGTACTGCTCTCACCCACCCGAGGAAGTTAACATGCGAAGATCATAGGCAAAGCATAATGGAAGAAGAAGAATTGGGAATTCTGAGTTTGAGAAACAAGAAGGAGGAAATGTTTACGTTGCTTCATCACAAACGTTAATTATATGGATGGATAGGATTGATTGGAATTCATTATTGGACTTAAACCATTCTGACGTGATTGAACCTAAACACCCACTTGATTGATGAAATACAAGAAAACTAGACATATTTTCAGTGTTTTTGTAGAAAGTTTTAAAAAAAGGTACATTATTCATGATTCGTATATAGTATAACTTGCTATAAGTCTTATTACATATATTGAATATTGATATTGAAGATATAAAGTTTTTTACATCTTTCAGATTCTTCATTTATTTGACTATTAAATATGGATATTTTTGTTATATTCATTTTTATTTGATTTCAATCCATTTCTGGAAAATAGATAAAATTATTTCAAGTGAATTAAAAAGATGGAAATGACAAATGTTGAATGGTTTCCGAAGAATAAAAATGAGTTCTATTTACCACTTGAGGTTAACTCAAATTGTAACTCAAATTGTAAGAATGGAATGAGATGTTGGTATAAATTCAAGGTTAAAATTTAAAACCCACTTAATGTAATAAAATATTAAGTTATATATCTTCTTTTTTTCCTATCGGTAGTTTAGTAGTGTCATTATATATCATTAATATATCTATTTATATAATATAAAATTTATATAAAGTTGCACAGTTTATAAGCTATAATATCCGGTATGCTTCAACTCTTGGGCCCAAAAAAAAACGCATGGTTCAGCTCGAACTTTGTGTGGGCTTAGAGCCCAGCCCACAATCAGTTTTGAAGTACTACTCTGTATTTGAAGTCTCCAACGCAATACTTATGATTAAACCGAAGTCCGTAGGAGTTTGAAAATCAGACAAAGAGTAGATGTAATCTAATTAGAGATATAGAAGAACTGGAAAGTCATTATCAATTATAACACATTCCCGTGTTGTAATTGGTGATTCATTCCCCTTCAAGTAAATTTATCTTTTCATCTAGCATGACAAGATAATTTTAAACGGAAGGTCGTTCATCCAGTGAATGAGATTAAGCAAAAGAAGAAAGATAAAGACTTGGTCAATGCTTACATTGCAAATCATATATATGCACACAAAATTCAGATTTTTAGGTGGACAATAAGACTCAGAAGAATGTAACTTTAATTAGAGGTTGATTTGCGTAAACTCTCATTCTCAATAATGAACAATAAGCAAAAATGACTAATAAATTTCAGAGATATTACTACGAGTGCGACTGTGACAAGTTTCTTGAAATTTCACTCCAAATGTGTTATGAGGCACATGATGGTCATAATCAAATAAAAGTGTCATTGTCAATAATTTTCCCATGCATATATAAGAACTTGTTTTATGGACGATTATGTATATATCTCACTTGCCTTTACGTTTCGATTTGCTTGCTCTTTTCCACCATTATTTCTTCACTCTAGCATCTGTTCAAGTTTTGAGAAGATAACTATTTTGTATTCTCCGCCATTGTTTCACGCTACCAAATTTTCTTTCTCATTTTTTTCCCTGGACAATACAGTAACAAATGGATAAGATCAAGTTAAAAACCTTGCAAAACCAGCATTTAGGGTTCAACATAAAACTAGAAACCATTCTAGCAAAACAACAATTCAGCTTTATGTTTCTTAATGTAAAAAACCACCGGTTACTTTATACTAACATAGACAAGACTAGGATAGCCTAGGATTTAGAAATCTGAGACCACTATCGCTTAGGAATTTAACCCCATTGATTCTCATATATATCTAAACCGCACCTGACTTTGTTGAAGTAGCTGTCTAACACATAGCAAATTATTGAAAGTTTCTACTATTCAATTCAAAATTACAACTATAAAACTAGACAGAGTGCGCCTTATAATAATATATAAAGGATGTACATTGTATACACATATAACCTTTTTTACATCTTGATCATTCTTTTCTCAAATATTTGGTTGTTGATTATAATATTTTCAAATTATAACTTGAGTCCATTTAACAGCTAGGGCCATGACAGTTATACACAACTCTGAAGAATCAAACTAACCAATTTTATGTTTCTTAATGTAAAAAATCATGGATTACCGTCAATATAGATTTATAAGACTTGGTATAGAAATCTAAAACCACTATGGCACGCAGAAATTTATCCAAAGGTTTTAAGATCTAAACCACTCCTAAATTTGTGGAAACTATTCTCCAACACACAGAAAACTATCCATAGTTTTTCATTTTCAAAACTATGGCCATAAAATCAGACACACAATGCTCTTCAATTATATATATATATATATATAGATTTGTTCCCGAGATATTCTTGCGGACTTGAAGTCATAAATTGATATCATATATTCTTCAACGACCACAATATAGTTCGAAAGATTTAGCATTATGGTGTTCGATGATGAAGAAGATGCCTATGGAGAAAGCTTGAAACTGGCAATGGCATTTCCAAATTGACTCAGTAATTTACCGAAGGTAAAATAAAAGCACTCTATCTGGCTTTCATTTCCATGTCTTCATAAACTCAGCGTACCTAGCTTCTTTGAAACAATTGTAAACTGAAATCTCAAACATATATATAGTTCATGAAATAATGATTAGCATTGATAACAGATGCAGATCATTTCTAAGGTTGGCATGTATATTGAGGAGAAGAAAGTGCATCATGCTTAGAAATGCCAATGAAAGTGCGGATTGTTTACCCTAACATGATTTAGGATTGGAACTGGGTGAACATGAATCCATTAAAGCTAGTTTGCTCTTTTCAAAGTTGAGATGTGACACCTTTAATTTCGTTGAACATTTGGTGATTGCGAATGAGCATTGTCTTTTTTGACATCATAGACTACTAGATTAATCCACCCATTAAGAACAACGAGTTTGTCACCACTCAAACAGGGCAAGGCATGTCAACATTCATTCTCCTCTTCATCATACCAGCAGAAAGTGCCAAGGTCGTATACATGCTTTTCTGTTTACATTTTGTAGTTATCAATGTAGTACAGATAAAAGAGAAGAATATGGGAATGATAAAGGGTAATTTTGAAATTAGAAAGAAGCCCCAAAGGTGTCATATCACGCAAGGAGCGACAAAATCAAAGTGCTTGTATGTGTATAGTTTAGAAGATGGTATTAAAAGCTAGATTGATAATTGAATCAGTTGAGAAATCGGTTTACGATTTACTGGTCAGACCTAGGTCTAACCGTGGTTGAACCGTTTATTATTAAATTTCTTAAATATGTTGTTTTGAATTTAATCCCTAGCTGTTTATATTGAAAATATCATATTGGGAAAGGTAAAATCCACCTTGATGGGTTTTACACCTCAAAGGGATTTATCTTCTTATTTTGGAATACTTTTGGTGTTTAAAAAAAAATTTATATAGTTAAATTATATTGATTATTTAGGATAAAAATAAAAATAAAAATAAAAATTTCAAATCAATTAATATTAACTGTTTGGTCATAAAAAACAATTAATATTTACAACAATAAATTAGAGAAGCAACTAAAAATTGTATTTTCCTTTAATTTAAAAAAAATATAATATTAATTAAAGAATAAAAATATAAATGTTTGGAAGTGGGGCCACAAAATAAGTAATATGTGGGTAGGCTTGTACGCAACTCTCTAGGTATTGTGAATGTCAAAAATCTGCATTGATGTATACTATGGCTGTGGGTTACTAATTTGAACGTTTTGATTTGAATTTATTATGCCAAAATGAAATTTAATTAAAAAAAAAACGAAAGGCTGAACTTGAAGAGTTAGTATGCAGAAGAGCTTGTGCCAAGAGGAAGAGCCTACAGGGAAGGCGAAGAACTTTGTGCAAGGATTCACTGATTTCTCAACGCCGATGTTATCACTAACTTTAGGAGTTTTGGCGATCTCTACCTTCTAAATAGTCCTATGGATGATTGTTGTTGTTTGATGGAGGATTTTCGTTGTTAATGCGTTGATGGGTGCTGGGTATAAGGAAAAACAAGGAAAGAGTTAGTCTTTTAGTCTTTCTTTTCCTGCATCTTCCACTTTTCTTCATCTTCTTCCTCCATAATTGTTCTTTAAAAAGTCACCTTTGTCTTGAATCTGGTTGATTGATTGAATTGCTAGTTTAGCCGATTTTTACCTGTCTTTGGCCGATTTTATCAAGCTTCAGTTGGTTCTCTTCTCATACAATTCATTCTTTGTACCGAAATGGACCAAACACCGATTCATCGATTTTCTAGCCAATTCAGTCCCCCCCTTTTTTTACATTGGTTCATATAATGTATCGTGTTGCATCATATATAAATATGTCTCACTCAAATTAATTAAATATGTAATATCAACCGTGTTGCATCATATATAAATATGTCTCACTCAAATTAATTAAATATGTAATATCAACCATTTAACCATTTTTGATACAAATCTTCAAGGAAACAAGTTGTGCACTTGTGATATACACCGGGTGGCAAATAACTATTCACCATGAAATCACTACAAAAAAAGGGAATTTCAGCGATAACTTTCGGTGGCAACTAAAAAAGGTTGTCGCTAAAAACCATACTTTCGGCGGCAATAGCAAAAAGTCATTGCTAAATATCCACCTTTAGTGGAAAAAAATCACTGCTGAAAACTCAAACTTTTAGTGGCGACAAAAAAAAAATTGACACTAAATGTCAAACATTCAGCGGCAAAAGAACAAAGTCGCTGCTGAAAGTTTGAGATTTGGCGGTGTTACCTTTTGTTGCTGTTGAAGGTCATACTTTTAACGGCAATAAATGAATTGCCACAAAAAAATTGAACTTTCGGTGGCGCCTTTAGTTAATGCCACGACCGAAAGGATCTTTCAGCGGCGACTATTATGTTGCCCTTGAAAGTAATTTTTTTTTGAATTTTTTTATTTATATCCTGAAAACTAATATTTAACAAATTTTTTTGGCCCAAATTTTTAACAAGTTTAAACAATAAATGATTTATATTAATGTAATTTTGTTATGAATAAAAAAATAAGTCACCCTCTAATTTGAATTATGAAAATCATCTATCATCTCTTGATGCAAATTAAAGTATTTTTTTATTATTTCATTCCATCTTAAATATACTCTGAACATTTTTGAAGTGCTTTTGAAGGTTAGGCTCTATTATGAATTTAAGATTTGAAAGGTTTAAGCAAGATTCGAAGTATGGAGATATAACTGAAACCTCATTTTCTATGTTTTCCTTCCTCCTTCTTTCTCTTTTTTTATTTTGCTTTACTAATGCATGGTTATAATGTTAATGTTTTATAGTTTAATTTGTATTGAACATATGTGATAATTTGATTTTAGGATTCTTCATCTTGGTAATTTATGCCTTCTTTGATTATGAATCCCTAATTTCAAAGTTAAATATTTTGTTTATACGCTTCATTGATTCATACCATGCCATATTCACCCTTCTAAAACTATGTTTACCTTAACCTTTATCCTTTACCTTCCTAGTCTAAATTCAGTGATCATTATAGAGCATTATATATATTTTTGTTAATAATCATAATTATTTGTGAAATAAATAATAAGCATAAATTAAATTAGATAATAACATTTTTTTTGTTGAGACATTTTAATTTGAGAGATAATTGAATCTAAGAGATAATATCATATAACCCATTATCACATAATTTATAATCCACTATCACATAATCTAATAGATAATTATTGTAGGTTGCAAGGTTATTTGAGTATGTTATGTGTTTAATTTATTATAATGATATGCTTTTGAATTTTTTTATTGTAGTATTTTTAACTATATTTTCTAATTTTCTTAATGTTCTTTTGAATGGTTTTGGATTTAGATTTTTTAATATCATTTATAATGGATTTAGAATTTTCTTAATACTATTTTTCAATTTAATGTGATGAATATTATTATGAATGATGTTATTGAAATTAATATTATTCTGAATTTCTTTTATTTTGTATATACAAATATTTTTCAATTTAAAATTTTATTTTATTCTAAATGGTGTTCAACTAACCCAGTAACTTCGGTCCTATCTGGCATAAGTTGGATATTATATTGAAGTCACACTCGGTCCTATCTGGTCTCAGTATATATTATTTTATTTTTTTAAAACATTTTGTTATAAATGTTAAATAATTTTATATGATTTTTCCTTAATAAATTATATATAATAAATTAAATTTTTCATTATCATAGGAATTTTTAAGATTTTAATCTTTTTAATTTTATTTAAAATTTTAAATTGATTTCTTAATATTATGTAAAAATAATATATGATTATTGAGTGCTTATAATTTTAGTAAATGTTACTTTTTATCATGAAATTATATTTGGATAAATGTACTAATAATTTTTTAATAAATAAAATTAATTAATTATTTTATTTTTAAATATTTCTTAAGGACATGGGCCAACCCGATCTCATATATCAAGTTAGCTCGGTTCAACTTGACCTTACAAAGGTTGGATATTGAGTTGATTATCAATCTAATTTTATCTGATCTTTGTTGACCCTACTGTTTAGATAAAATATTGGAATGTATATTATTTTTAATGTTATTCTCTTTTAAGATAGCATTTCACCTTTCAAATTCGAATTCTAATATACCTCTTTGAATTTAAAATAATATATATATAAATAATATCCAATGACTTCAAAATTATTTATTTAGTTGAATTAAAAATCATTAACACATGCGATTAAATTCAAAGTAAGACATTTCTTGAAATCTCTCTTTTGATTCAAAATCGTGGTGTAACGTGTATCCTATTCCGGTCATGGAATAGATGAAATAAATCAAAAAATGAATTTTTGTTCAAAAATGAAATCTTATTGGAATTGTCTAGTTCATCCTTCGAAACCATATCATATCCAGAAGCTGATGAAATAGGATGAATTGAGATGGTTAAGGAAATTTGAAAATTATTTCATTAATGTGATAATTTATTAATTGAATGTGATTGATTAAAATACATGCAGAGAATATAATTTTGATCATATTATGAAATTTATTAATTTTTAATTATTTTGTTATGATTTATGTTAGTATGATTTTTAATTAATAAATAATATTTATTTGTTAAACAAGTATTACATTTAATTAATTAATAAATAATATAGTTTTACATGTCTTTGCTAGATTGTGGCATTGGTTTTGTTGGTCATAGAGTACTCTTTCATCTTATAGGTTGCGAGTTCAATTCTTAAATCCTGTACTCAATTTTATTTTACATATATAGAGAGGACACATGGGCATTGGGCACACTTCATGAAAAGAGTATAAAAATAAGGGTTGAGTAGGATTCTAACTCGGAAATTAGGCTCTTTTTTACATATATAGAGAGGACACATGGCCATTGGGCACACCTCATGAAAAGAGTATAAAAATAAGGGTTGAGTAGGATTCAAACTCGGAAATTGGGCTCTTCATTGGCGCTACAAACCAGTGAGGCAATTGCATTTTGTTACTCATTTTGAAATGATAATTTATATAAGGATACCTTTGCTTGGTGTTGAATTTTTTGGCGAACTATTTTACTCTCACTTGGCTCCAAATCCCTAATCCCCAAATTAAATCTAGCACTAGTGAACTTTGTCTCTGACGCTCTCGGTCGCTCACTCCCTCCACTAAGCTTAATGTGCTCCTTCCTTATCCTCCTCCTTTGAAAGTTAAACCCATTTCTTTGCCTCCATGCTCTAACAAAAGTTGTGAGAGCTCTCTTCATCTGCTTTTCTTAGCCAAGTTCTTTTTCCTCCTTCATTATAAAAGTTCTTCCTCCTCCTTCGTTATAAGCATCTTTGGCAGGTAACTTTTGGTTGCTTTTTTTTTAAAGAAAGAAAAAAGTAAAAGATTTCTTTACACTATATATGCATGGAGAAGAAATTGTGGCAATTTCAGGTTTGGGTTTTATGAATATTTGAACTTAGTTTTGTCTGTTTTCTATTTTTTTGTATTGTGTTTTTATTTAAAATCCAAGTGTTTTTATTTCTTCTACTTTTTAGAGAGCTTTCTGCCTTGATGGCATTGCAAAGGATTATTGTGATACAAGTATATTAGGATTCCCATTGCTGTGAATTATATACGAACACTACAATTTTTGTCTTGGTATTTTGGATTCAATGTTGGATAGTGTATGATATTTGCTTATGTCTTGGCAGAGTTACGGACAAATGAAATTGTATGATGAAAATTCATAAAAAAAATAAATAAAGAAAAGAAATTATATGGTGAAACGAAGTTAATAAAAAAAAGCAGAAAGTAGGTGATGGGGGCTTGGTAACTTTGCCTACCAAGTTAAAAAAAATAAGTTGTGGTAGGTGACTTCACGGACAAAGTTTTTTTTTTTTTAAAAAAGAAAAGAGTAAAAAAAGTAAAAGGTAACTTCTGGTTGCTTCAAGAAATTCATATGAGCTAATTTAGAAAACATAATAATTTCTTTTCTTTCACTGCAACTTTGATGGCTTATTTTTGCAAGAGTAGGCGACACGATTGGGGTTAAGTTTGGCAGCCGAACACTTTTCTCTAAATTCTACTGTATGTTTCTTAGTAACCCTGTTTCTTTTTGCATTGTTAGAGAATAACCATCTCTTTTTGAATCACATTAAAAAACGTGGATTGATATATGCTACAATTTTGGTTTGTTTCTTGTTTAATATAAGTAATATTTGTGAATAGAGATGACCTCAAAATGATACTATTCAATCCCTTTCTCAAGATCTGTTTGTGTCTTTTATTTTTTTTTATTAGTTCTGATTTTAGAAAAGAGAAAGTCAAGTGAGTAATGTTCATGATAGTTATTCATCACCGTATTATAAGATCCACTGATATGTAATAACACTAAGTTTAGATAATGTATTTCTAAAGTTCCCTAGCTGTTATAAAATTGAATAATTTATTTAGGAAATAAATTACTTTTAAATTTGGATTCCTATTTTTCTATCTCACGTGTCTAAAAGTCTAGATTATATCTCTAAACTTTGATCCTAACATTATGTGTAGGGAATATAAATGGATAAAAATTGGTTAGATATTAAGGAAAGAGCCAATCCAACATACATTAGAGGAATAGATAGTTTTCTAGAATGGGCATATAGTCAACGTGGGGTGAGGGATGTAATATGTCAAGGATTGCATGAACACCATATTCAAAGAGTGAAACATCATAAGATTTGACTTGTTGAAGAAGGGTTTTTGGGATAGTTACAAGGTGTGGCACTTGCATGGGGAAGTTATCAGAAGATTTGGCAGAGATTCTAGGCCTTCTAATATTGTGGTACAAGAAGACACTATTGAGGAGGAGAACCTTGTGGGAATGATATATGATGCATATGGAGTTCCCAGAGTGTGTGATATGGATAGTAGTTTAGAAGAGAGTGAAGATCCTAATGTCCATGCAAGAAAATTCTATAACTTGTTGAAAGATGCAGAGACTGAACTTTATCCACATTGTGGCAAGATGTCAAAGTTGTCCTTTATTGTGAAGTTGCTTCAATTGAAGTGCCTTAACCATTGTAGCAATACTTCTATGGATGCATTGTTGTCCCTATTTAGAGAAGTTCTTCCGAAAGGCGCTTTAGTACCTAACTCTTTCTATGAAGCTAAGAAGGCAATCATAGTGTGAAGTTGTCACAGTGTTTATGCCACTTATACCAAATATATTAGTAGAATAACTTTATCTTTTTTTTAGGAAGTATTTGTCATAGTGTTAATGGCTTTATCATTTTTTTCCCACAAAAAAGTAGTATTTTGTAAATAAGAAGACATATGCAAGAATAGTATATAGCATAATAATCCTAATAATTATGAATTTTGCGTGTGATAGTATATAAAAGAGTAATATTTTGTAAATAAGAATATATGTATGGTTGTTGAGTTATAGTGATTAGTTTTAATGGTAGTAATTTACAAATTACTTAATTTATATAAAATGTATGAGTTGAGTAGGAAATTACTTTGACTACTAAGATTTTTAATTTATGTTAATTAAGGTATAGGTGGGAGAATGTTATGAAAGAAAGGAAGGGAAATGGAAGGCGCTTAGGGGAAGGGGGTCTGTTTTCAATTCATTCTTATATATAGGGAAAATCACTTTTTTTTTTAATTTGAAGAGAGGGCCTAGGGTTTTTTTGGCAAAGAGTGAAGGTGAGGTGAGGGACTATTTGCTGGGCAAAGAGCATCAATGACATCAAAAAGGAAATATCAATTTAATTCTATGAACCTAACACTTTTTTATTGTGTTAGCCCCTTATTTTGCCACTCTTTTTGTTATTGTTTTATATATATCATAAGAAATTATAGAAAAAATTATAGGGTGTAACAACCTATATGATATTGTTTCGGCATTGTGTGCAGAATTAGAGGAAGCATGATTAAGGAAGGCTCAATGTGTGGGAAAAAAGGCTCTATGCGGCGGTGAGAAGCAGGGCTGCTGCGGCGAGAGAGAGTTCCAGTGACTCTTTCTAATGTCTTTTGGTTTGTTCCGCTGCTCTAAAGTTTTGGGAAGTTGTTGTGAGTTGTGTTTGGTTGGATTTTAAAGTTGTTTGTCAAGTTTGGAGGTGTTTGGGAGTAAGGTGTTGCATTTTGGTATTAGAACAATGGTTTTGGGCTATTGTTTTTTCTTATGATAATACTTGGCACAACTTTAAATACATAGATTATATTCCCACTGCAATACTAGTCTAGAACCATATGATTGAATATATTGTTGCTTGTGTGTAGGAAGAATGTCTCGCAGAGGAAGACAGAGTAATAGTGATCTTATGAGGCAGATGCATGAGATGTTAGCTGGCCTCAGTAATCAAGTAAATACTTAGGGGGAGACATTGAACAGGTTACAAGAGAAACTGAATAGGCAAGAATAGGGTGATGTGAATGAAGAGGCCGGTATGTATGTAGACTTGAATGCAAGAGAGGATGAGAATGACAATGTGGTGGAGCCTAAGAGGGTCCCAAGAGTTAAAAGAAAGGGTATCTCCTCACAATTGAAAGACTTTCAGAAGTTTAATCCCCTGGCTTTCAAAGGTACCATGAATATTGCACAGGTTGAGGGATGGATAGAGCAGTTGGAGAATATATTTAGTGTGATGGATTGCACTTTAGAACAAAAGGTACAACTGACTGTGTTTAAGCTTGAGAAGAAGGCCAAGGGTTGGTGGAGAAGTATTCTCCCAAGTTTGAAGTGATGGGTACCATGATGACCTGGGAACAATTTAAGGAGTGATTCTTTACACACTATATCCCTCTAGCTCTAATGATGCAGAAGGAGGCCGAGTTCCTAACTTTCCAGCAAGGGAACTTGTCAGCGGATGATTATATTGACCAGTTCTTGGATTTGGCTAAGTATTCCACTTATTTGAATAATTATTATGATGATATATAGGTGGAAGGCTCAAAGGTTGCTTGAGGGAACCCATCCAGAGATTAAGGAAAGGCTGTCAGTGGTTGATTTTGTGTCTTTTGAGGACTTGTGTGCAAAGATATGTGTCTCATCTAGAAGGATGAAAGAGATTGAGGAGGATAGAAGGAATTCTATGATTCAGGCCTTTTCTCACCTAAGACCTACAGGAGGAATCAATAAAGGAAGTGTATTAAGTAGTGGTAGTAGCGGTGGAAGTACAGGTTCTAGTGGAGGAAGAGGTCACCATAATAGAGGCCGTCATGGTAGAGGAAGAGGTAGGTTTGGCAGGGATTAATCAAATAGAGGTTAGTATGGCAGAGGACCCTTTTATAGAGGAGGCTTTGACCAGGGGAGTTCCAGTTAGAGTGAGTATTTAGGAAGGGATTTAGTTTCATCCCAGTATAGTTCAGGTAGTGCATCAAATCCATGCACAAAATACGAGATGAGCCATGGTGATTGACCATGTCTGATTTGTTATAATTGTGGGAGATTGAGACATACTGCATGGAGTTATCATGAGCTAAGGCATGAAGATGTGATGAGAAGGCCCACGATGCTTGATCGAGTATTTGTTATCACCCGATAGGAAGCGGATGCAGCGCCTAACTTGATTAAAGGTAAACTTAAGCTCAATGGTTACTCTATTCATGCGTTGTTTGATTCAGGTGCATTGCATTTCTTCATATCTTTTGATTGTGCTAAGAGATTAGGTATTGTCACAATGGAGTTACCTTTTGAATTGTCGGTATCCATACCCACAGGAGTTTCATTAAGAACTACTCAAGCTTGTTTGAATTGTGTGGTTCGTTTTGAACACCGAAGCACTACTTTAGATCTAATCTGTTTGCCATTGCAAGAGATTGATGTGATAATTGGGATGGATTGGTTGGAAGCGAATAATGCCATTCTCGATTATGCTCGAAAGACTATGTCATTACCCATGAATATCCCTAGTGTTGAAGGGGATGAAAATGTCTATTTGTCTTTTGCCCAAGCTGATAGGTACCTGAGGAAAGGATGTCAAGGGTTTCTGGTTTTCTTCTCTATTACCGTGGATATGGAATGTGGTATAGAAAGATACCCAATTGTGAGCGAATATCCTTATGTGTTTCCAGAGGAGATTACCAGTTTGCCACCACCATGAGAGTTGGAGTTTTCCATTGATTTGGTGCCTAGGACAAGTCCTATTTTTAAGGCTTCATATCGAATGACACCGTCTGAATTGAAGGAACTTAAGAAGCAAATTGAGGATTTGTTGAAAAGGGGTTTTATCAGGTCAAGTGTCTCACCATAGGGAGCTCCAGTGTTTTTTGTCAAGAAGGAAGATGGTAGTCTCATATTGTGTATTGATTATAGGCAGCTAAACCAAGTGATGATTAAGAATAAATATCTTTTTCCTGGATTGAAGACTTGATTGATTAGTTGGCAAGTGCCTTTATTTTCTCTAAAATCGATTTGAGGCTAGGATACCATCAGTTACGGGTGTGTGTTGAAGATGTTCCTAAAACTACTTTTCAAACTCGGTATAGTCATTATAAGTTTCTTGTGATACTATTTGGGTTGACCAATGCCTCAGCCATCTTCATGGATTATATGAAAAGGGTGTTTCAGTTATATCTGGATAAATTTGTGGTGGTATTCATTGATGACATTCTGATTTACTCCAAGAGTGAGGAAGAGCATGCACTCCATCTTCGAATTGTGTTACAAGTGTTGCGGGATCACCAACTGTATGCCAAGCTCAGTAAATTTAAGTTTTGGCTACAGGAGGTGAAATTTCTGGGTTATGTGATTTCTGCAGAAGGAGTAGCAGTAGACCCTAGTAAAGTAGAAGCGGTGTTGAATTGGGACAGACCACAATCGGTGACCAAAATTCGTAGCTTTCTGGGATTGCCTGGTTACTATCGGAGGTTCATCAAGGGATTCTCTTCGCTTGTTTTGCCATTGACTAGACTCACTCGTAAGGATGGATTTTTCATTTGGGATGATAGGTGTGAGAGTGCATTTCAAGAGTTGATGGTTTGTTTGACATGCACCTCAGTGCTTATTGTCCCTAACCCATCTAAGCCATTCACTGTTTACACGGATACCTCTAAGAAGGGTTTAAGGTATGTTTTGATGTAGCAAGGAAGAGTTATGGTGTATGCTTCAAGGCAGTTAAGACCTCATGAGGAGAACTATCCTACTCAAGACCTTGAGCTAGCGGCTGTAGTATTTTCCTTGAAATTGTGGAGGCATTATCTCTATGGCACTCAGCTTGAGGTATTCAGTGATCACAAGAGTTTGAAGTATTTATTTGATAAGAAGGAGTTGAACATTTGGCAAAGGCGTAGAATTCCTGGTAGATTATGAGTTTGCTTTGAAGTATCATCTTGGGAAAGTCAATGTTGTGGTGGAAGCGCTAAGTAGAAAGTTGATCCATATAGCCACCATGATGATGAGGGAACAATAGTTGCTGGAGAGCCTGAGAGATATGAAGTTATCCATTACTGTCCATCCTGGAGTATTAGTAGTGGGATCCATCAATGTATCGAGTGATTTGTGGAGGAACTTATGCTATGCTCAGTTGGAGGATAACTATCTTTTAGGTATTTAGGAACGAATTGAAATGGCAGAGACCTAAGACTTTGATATTATGGAGGATGGTATCATCCGGTACCATGGCCGGATCTGTGTGCCAAATCTTGCAGGGTTGCGAGAAATTATTTTGGAGGAAGCTCACAAGAGCAGGTATATTATTCACCCAGGTACCACTAAGATGTACCAAGATTTGAAGCAAGGTTATTGATGGCTGGGCATGAAGAAGGACATTGCAAAATATGTGGCAAGATGTCTAATTTGTCAGAAGGTCAAGATTAAGCACCAATTGCCTGCTGATACGTTGCAACCTTTGGAGATCTCAGAGTGGTAATGGGATAGCGTTTCCATGGATTTTGTGATGGGATTACTGAGGACCTCTTCGGGACATAATGGAATATGGGTGATTGTGGATAGGTTGATGAAGTTGGCCCATTTTCTTCTAATTCAGGAGACCATCTCTATGGAGAAGTTGGCCTAGTTGTATGTGAATGAGATTGTGCGGCTGCATGGAGTCCCGATGAATATTCTGTCAGATAGAGATCCTAAGTTCACATCCAGGTTTTGGAAATCTCTTCAAAAAGTCATGGGGATGAAGTTGAGTTTCGGTACTGCTTATTACCATTAATCTGATAGGCAAATTGAAAGGACGATCCAAACTCTGGAAGATATGTTGCATGCATGTGTTCTAGAGAACAAAGGCAATTAGGATCAATATTTGCCATTGGTTGAATTTGCCTGCAATAATAATTTCTACTCGAGTTTTCAAATGGCTTCGTATGAAGCGTTGTATGGTGGGAAGTGCAGATCGCCGTTATGTTAGGTTGAACTCAGTGAACGGAGCCTTTTGGGGTCCAAATATTGTGGATCAAACCTCTTAACAGATAGAAAGTATTCGACAGAAGCTTCTGACCGCTTAGAGTTGGCAGAAAAGTTATGCTGATAGAAGTAGGAGACCATTGGTGTATGATGCTGGAGATCATGTGTTTCTGAAGGTCACTCCTACTACAGGTGTTGGGAGATCAATTCGAGCGAAGAATCTTACTCCGCGGTATGTGGGTTCATATCAAATTTTTATAGTGAATTAGGCCAGTAGCATATCGAGTGGTGCTACCGCCTAATCTTGCTGGATTGCATGATGTTTTTCACATGTCTCAACTTAAGAAGTATCATCCGGATCCATCTCATATAATTGATGATGAAGAAGTTCAAGTATGAGAGGGTCTGACTTTTGAGGTCACGCCATTGCAAATTCTTAATGTTAAGGAAAAGCAGTTGAAGAATAAGACCATTAAGTTAATAAAGGTATTATGGAGTGATTTGATGTCCAATGATGTCACATGGGGGATGGATGAATCCATGTGAAGGAAGTATCCAGAGATTTTTGCTTGAGGTAAGAGTTGAAATTTCGAGAACGAAATTTTTATAAGGATGAGAGAATGTAACAACCCTCATGATATTATTTCGGCATTGTGTACAGAATCGGAGGAAGCATGATGGAGGAAGGCTCAGTGTGTGGAAAAAAGGCTTTACGCCACAACGAGAGCGAGTTCTAGTGGCTCTTTCCAATTGAAATTGGTGGTGCTACGAAGAGAATTGAGGATTTTGTTTAAATCCGAATCACTTTGAACGATTGGAAAAGAAAGAAACATAGGGAACGACAAGGAGCTGTGCTAGGGTTTGAGTTTTTTGGCTATTGGGAGTAATTTTTGGACCTCAAGAGCTTGGATTCACGTTGGTAAGTGATCCCTACTCCTTTCTCTCCATTTTCTTTGGTTTAAACTTGGGATTTTTCAGTTATATGTTGGGTTCTTAGATTTTGGTCGAATCCCACGAATTGAAATGAATGAAATGGGATTATTGGAGTGTGATTTGATGTTCTTGGTTGAAAGGATGTTGAATCCGAAATGTATAGGATTGATTGGTGTTTGATTAGTCTCTAGGAGCTTTATGATACTTGAATGTGATGTTGGAACCTTGAGTTAGGTTAAAGTAGTTGAATTATGAAAATTGGATAATTAGATTGTATGTTAATTGAGGAATTGTAATGTTGTTAAGGTTATTAGTTAATCGGAGAAGCCAAGTTGTGGGATTGGAGTTCAAGAAAGCTCGTGGAATCGCGTGTGTATGGAAATTGACAACCTGGGGTAACCGGGTATTTGTATTGTATTGTATTGTATTGTATATATTTTATAATATTACGTATATTTGTGTATATATGCATGTTTCTTTCATACCACGATATAGATGTGTTTGTGTGTATGGTTTTCTATATATCGTGGTATGCATGCAGTTAGATGATGATTATGATGATTATGACAACTATGATGATTATTAGAGATGATGATGTTGATGTGACATGACATGATGCATATATGACATTGTGACATATGATGTTGATGATTGTATGATGATATGAGCATCAATATATGGCATTGTGAGATTGTGATATATGATGAATTGAGTGGTGATGACGATATGATATACGATGATATGAGATATGATGATATGATATATGATTAGGGAGGATAAGGATGGGATCTTTGTTGCTAAATCCTCCCTTATGGCTAGGGGAGCCAAGCGGTAGTGGACTGCACCTTCCCTAAATCACCATAAATTTGAGGTGGTCCAAGGGAAGGAGAGCCACGATCCGAGCACTAGTATAACCTTTGGCCAGGTTGCATTAGTGTAAGGTGAGCTTGGTAATATCCCGGAATCGGTCTTCACTAACTATTGGAAGAGAATTACTTATACGAAATATCCTGTTATGACGATAGCTTGTAGTTCTAGCTGTGTGTGAGGGAGACATGCATTCCATTCCATTTCATATTGCATTCATGAGATTCTATGAGATATATGTATATATATATGTGTGTGGTTGTCCCCTGTTACTAAGACATTGTCTCACACCCGTTTCCCATGAACTAACCATTTCAGGTGAAGGTTCTGGCACTAGTCCTAAGAAGGCAAGGGAGTAGCATCGGATGTGGAAATACTAGGTCTATGTAGTTTATATTTACTTGGATATGTATCTTATGCCAAGTAGGATAGCGTGATTGTAATTGATAAGAATTCTGATGGTTGAAATGTTATAGTTATTGCTGTTATATTGAAGTGGTTGTTGTTGGTATGGTTTTGGATGTGGAACAGTTTGTATGGTTTTGCTTGTGAGCCCAAGGGTGGAATTGAGCCTTATTGGTGTGTTTTAGGGCTTGTAGCCCATTTTGTCAATTGGAGTTCAAGAGGGTTAAATCTTAGAGGAATGGTTCCTTTAAGGTGAAACCTCTTTGGATAAATTGGTTTGGTGGTTTTGGACCTACATAAATGGTCCCAGGTGGTCAATTTGCCTTTGGTGGCAAATGAGAGTTGTAAGTTATGAGTTTTGGTCAAAAAGTGGCTAAAACAGTGTCAGGTATCCAGATTCTCCATACGGAATTGGATTGAGGTGAAATTGGTGTCTATGGACATTTTGGAACTAGATTGACTTGTAGTAGTTGGAATTAGGTCAATTAGAGATTGAAGTATAAAGTTATGCGCATTGGAAGTTCACCTTAGAGTTGAAATTTTGCTAGTTTGGAAATTAGAAGGGGGCGCCGCGGCGCCAAGAAGTCAGGCCGTGGCACCAATGAAGGCAATAGCCATTCAAAAACAGGGCTAGAGCTGCGGTAGTACTATAGCGGCCGCAGCCCCAGCCCATTTTCTAATGTCTTTTGGTTTGTTCCGCTGCTCTGAAGTTTTGGTAAGTTGTTTGAGTTGTGTTTGGTTGGATTTTGAAGTTTTTGGTCAAGTTTGGAGATGTGTGGGACTAAAGTGTTACATAGGGTACATTTCCTTTGTTGTCAAATTAATGGTATACTTGATGAAAATTCCATTGAGGCTTTTTTAAGGTGTTGGAAGTATTGTACATTAGTGCTCATTTTGTATATATTATTGAATATGTAATAGTCTAATTTATACCTATATTTGTTGTTTTTATAGGGACAATCTTAGACCCTTGTCACCACATCTACTCCTGCTCCGAGTGCTGATGCAAGGACAAGTAATTTCGGATAGTTTAATTATATAGGATATTTGTATTTGTTCATATTGTATATTGTATATATTTTATATTAATTATATATATTTTGATATGCATATATATATATATATATAACTTTTGAGTAATATACTGGATTGTTTAGATAATTTATTTATACAATATCATTTCAATTATTTGTAATAGGTCTTCATTTTAATAGTATTAGTTACTTTTTTATTTTGATATCAATGAATCCAGGCATAAAAAAATTATTATTTCAATTATAATATCATTTTTTGTCAATATTTGCTTTTTAGCGGTGACTGGCATTGCCACTGAAGGTAAAAAACCACAAATTATAATACTTTTTCAGCGGTGACATTGTTGCCACCAAAAAGAGGTCTCCAATGCTTTTGTCACCGCTGAAATTATATTTTTAGCAGCGTCTATATGGGTCGTCACTGATTACTACATTCAGCAGTGATGGATCATCGCCACTAATAGTTAGCTTTTGGTGGCGACACTATATGTTGCCGCCAATAATTACTCATCAACGGCAACATTTCATTACTGCCAAATGTTCATATTCAGCGGTGATATACTTTCAATGGTGCATTTTCTATGTCATCAGCGACGACATATATCGTTGTTGAATGGCTACCTTTGGTGGCAATATTTTTGTCGCCACCATAAACATTCAGCAACGCGAATTGCAGCAGCGATATTGTGGTGACAAAAAATCACTGGTGAAAAATTTCAGTGGCAACTTTTCAACATTTGGCGACGACTTTTGTTGCCTTCAAAAATCAATTTTTTTTGTAGTGAATCTCTTCGATCTAATAAGTCCACCTATGTGTAGAAAGGGTAAGAGTTGTGTTTGGCTATTGACAACCAACACAAAAATCTATCAAGTCTATTTAGCATATATCTATATATATATATATATAAATTTTAAGAAGCCACACTATTTATAAGTTATGAACAATACTTCTCTTACAAATACATTATTTTAAACTTCATCCAAACACAAGACCCACATCTTGTTAAATGCAGTGGCGGAGCTACTTTGTTCTGAGGGTGGGCAGATGCGCCCCCTCAGATTTTGACAGCTAGATGATATGGGTGGAAAGCTTCAAATCATGCCACCACCTTTCTTTTAATCTTGCACCCCTTTATTTGATCTTTGCATTTGAGATTTGAGGGAGAGCTTCGATTAATCAGTCGAGAGGGAGAGATCTTGAGACTTTGTTTACTTATAGACCAAAGAGAGAAATAGATAAAGAAGAATAAGAAGGCATTACTTGATTTCATACTTCATAGATTACAGAGAATGAAGAAGCGAGTGAGCCAGAGGAGAGAAGCCGTTGTAGATATCCGAAGGTGGGAGAGAAAAAAGGCGCACATTAGGAAATCCACTTGGACCTTTATTTGTGAAGCCAAGGTCATATAGTAATACTTTTATTTAAATAATTTAAATAAATATTTCTTTCAGTTAAACATTTATCTAATGATTATACTTTTATTTAAATCATTTATTTTTTATGCATTTATTTAAATTATAATTTTAAATTTGTGATGTTTTAAACTATTTTTAATTAGTTAAATATATTTTTTCATTTATCTTAAAACCTCATCTAAGATAGATGAATCATAAATTTTTTGAATGTTGAATAGAAAATAGAAAAAAATCATTACAAGTCAAATACTCTAAGTTTTATAAATTAAATTTCCAATAACAATAAATGAAGATAAATTCAAAAGATTTATCATCAAATTTAGGAACTGTAAGATATATAATTTATCATATATATAACTTTTATATAATTATTTATTATTTTTAATATATTTTTAAATCTATATATTATACATTGCACAGTTTAACCCCCTAGCTTCGGGTGCTAGCTCCGCCACTGGTTAAATGTATAATCTTCATATGATTCTCATGAATAAAATCAGGGGTTATCTTCAACAGTAACACCAATATTAAACATTATAAACTAACAAGTATTCCATAATTAGAGGCGAAGTCAGATCTAAGCGTGTGAGGGGAAAAAATGAAAATTAAGTGAAAATGGGTAGGCTATAATTAATGCTATTTTTTTATAAAAAATTATACATATTTTAAGGAAAAAAATTGAAGTAGGGGGCGCACTTCTCCTTATCTCTCTGTTCATCCCTTGCTGTCCGTAATATTCAACCTCGCGTTATAGATACTTGAGGCATTGGATTAATCGATTTTCAAAAATGTATCAATTGGAAGAGGCGATCAATTAAGTACATCATGAATCCCTCATATGAATAGCCATTTGTTAATTAAAAGGTAATTGTAGACAGCTACTAATAATTTACTAATCGATAGATATGGATAAATATGTAATATTATTTCACATGTATAATTTTATTATGATTTATAAATAAAGTGCTAATGACTATATTTACAAAAAAAAAGTACCAATGACTATACATCATAATGCGATAATAATGTCAATTAATTATATATATGTACTGATCATAAATACTCTTGTATTGTAACAAGAAAAAAGAAAAACTACTTAATTTGTAATCGATAGACTTTTATAAGAAAGAAAGCAATGAAATTGAAAATGAGTAAATAGAAAATTTTTCAAGAGAAAAAACAAAACTTATCTTTCGCGAGTTTGATAATATAGCTATACAAAATTTAAAGTCCATATTGAGCCTAAAATCGAGATATAAGCACACATCATCGATGCTGTTTTAACATCTTGATCATTCTTTTCTCCAGCCTTTGGTTGCTGATTATAATTTTTTTTTTCATTACTTAAGAATCCAGCTAATATTTTCTCAATAGGTGGAGCCATGACAGCTAAACAAACTCTGGAGAATCAAGATTGGTAACGGACAAATTTTTCCAAATGGATAGTATCAGGTTCAATATTCCAAAACCAGTTTAACAAAACCAGGATCCAATTTTATGTTTTTTTAATGTTAAAACTCTCTGGTTATTGTCATACTTATAACACATGGATAAAGTTAGGGTCGATCCAAAAATCCAAAACCACTATGGCACAAGGAAATTTGCCCACAGATTTTATGAACTAAACCACTCTAGAATTTGTTGAAACAGTTGTTCAACACATAGTAAATTATCCACAACTTTTCATATTCAAAACTAGCTGTAAAACCAGAGATATATAGCGTCCGCCAATAATATATTGCCAAGAAATTCTTGCAGACTTGAAACCACAAACTAATATTCTTCAACCACATTATCCTTCAAACCATTTGTAGCATTATGGTGATCGAGGATGATGAAGATGCCGCTAGAGAAAGCTTGGAACTGGTATTACCAAATTGACTCAATAATTTACCAAAGGTAAAATAAAAGCTTTTTATCTAGCTTTCATATTTCACCTCTTCATGAACTCAACTTAGGTAGCTAGATTCTTTGAAACTATTATAACTGAAATCTCATCAAACATATGCATAGTTCATGAAACAACGATTAATATTACTGCTGATAACAAATGCAGATTCATTTCCAAGGTAGGTGAGTATGCTGGGAGAGAGAGTTTCTAAGGTTTATCAGTTGCTCTCATCAAACTGAATAATGAACAAAGTGATAACTCCATGGTTCGTGAGCTCTTGGCTTTCCTAGTAACATACCTGATGGAAGTGATCAATGTCCTTCGCCTTCCCAGGATCCAAGTCCCAATGCACGTGGCAACTACATGCGACGCAGGTTGGCTAATAAGGAATAAAGCCACATCACCGTTCTATTGGTCCCAATGGAACGAAACTCTTCGAGGAAAACGAGGTGGCACCTCTTCTTCCTCTTCTTTTCATTCCAAGTGTGACTTGAAGGTCCAGGAAGAATATAATAGAAGACTTTGCCTTTATGGCTCATGCATCTCAATTAATCTTTGTTTCTTGATGCATATTAGAATTTCAAGATTATCCGAAGGGGGTTATTATGCTCTCCACATCACGTATGTTCTTTCAAAAACCAGGAATAATCATATTGCAACCTGGTATAGCTCTTAGTAGCGCAATTTGTTATAAATCCTATTATATATATATTTTTATATATATTCATAGAAAAGATATATATATATATAAAGTACTTGTATTCAAGATATTCTTCATTTATTTGTCTACTAAAATTGCATATTTAATTAATTATAGACTGCCTTATCGCATTATTAAAAAGGTCACCACTTTTAGTAGTAGACTTTTAAGAAAACATGCAAATATATGTTTTAATGAATTGAAGGCAGAGAATATATCTAAGGGCTACTTTTTTCAGAGGCATGAGTCAAGCACTATTCTTAAACCTACTTTAGGGATAAACATAAAGAGTGATAAGATTTTTTACCAAAAATAAAATAATAATTCACTAATAGTTAAGAAATTAAATATAGATAAGATAATCTGGTCCCAAAAAAATATACATAAGATAAGGATTTCACAAAAGAACAAATAAATGCAAAACCAGAACTACTCTAGCACTGACCAGTATCATCCATAGTTTTCCAAATTTCAAATCAAGCATTTAAAACCAGGCAAACGATGTTTTCACCTGTACTATATATCTAAAAAGCCCAGCTGCAACTTTGGAATTCGAATTTTGACTCTTACAGTTATAATGACAGTCATTACAAATGTATCATATTAATCTCACAATATAATATGTTGTGTTTAATTAATTATCTTTTGATCAATTATTAAATTAATTAAACTCATTAAGCTAGAACTAAGTCATCACAATTACATAAACATATATCTATCCTAGATTATTTGTGTTTATATTTCTAGTTTTAGAATTAGGTTTTCACCTCTTAGTCCATGGCCTAATTCCTATAACAAATTATATGGTGCGCAGTCACATATATAATCAACAATAAGTATATACAAGAAAAATAAATATAAAGTGAGTTTGATTTACATAAGATATATATGAATAAAACCCAAAATATAAGAATATAAAATCCAAATATTACTCTTCCCAAGCTAGGCTTCATCCCTATCCTTTATCTTGAAGACTTAGCAAGCTATAGATAAATTAAGCATTAAATGAACAATTCGAAAATCCCCAGGCATATCAATTCAAAGAAAAGAGTATTATAAGAAACTTAAAGTCTGATTGATAGTATTTTCTGTTTTATTGTTCTCAAAATAGTTTTGTAAAACTATTTTCGAGAATAAGTTTTGGAAATAAAAAAATAAAAAAATTTGTTTGAATAATTGTTCTCAAAATCATAATTAGTAAGTGTTAGATGGGTTATTCAAAATTTATAACTTTATCATTAATGAGGTGGGTATTTTGCATCTTCTTGTATTTTTCATAACAAAAACTACAAAACATCTTATAAATGTTCTGAATTTTCTGTTATTTTATTTTTCTATCTTCCAGAACATTTTATAAAAAACAGGTTTACCAAATAAATTTTTTTTATTTTTCTGTTTTTGAAAACAAAAAAACTGTTTTGGAAACGGCTATCAAACAGACCCTTAGATTTGATTGGTGTTAGATGATGAATCCAAGCCAATCTCTCCCTAGTGGCCTTAAATCTTCCTTCTCCTACATAATGTATGGGGTTTCATTAAGTTTGACAGAAAATAGAAAGAAAGGAAAGGTAAGAAAAAGAAGAAATAGATGTCATATATAATTATGATTGTGTGTTATATTGTTGTTTGAATATATATATAATTTAACATAGAGAACACGTAAGAAGTTGAAAATAAGGTTGTTTAGTTACGTGCTGAAATAAGGCAGAAAGATGAATGGGTCCGAAGAGATTTGTAACACCCTACCTCCTGACACCTCATAACTTAACCAAAATCTTCAAAACTCTTACCAAACACAACCCCGATACCTTGAAACAACTCTACAAAACTTCAAACAGCGGAAACGATTCCCAAAATACCAAAAACTAGTCTGGGGGCCGCGGCCGCTACAGGACCACCGCGGCTCCGGCCTCCCCTGATTCTCAATCGCTTTTGGATTCACTGATGTCGCGGCCTGCCTACCCGCGTCGCGGCGTCCCCTGCTGATATCCCATATCAGCAAATTCAACATTCTGGGGCGAACTTCCGACGGACATAACTTTATGGTCCGACCTCCGGTTGACTTGATTTCGACTCCTATAAGTCAATCTCGTTCCCATCTATCCATAAACACCACTTTCACCTCAAACCAACTCCTTATAGAGATTCTGAACCTAAAAAACCGTCTTGGCCACTTATTGACCAAAACTCACCACTAACAACCTCCAATTGCCACCAAAGGCAACTGGTCGCTCAGAAACCATTCATACAAGTCCAAAACCCCTAAACCAACTTGTCCAAAGAGGTTTCACCTCAAAGGAACCACTCCTCTGAGATTTGACCCCTTGGAACCCAACTTGACCAAATGGGCTACAGGCCCTTAGACAAACCAACTAGGCCCAACATCACTCTGGACTCACCAATACTGACACACAGACACTTCAACATCCAAACCATGCAACCATACATACAACATACATAAACATACATACATCCATCCATACCAATCCTTTATCAATTCCTTTAAGCTATTCATTACAAACATACTATCCTACTTGGCACGAGGCACAGTATCCAAAATACACACACTACATAGACCCAGTATTTCCACATACACAACTACTCCCGCGTCTTCTCTGGACCAATGCCAGAACAGTCACCTGAAAGGTTAGTCATGGGAGAGGGGTGTGAGACAATGTCTCAGTAACCGGGGACAACCACACACAATATATATATACTGACCCACACAATCGTGCAATGCAATGTTAATGAATGGTATGCATGTTCTCCCTCATACACGGCTAGAACCACGAGCTGTCGTCATCACAAGACATTTCAATAGATGATTCCCTTCCAACAGTCGATGAAGACCGATTCCGGGACATCACCAAGCTCACCTTACTCTAATGCAACCCGGCCAATGGTTACACTAAAGCTCGGACCATGGCTCTCCTTCCCCTGGACCATCACGAATTAATGGTGATTTAGGGAAGGTGCATCCCCAATTCCACTACCACCTGGCTCTCCCAAGGAGAGGATTTAGTGACAGGGATATTTCATCATATCATATTATCCTCTGCCGCCTGGCTCTCCCAAGGAGAGGATTTAGCGACAGGGATCTTTATCATATCATCATCTCATCTCATATCATCATCACCTCATCTTCAATCTCTCACTATGCATTCGTATGGTGATGATGTCAATGTCATGCCAACATGCCTCTATGCATAAATATCTATCATTATTATCGCAATCATCATATGGACATGCCAACATGCAATGGTATGGGGATGCTACACATCACAATACAACTATACAACCATCATACATCAACTAGCCGTGCATACTACAATATATAAGAAGACCATACAGATATACGTTCTATCATACTATACAAACAATACAATACAAACATACACCCGGTTACCTTAACTGTCGTTACTACACGCACACGAGTTCCACAAGCTTTCTTGAACTGTTTAATACACGTGAATCCCCTCTCGATAGCCAACAACCTTCACAATACCACAATTCCTCTATTAACATAATATACCAATAAACCAAACATCACAATACAACTACATTGACCTAACCCAAGGTTCCAACCCCCTTTTCATGCATCATTAAGCTCTTAGGGATCACTCAAACACTACATAACCTCATACCCTTCGAATTCCCAAGAGCCCTAACCAAGAACAATCTAGGGTTAAGCTCAAATAACACATACACCCTTCAAAACTCACATCCAAGCAACAATGATACCAAAACACACTTCCTTAACCTCAAAACATCCATTTCAATCGGTGGATTTTGTCCCCAAATCGAAAATCCAACCTTAACACCGAAAATCCCAAATTCTAACCGAAGAAAATGGAGAGGGAGGAGTAGAGAACACTTACCAACTTGAATCCAAGCTCTTGAGGTCTGAAAATCACTCCTAGAAGCCGAAAAACTCGAACCCTAGCACTGCTCCTCGCGTTCTCCCTCAGTTTCCTCTGTTTCTTTCTTTCCTGATTGACTAAAATGATCCGGATTTAAACAAATTTCCCGAATCTCGCCGCGGCTCCACTACGTTCAGCCGAACAATGCCACTGGAATTGCTTATCGCCGCGGTGGCCCTGCTTCTCGCCGCGGCGTGGAGTGTTTCCAGACTCCACTTGAGCCTTCCTCCGACTTGTTTCCTCCGGTCCTGAACACAAAGCCAACGAAGAAAATCATGAGGGGTGTTACAAGACTGCAAGTGTCCAATTTTGCTACACGATGGGACTATATTTATAAGCAAGCATGTAAAATACAAGGTTCAAAAAACCAAACTGTAGTTCAACCGGAATTAAATCGGTGGTAATAAATTTAATAATTTTTTAATTTTATACATTATATAGAAAATAAAAAATTATTAATAAGTTTTACAATCTAATATTAAAATCTAAACATGTTAATATTCATTTATAAATATATTTTGAATTCAAAATAGTCAATTAATATTTTTTTATATTATTTATTAAGTAAATTTATCATTATTAATAATTATGTATCATAATAATACTTACACAATATTATAATATAGAAAGAAAAAAAATATACAAAAGATAATGATATTTAGTACTAAAAATAATATTATTTTATTTATAAAAATTTTTAATTTTTTTTAAAAATTAAAAAATTTAAAAAATAAACCGTTCAACATCAGCTTACCACCGGTTCTCACTAGTTCTGGAACAGGGCAGTCGAGACTTATGACTAGACCGGACTTAGCACTGGGAACTGGTCTGACTGACCAATTTGGTCAGGTTTTTTTAACTTTGGTAAAATGAGAGATTTTATTTATTCCTTAAGGTCATTGATATAAAATTAATCACTAGTCTATGGGGTCACTTGGTATGGAGAAAATAGAGAAGAGAAGTAAAACTTTTAGGAAAGTAGATGCTTGACTCTTACTTCGTTTAAAAAGATATGTAACTTTCTGGGAGGTGGGCTTAATTTAGGAAGAAAAAAATCTTGGAAAATTATACTTCTCAAGCAATTTATGATATTTATAAAACAATGTCCTTAACTACTTAATCTATTAATTTTTAATAAAAATGGTATTTATGTTTTTAACACTAAAGTATAATATATTTATTTAAAAAAAATTAAACATCTCAGGAATTAAGAAATTAAAGAAACAAATAAAATATAAACTTCTTGGAAAGTTAACTCTATAAGGGAAAATATACTTCTCGAAAAACTACTTTTTCGAAAGTATATCAAGGGGATGCCTTTCTTAATAGAACTCAAATTATATTAACACATTAGATTTTCGATTTTGTACTCCTATCACTACATTAATTAAAATTAAAATTAACTGAAATGAGTACACTTGATATCGTTGGAAAGTGTATGCAATGTTCAAAAAACCAGACCAGATAGGTTGGTTCGATCGGTTTGACTGGTTCTCGGTGCTAGGTCCGATCCGGTCATAGGTCTCGACCACCCCGTTCTAGAACTGGTGAGAACCAGTCAAACCGATGTTGAACCGATTTATTTTTTTTAATTTTTAATTTTTAAAAAAAAATTAAATTTTTTATTTTTTACAAATAAAATAATATTATTTTTAGTACTAAATATTATTATTTTTTGTATAATTTTTTTCTTTCTATATTATAATATTGTGTAAGCATTATTATGATACATAATTATTGATAATGATAAATTTACTTAATAAATAATATGAGAAAAATATTAATTGACTATTTTGAATTCAAAATATGTTTATAAATGAATATTAACTTGTTTAAATTTTACTATTATATTGCGAAACTTATTAATAATTTTTTTATTTTCTATATAATGCATAAAATTAAAAAATTATTAAATTTATTACTACCGGTTTAATTCCGATTGAACCATAGTTAAACCATTGAATTTTGAATCAGTTCCTTAACTGATTTAATCTCTGGTCCAGTCTTTTAATCCTTGAGTATATGTTTGATATTGATGGCAAGCGTTGAATAAATTTTATACTGAAGTTTAGCACTTGAAAATGTCCATGTTGTAATTTGATTATAAATTCAACGTTTGAACTTTGGATTGCCTATTTCTGAAAAAGATATTTTGGCTTCAATAATGTCAAGTCGTTTTGTTTTATTAACCGATCTAAATGATGTCCAATATAACAAGCGCATAATTGTCAATTAAAAATAAAATAGACGATGACCTGACAAAGTACTAAATTATGTGATGCGCGCGTGTACAAACTTGGTGGCTACTTTCAAAAGTAATGTAACAATATTTTGACCCAAAAAAAAGGGAAAATGACACCCATAGACCAAAATTTTAAATTAATACCACTTAGAGATCCAAAGATTCTAAAATAACAAAAATATCATAGCTTTAAATTGAATAAAATTTTAATTATCAAATTTTCTAAATATCCTTCCAGAAATGGTAGTGTAGTATAATTTGAAAAAAGTGTCAAAATCTAAGCGTAAAAGTGTTAAAAAAATGTAAGTCATATTTGAATCTTTAAATAAATTTTTTCACTAAGTACCCTTCATTAATTAAACAATAAGAAAGAGATTATATAAATTAAATTTTTGATTGGAAAAGTATATTATTTACTTTGAGGAAAATATAGAAAATAAATTAAATTTATGGGATAAATTTGAAGAGTTTAACAACATTTAATAATATTTATGAAGTAATTAAAAGATACTTATATGTAATTTAGACTGGAGGATATATGCTCTAATTTTCAGTATGCTAGCTTGCAGAGGAGGGATTCTTCAATATTATGTCACATCACAACTGGACACTCAAAATTTAAGCACTTCCCGAGTTAGGTGTGTGTGTATTTAGTAGCGATAATAAATTAACTTCACATTGAAATTATGAAGTACTAAATGAAAATGGTAGATATCTAATAGTTTAATATTATTAGGGTACTATGTAAAAATAATTGGTGGTCCTATCTAACATATGATATGCATATATGGTATTAGTTTTAGGCACCTTAATTAGGACTAAGATACTTAGATTCTGTTTGATCTAAACCAATATATTCCATAATCACTGTTTATTATATAGTGCCCTTGTAGGGACATTTTGTGAATTGAGCTACGTGAAGCTAACCAAAATGATAAATGTCAACGCAACTACCTCATTGAAATAAATACCATATTATTAACTAATAAATATAAAAAATATTGTGGTCAAAATGTACATATATACCATATTTGTAATTTTTGTTACAGGGAAAAAATAATTGCGGCATTAGTCAAATAGTGATTTTTTTTGCTTTTAGCTAAACAAGATCAATTTTATTAAAACAACAAATCAACAAGACAACCGACTAATTCATCCAAAAAAGAGAAAAAACCAAAACCACTAAAAAATAGTCAATTATATACGTAGAATATGAAAGTATAAAAATACACGAAAAAAATAGACTAAATATCTATGCAACTAATTCCATGAGTGGGTTGGCCGAAGAAGAAAAGAAAAAAAAAATAATAAGTTTTTGAGTGGCATTTGAGAAATGGATAGACTTTATGGAATCAAAAAGCCATTACTCCCTCCTATCCACATTATAATATATTTTGTATTAATTACATGTATATTAAAAAAATTATTTTTTAACTAAAATTAATGTAAAAATTATTCATATTTCCCATTTTATCCTTATTAAATATCTCATTTTATTAACATTGTAGGGCTATAAATGAGAAGAGAGGAAGCATTAAAGATAGGGGTAAAATGAGAAGAAAAATATTCTATACCCTATATTTTGGATAAAAAGCTTATCATATAAAATATCTTATAATATGGACCAAAGAGAATATTTCAGAGCTGATTTGGGCCTAGTTGGATGATTTTGCATGAAACTCGACACTGATTTGGGCGTCGAACCAGTTCATCTTCTTAATGTCTCAAAAATTAATTAACAAAAAAGGCGTGAGCAAGCTTCAAATTGGACATGATTATATGATGAAAAGTCTTTCTAGAAAAACTTCAGTTACTTGCTCTGTCGCATTTTATGTTACGTTTAAGGTTTTGATATAGGGATCAAGGAGGGTAATAAATAACTAGATAAATAATATAAATTTACTGTATTGCTTTTAATAATTACTTTTTTATTAGTCATTCACTTAAATAGTAGTAGATTTAATGCAGGAAATAAATATGGGTATAATTAGAAAAAAATAATAAATACACCATTATTTTTTAAAATGAAAGATAAAATGAGACAGGAAGTAAAAAACTAGGCACAGACTAAGCTTCAAATACTTCTGATTTTTTACCGAAACCACTCCTCATTATGTTTTTTTTTTGTTTTTTCTACTTGATAAAATGAGAAACTTTTATTAAGAATTACTTGATAATACAGGGGAATGACAAGGAAGAGACTGGAAATATGAATTTCCTCGCCTCCGCCTTGCTATAAACACTCAACAAATAAAACGTAAAGCTATATAGTAAAGTTATAATGTCAAAATTAAGTACATCCAAAAACTTGATATTATGACCAGAAGCAAACAAATCCTTGCGATCATCAATACTGAGAATTGGAAGCTCCTCCTCGGGATATTCTGTGAAAGAGTTTGAATGTAAAATCCACCAGAGATCTTCTAAGAACTGCCACTGCTATTTTCAATATGCCCATAAGCTTGATGTTGAAACAAATTAAATCCATGTGTCAATAATGATCTTTTTTTTCCCGCCATGCCTTTGAAGAATAATTGTCCAACCTGTGTCGGAAGGAGAGAGAAGTCGACCATTTGAAGCAGGTTTAGTAACTTGACATTGAATTTTACTGACATCTAACTTTTCAGCAAACTTGTGGAAATTAATGTCTTGCTTCACATCCTGTATGACCTTGAGAGGGTGGTCAATGACTCCTTCATGCAATGCCTTATTTCTTGCTTTTCAAATTCCCGGAAGCATCCGAATTATTTCCCCCAGATGGGAGATATGGTCTGTATCATTCCATATATATATAAGATCCAAGAAACAATTCCTTCTTGCGACTGAGAAGTTCTAGTTGAGAACACATGAAACCATAAAATTCTAGCCATTTGGAAAAATAAAAAAAATGTGATCCATTGTTTCCAATTCTTCACATCCAAAAGGACAATTTTGAGAATTATTCAAGCCATGAGATCTAAGATTTTCTCCAGTATAAAGTGACTTATGAAGAATTCTCCACAAGAACAGTTTCAAATTGGGAGCCATTTTTATCCTATGGAGAGTCTGCCATTCTGTTGGAAATTCCGGTCGCCTTCTATTATTTAAGAGAAAGTTGTAACCTTGACTAACAGAGTATTCCCCATTCGAACTTCCTTTGCAAAGAAGTCTATCTTCTCTTCCATAGAAGGATATAGGCATCCGAAGAATTGCACCAGAAAATTCCTTTTGATAACAGCGTTTTAACACTTCTTTATCCCATAGTTTCAAATGATGCGTAATATGATGGTGATTCAGAGGAATTACCTCACCTGTGCCAACACTCCAACTCAGATCAGAAGTTATCAGAGGACTGATTTTAACAATACCCTTCCACACACAAGAAGAATCTGATTTAGGTCTGATGATCTGCAAATCATTATGTTGCACGTACTTAATCTTCAAAGTAGCTCCAAGCAAAGTATCTTCTTTAGCTGAAGGTAGTCTCCACACGCCTGTTAGCTAACAAAGCCTGTTTAAGCAAAGCAATCGACCTTAAACCTAGTCCACCTTGATCGACAGGAAGGAAAAGAGTGTTTCTGTTCACCATATTAATATGTTTCTTTTCCTCCAAATCACCCCAGAAGAAGCTTGCACATTTTGCATCAATCTGATCACAATATTTCTTTTGTAACTTAACGGAATAGAGTTGATAAATAGGCAATGAAGACAGTATTGACTTGTTTAAAGTAAGCCAAGAAGTTTGAGAGAGCAATTGCTGTTTCCATAAGCTTAGCTTCTTATCCATCTTATGCATAATATCATCAAAGATCAACTTCTTGCTTTCTGCCCCATCAATCCAAGTACACAAATACTTTCCTAATCTCCATTGAAATTTAACTTGCAAGGTTGCTGATTTCTCTTTTTTTGATAAGATGTGAAATATTAGCCCAGAATTAGCGCAGATTTAGCATGATTAATATTTTGTCAAGATAACTTGCAAAAATTCTCCAGCAATTCTTTTAACTATCAAGGAACTCTCAACATCTGCATGAAAGAACACAATGGTATCATCCACATACATTAGATGGGATATAGGTTCTGCCGTCTTGCATATTCGGATCCCTCTCCATTTATTTTCCTTTTCTGCTTTCAGAAGAAGACATGAAAGAACATTTGCAGCAATGATATACAGATAAGGTGATAGAGAGTCTCCTTGTCTCAATCCTCTTTCCGGAGAGATAATTTTTTAAGGACTCCCATTAATGAGAACTTCATAAGTAACCGTAGTTGATTTAGCATTGAAATCCATTGTGGTGGGAATTTCATTTTTTCAGGAACAGCCACTAAAAATTCCCAAGAGATTCTATCATATATACGCTTTGGCAAAATCCACTTTGAGAGCTCCCCATTTTGCCCTTAATAACTCACATTGAATAATGTGTTGATAGTGAAGAATTAATTGGTTGGCTAATTTTAATAAGGATAGTATTTGTGAAAATTAGAAGAAATTTTAACATATTAATCTACATTTTTTAATCCATGTCTAAAAACTTTTTTTTTTCTGATAATCTATGTATAAAAGCCTTAAATGGCAATCAAAATGGAAAATTGGACGGAGGGAATAATGGACAAAAACAGATTACACACACCAATTAATAACTACATGATGCTTGCTTAAGGGGTTTCAAACTTTTGACGTCTTGATTATTCACTTAATTCCTAGTGATTATATATATATATATAAATAGTCCACATAACTACACAACACCTGGCAGCCTCAGTATGTTTGTGTCCTTCCATTAATCACCTTCTCATAAATTGGCCTTACTTAAATGACTCTGCATCTTTCACTATTTAGTTACTCCACAATTCGCTTAGCGCACTTAAATACGATCATTTTAGAAGACAGTGTAGCTTTTCAATGCTGGTGATGATGGCTTCCCAATATAACCATTTGGTGAAGAAGCCTACACAATTTCTCAAGCCCATGCACTCTCTCAATCTCCATGATAAGTTGGTAAGAAACATCCTTACCTTCCCTTGTTACCTGTTACTATAATTTCTTTACTCTCCCTTGAATCTTATAATCTAGAATCAATCTATTTATTTTCTTTCAATGGATAAAGGGAATTGATCACACCTTTCATTTTCATGGCTAGCCCAGCCTCGTATATAAATATTAACTTGACTTGCTTGAAAAGATGATTCCAAGAAAGTTTGTGAAGAAACATGGGGATGCCTTATCTAATACTATCACACCTTAACCTTATGAACCATTTACTATTCATCCTTAGTAGTTTAGGTTCCAATTAGATGCATTTGGAAGCAAATTTGGGTCAAATTCAAAAATTTCAAAAATTTACCAAAAGTTACTATTCATTTGGTAAATATAAAAATTTGGCTGAAATTTAAAAAAATCATAACTAATTGTAGAAAAATCGTTTAAGGATGGTTCAAATTGCTAAATTCATCTCTTAAAATACTCTCTAAGGAAAAAAATATTAATTTGGAATTTTATTAGGCAGATTGCTACATTAAATTTCGTGAATTTACTTGCAATTTTATCATAATTTTTCCAAATTTCATTCCCTAAAATTCCATAATACCATACTTTCAATGGTAGTCACATAACACATATAAAATTGATCCAAAACATACTTTTATTCATCATCTAGGAGTCACACATAATTTACATAATTGCAACATAAAATGTCATTATACTTGATATTACATAAGCATCCAAAATATCCTTCATATTTCTAAACATTTCTTCATGGATCCTCCTTTATCTCCTTGCCTTTCACATGATTTAAACCTAATCATGGTTAGATATTTGGTGGGGTGAGATTTAAGAAAATCCCAATAACATCATAATCTCATTCTTAACATAATATTTAAAAATAATTGCAAGAAACATGATTTCATTTTGGCATGGTAACATTTAAGATCAAAAGGCATATTTTAGCATGTTCATCATGTTCTTCACATGTTCATACTTGTTCATGCAAAATTTATAGCATATTCATCATTCTTTCACCATTTTGATTCAACATCATCATCATATTCATAACATAAACATGTTTTCTACCTACCAATCATAGAAATACAAGATCCAAACAGCCATTTAGAAATAAAATGCAAGAAAGGGAAAAGATGTTATCTTAAACTTGCAAATTTTCCTTTCCTCTTCTCCTCCTTCTCTCTATAACTCATTCTCTCACTAATATATGGTAGATTTTCGTTTTTGGTGTGAATAATGGAGGGGAGGAAGAGCCTATTTATAGACAACAAGAAGTAACTCCATCCATTGGATTAACTTTTGATCCAAGGGCCAAAATTGCACTATATCATCTCTTTTCTCCACCATACACCTAATTTCTTCACATAATTGTTATCTAATTAATTTTCCCTCTCTTGTTATTAATTTGGATGCCACTTTTATCTCCAAATAAGGTAAATATTGCATCATTATGCTTACATAAGCTTACTTCATCCAAACTTCCAATTTTGACACTTAATCTTTGAAATAGTGTCATGCATGGTGGTTAACTCTTCTCCACTCCTTTTCCTTCTTATTTGCACGAAATTTTGAGTGATAATTGAGCCCAAGATAGTGCTTTTAATTATTTGGGCTTAAACCATTTAATTCTAGGCCCAATTTCAACATATACCGGGTTTTCGGTCTCTGATTATGTAAATTTTGTCTGGTAAAATTTTTCATGCATAAATATATTTAAAATATGAATTTAAAACTCATTATGACCTTAATTAATCATTTCTAAGCCCATATAATTTATTTTAGAAGATATTTTACCTTATTAGACTCTAACCGAAAACACCAATAAAATTAGTGCTGATTAGTTTTTCTTGTAACCTCTCTGCATAGAGGATTATTATAAACCTTCTAATATTATTTGAGACTTATTCTTGATTATTTCATAGTCTACTGGGTCACCTATAATTAACTCAATCTGGAAATCGAGTGAATTAGGCTTATTGGGCCATTTATCCTTTCTTGACCTAGTTTGAACTATTCTTGTCAATAATACTTTTGGGGCTCCAAAAATCATCCTTGGCCTACTAGGGTTTTCTATACCTTTATTGGGCCTCTATGAATAGTACTCTTGGCCCATTAAGAAACCGGTACAGTCTTACTGGCCCGGACTTCGATTTTGGCCCAATATCCATTAAACCGATTCTATGGCTATTTTAATCTTATAGAAAAATCCAGTATATCTTTTTATGTCCTAATATATCTGAGTTTCTTAATCCAGACTTATTTTCTAATTTTTATTAATTTATAGATTATGGAAATTCAGATCAATTTTCTGCCCAATATATCTATTTTCTGGTTTTGCTTATTAGAGTATAATTTATTATGATAATTTTCCTAAATCATCTCCTATAACCAGTCTTAGCAAATACTGGACAGATAATTTATTTGAGAAAATAACATCTATGTCCCCCTTTTTTGTCTTTTTGCTAATAATTAATATTTTCAATTATGCCATCCAACTTTTTTTACAATTTGGTCCCTGATCATCCTTTGCAATTTAGTCCCTAATTTGATTTACATAAGATATTTAAGCTCTTTTAGTTCTAATTATGCAGTAATTCTCTAAACCAGAATTCAAACAAAATCATAAAAATTTAGATGTTACAAATACGGTGTCTCTTAAGCTTCCAAATGGATTAGAATGGAAACTAAATTTAGTAAAAAGAAATGGTCACATTTGGCTTGAAAAGGGATGGAAAGAATTCGCAGAGCAACACTCTTTATTTGAAGGGCGATTGTTGGTTTTTCAATATAATGATTCAACTTCACATCATCATTTAAACGTTCTCATAATGGACCTCTTGACTTTGGAAGAAATAGACTATCCTTCCAACAGTGACATTGCAGGCAAGGAGGCTGAAATTTTGAAACAAGGTTCACCATGCCGAACAAGAATGAGTAACCCACCATTACCATGTGAAGGCAAGAAAAGAATTCTCAATGAAGGCCACAATGTGGAGAGTACTTTCAATTCACAAGAGGCAGATTTTCATCGCACCAACAGAAAGTACAAAGGTATATAAATAGGAAAAATGACAGTTGGGGACCAAAAGTTTGAATTAAATATAGTAAGGGATCTTGCAGTTTTTTCAGTAGTAAATACAGAATAAAGCAGTAGTAAATTCACGATATTCAGTAGTAAAAAAAACTGCAGGATCCTTTAATGTATTTAATTCAAACTTTTGGTCTCCAAGTGTCATTTCCCCATATAAATATGCTTTGCTATTTACATCTTTATGTATGTCTTTGTAGTAGGAAAGGGAAGAGATGAATAATGAAAAAATAAAGGATAAAATTGTAATTAAAGAATGACCTAAATCATCCTAATCCTTCTAATAAAGAGAAGTTTGAACTTATGATAAGCATATGTATAATTACTTCCGCAGGAGTTGGCCAACGAGGTTTCAACAGCCTGAAACATGAAGTTGGTGTGGAGAATAGAGCACTTGAGAGAGCTAAAGCTTTCAAATCTTAATATCCCTCTTTCCTATTTGTTGCTAAACCATCAAACGTAAGTGGTGCATGTAGAATGGTAAGCTTCAACTAATTATAAATCACTATTTTTACTACATGACTGAATCTTTAAAAGAGAATTGGAAAAAAAGCATTAATTTCCTTTATTTATTTCTAGCTTGTACCATCCGGCTTTGCTAGGAGTTTCTTGGGTTCAAAAAAGAATGGAGAAAGTATGAATCTTCAGATTTTAAATGGGAGAGTTTGGGTTGCTAAGTTCATGAAAAGGAAAGTTAAGACAGTGTCAATATTTGAACTCTCTAAAGGAGGACGGAATGCATTTGTCAAGGACAATGACTTGAAAGTGGATGATGTTTGTGTCTTTGAGCTCATGATAGGAACAATTTAACAAAACAACTTTTAGGTTTCAATCTTTCAAAACACCGATCCTACAAATACTCCTTCATCTCAAGGTGAAACTATGTTGATGTTTATTGAATCTTGTAATCAATTATTACTTAACAATGAAAAGGTCTTGTTTTTGTTAAGTAGAAATAGGACAAAATAGAGTTGCTGGTCAAGGATGACAGAAGAAGAAAAGAGTGAAAGTCAAAATTGAAAGCCAAGAATATTATCAGCTTCCTCTAAAGAAGCCTAAATGTACAGAATCAACTCCTTCTTCCAGAGATGCTACTGCTGATAGTTTCAACTCGGAAAATCATTTCTTCAAAGTGACCATAGGATTATCCTGGGCTCAGGTATCCCCTCTCAGTCATAACATTATTTCTATACACACACACATGTTAAAGTCTATGCATAACTTTTAATGAGCGTCTGATACATGTGGGTGCATTATTATTATTTTATATAGGCACTACCAGTAGCTTTTCTAAAGAAGTATTTCAAACATGGAAAACATATAGTTCAACTCCAGGTTGAGGGGAAATTGTGGAGGGTTAAATTGATCAGAAATTAGGGATCGAAGGTTTATGGTTTCTTTTTGGAAGGATAGAGAGCATTTGTAAGAGAGAACGAGCTACAAGCAGGAGATGCATGTGTCTTCGAGATACTGAATAGGAATTACGATATCATGCATGTTTCCATTTTCAGGCACTCCTCTGCTTAATTTTTTTTTACCAGACACCTCGGTTTAATTGATGTTCTATATTTGGCGAACTAGAGATTTTGATGGACAGTAAGTTTTTATGTTCTTCTAGGAAATAGTTTGTTAAAAGGGATAGAACTTTGAAGTATAGAAGAAAAAGAGCTTGGAGCAAAGGTTGTGCACAAGTCTTTAAGGCTTGGGGCAACACTTTTCTTTAGGCTTAATTCGCCCCCACCAATTTTCAAATCTTGGGTACAACTTGGGTTAGTGACAAATTTTCTATAGGGTACAATGAAGACCCTTGAGTAGGTGCTGTACTACCAAAACTCAATCGTAGACAACAATGACTTTTACAAAGTGATAATTTGCTTTTTATCCTTTGTGCATTAAATATAAAGGCAAGTGAGTTTGTATATGTTGAAACAAGTGTGGATGAATGAAAATTGGAATTATATCGAATGATGGAATATTGTAGACTATTTATAGGAAATGAGAAGGCACCTCCGGAAGCAATATGACTCTTTCAATAAAAGGACACATATATTAACCAATGTATGTACATTGTAATGATTTATGAATCTAGACAAAAGTCATATCATTTCATACGATTAATGTATAAACATTGTAATGATTCATAAATCTAGGTAAAAGTCACTTCTTTTCATATTTCATGAATTTTGTGATTTTTCATGAATCATTTAAAAAGTCATCATTAATTCATGAATCCTTTAAGAGACACATTTTTATTTTAAAAATTTTCTCACAATCCCCCACCATTTTCAAAATGAATAATTTTTTTTAAATAACAAATTCTTATCACTTCGGAAATCTCATGTTTTCGGTAAAGGTGTCTTAAAGACTTGAACCTTTACTTAGACAGACATGGTTTCACCTATCCGAATTAATATGATAGACAAGCTTTGAACCAATTAATCCATTTGAACAGGCGTGCATGACTTACGCATAAGATCTCGGACCATTGTATGCCATTTTTAGTAGACACTTTTTAATATGACCTTGTGTCTTATATCCTTTTCATGAGAGTTTGAGAGTCAAGCCCTTGGACTCCCTGAAGAGGCCCCACTTCACTTAGATATAGGTAGACTCTGTCAAGAGTAACACCATGATAAGTACTTCAACAAATATATGCTTACAAATCTATTAAGAGCTAAGCTCAGCCTTTTTTTAAATCCATGGTAACCAAGTCCTTTTTAACCTTGGGATGAATAGATAATATATTCATGTATTTGCAATCACTCTAATAGTGTACTCTCACCTTTGAACTCAAGACTTAACATTAATCAAGTATGAGTAGGGTTTCCACCATTAGTGATTATGATTCAATGGGCTTCAATCCCATCTCTATTGATATTTTCAACACCATATGCCTTGTCAACCCTTTCGTCAAAAGATCTGCAAGATTTAACTCAGACCTTATATAACTAATAGAGATTACTCCATTCACAATCAAATCTTTCACATAGCTATGTCTTATTCCAATGTGTCGCGACTTTCCATTATAAACTTAGTTATAAGCCTTTGAAAGAGTAGATTGAATATCACAATAGATAGATATTTGTGCTATTAACTCATGGTGGAATATATAATATAGGTTTGTTTCCAAGAATAGTGCCTCCACCAAGAGTATAAACCCATGCACTTGTAGAAGCATGGTCCTTTAGATAATTTACCCAACTATCAGTTGTATATCCTTCTAAAATTGAAGAATTACCACTATATGTCAAACTACAGTGACTTATTCCTTTCAAGTAGTTATTGAATTTCAAATTTATATACATGTCATACAAGAAGATTATCTAAATTCACATGATCATTCATGAATTTGAATAAACGTATCAATTATTCATCTAAACATTCATTATACATGTTTATAAATTCACTTTTGAATAGTTACAACTTTTCAATGATATCTCTTAAAGAAACACAACCATATCAAGAGCAATCATTAATAAAAGTCACAAAATACTTTTTACAACTTCTAGCAAGCCAACCATGCATATCATTAGAATCAATTATAATATTTTAGAACCTTTTCCTATTCTAGGAAAAAATATTATCTAGTTAATCAAATAATATATGATTCTTGATTTCTTATAGATTTTAGAATTAAGTCAATATTTATCATCTCATTTAATATATTAATATAACATAAATGATATCATTACATACTACAAGAGTCAATAATACAAATATAATAATAAACATTATTATTAACTTAAGCAACATTATATTTGAACATGTTCCCACATAAATAACTCTTGCCTACAAATATTTCTCCCTTAGACAGAATAAACTTATCTCCCTCAAATACAGACTTAAACCCAAACTTATTAAGTAGGGGTATAGGAATTAAATTCTTTCTAACATCTAGTACATAGTATACATCTGTTAAAGTAAGAGTTTTTCCAGAAGTGAACTCAATTTCCATAGTCCTTTTGCCTTTAACTTGGACACTTGATGCATTTCCCATGTAGAGTACATTTTCATCTTTTTCCTTGAATGCCTTGAAGAGATCCTTACTCTTGCACAAATGACAGGTTGCTCTAGAATCCACCCACCATGATTCATTATTTTCAACCATGTTGATCTCAGAAATAACAGCCACAAGATTGTCTTTTGATGAAGAATTGATTTCTTTCTTCTTTTTGAAGAAACGGCATTCTTTCTTGTAATGACCAATCTTCCCACAAAAGTAACATTTACCTTTCTTTTTCTTGTTCGTATGGCCATTTTGTCCATGGGATTCATCATTTTCCTTCCATCTTTTTTTAGAAGTCTTGTTTGACTGCCCTTCCTCTACCACATGTACTTTCTCATGAGCATTGGTGTCTTTAATATCATCTTGTTCACGATACTATTCTTCTAAACGAAGATGATTTCCCAGTTGCTCAAGAGAAATATTTTCTTTTTTATGCTTAAGACTTTTTCTGAAGTCTTTCCATGAAGAAGGAAGTTTGTCTATGATTAAGGAGACAATGATGCTTTCATCCATATGCATGTTATATTGTTTGAAATTATTCCAAATATGTTCAATTTCATGCAATTGTTCCATAACAGATTTTCCATCAATCATTTTATAATTATTCAATCATTTTATAATTATTGAAACGAGTAACAAGAAATTTTTTACTTGTTGCATCCTCTTGCATGTACCTTGCCTCTAGTTTCTGCCATAGTTCATTTGCAGGGGTTGAGTACTCTTGATAAACATCGAAAAGAGAATCACATAGTCCATTAAGAATGTGTCCAATGCAGATGTAATCATCATTCTCCCATTTTTGCCTTTCTCTAACATCAATCATAGTTTCTCCTTCTCTTTCTTCGGGCTTGGGAGTGGTGAGAACATAGGCCACCTTTAAAGTAGTGAGTAGAAATTTTATCTTCTTCTGCCATCTCAGAAAATTGCCTCCTTCGAACTTCTCCAATTTCACAAAATTTGTAGTCAAATCCTTTAAAGAAGCCATTTGAATTCAACGAAAAAATTAAGCCTAAAGATTATTAAAAGGGATAGAACTTTGAAGTGTAGAAGAAAAAGAGATTGGAGCAAAGGTTGTGCACAAGTCTTTAAGGCGTGGGCAACACTTTCCTTTAGGCTTAATTCGCCCCCACCAATTTCCAAATCTTGGGTACAACTTGGGTTAGTGATGAATTTCCTGCAGGATACAATGAAGACCCTTGAGTAGGTGATGTACTTTCAAAACTCAAGCTTAGACAACAATGGCTTTTACAAAGTGATAATTTGCTTTTTATCCTTTGTACACTAAAAATAAAGGCAAGTGAGTTTGTATATGTTGAAACAAGTGTGGATGAATGAAAATTAGAATTATATCGAATGATGGAATATTGTGGACTATTTATAGGAAATGAGAAGGCACCTCCTAAAGCAATATGATTCTTTCAATAAAAGGATACATACATTAACCAATGTATGTACATTGTAATGATTCATGAATATAGATAAAAGTCACATCATTTCATATGATTGATATATATACATTGTAATGATTCATGAATCTAAGTAAAAGTCACTTCTTTTCAATTATTATGAATCTTGTGATTTTTCATGAATCATTTAAAAAATCATCATTAATTCATAAATCCTTTAAGAGATACCTTTTACTTTGAAAATTTTCTCACACAGTTTCTGTACAAGTTAAAAATACTATTTAAACAACAAAATGATTGATTTATTTTTGGCTATCATAAAATGATTGATGTTATATTTATTGAGCTGGGAGAAAGATACATCTTGGTAGAAATCAAATAGTGACAAGGATAATGCCACGTGTTAGGTGAATTTTTTTTACTTGGGGTTGGTTAAAAGAAAAAGGCAAGGATAAGTCCATTAATAATCCTCAAAATGGATATGGTCAGGTTCAATGAATATTCTAAAACTACTTTAGTAAAACCTCAATTCTCTTATATGTTATCTTCATATATATGAAAATAGATAAAATCAGGGTTTAGAAATCTTAAATCACTACGGTACATAGGAATTTATACATAAGATTTCATATCAAAATCACTCTTGATTTATTTATTATGTTTTCGGTAACAAGTTGCTTTTACTTTTACTACTTTTACTAGCCTTTGACTTACAGCTTTCATCAAGAATATAAACGACATTGTGCTGAGTCATAGCTAAATGACAACAAACAAACCAATATATATAGGATCAGCTGATACTCATGTCTATTTGCCTGACCAATATAGAGAGCATTGAAGGGGCTTTTATATTGTTATCATAATTATCCACCATTAGTACTTTGAACACTAATGTATATATATTACTTATAAACTTGATTTATAAACTTGAAACACAAGCATGATCACAAAAGGTAATCCCCAATATTTTACCCTACGTTATGTATAGTTAAGGCATTTGATAAACATTTTTGGTAAATGAATATGTTGTACTCTAAAGTCTTAAGACGCAACTATTTAACTGTTAGGTTTAGTAAAGTCGCACGATTAGGTTGAGTGTCCCTATTTTAAAAAGATGAAGTCTTCGCCATCCACTTAGAACCAAGCTGGCATTACCCATCTTATGCGATTGCCTTGTCAGCTGTTATGTAAGATTATGTTAGCCAAATCAGCAATTTTTTAACAGTTGACAGGGACTAATCATCCATTTTTATGTATGGTATAAGTAGTGGTCTAAAAAGAATTTAGAGTGCAAGGATCTCTTTCAAAAATCAATGAATCCGTAAGGATCAAAAGCTTAATTTTTCCTAACTTTTTAGGACAATAATTAAAAGAATTCGATTTCTATTGTACAAAAAATTGAGAATTAATATATACACAAATATCAATATTTCTTACATCATATTCATTTCTTAAGTTTTTTTAATAATATTATTTTCTTATTGTTTATAAATTTTGAGTCTATCTAAGGCTTTCTTTAGTGGAAAGGCTATATATAATGAAGATAACTAACAAATTTGCATAACCGGCATTTATAAAACCTAAATGGATAAGACTGGGTTCAACATTCTAAAACCAGAAACCAATTTAGCAAAACCACAATTCAGCCTAACATTTTTAATGTAACAAAAAAAAATCACTGGATATATATATTCTCATGCTAATATAGATAAGATCAGGATTTAAAAATCCAAATCAGTATGGCACACAGAAATTTATCCTTAGATAAATATCTAAACCATTCTAAAATTTGTAGAAACAGTTGCTCAGCACATGGTATATTATTTGAAGTTTTCCATATTCAAAATTACGGCTACAAAACAAGACATAAAGTGCTCTTCAATAATATAAGGATGGCTTCTCGTTAAGATAATCTTGCAGACATGAAGTCATAGTAATATCTCATACTTCGTCAACCACAACATTGTTTGAACTATTTGTAGCATTATGGTGTGCAAGGATGAGGAAGACACTTGGGTGAAGGCTTATTGGTGTTCTCAAATTGACTCAATAATCTACCAAAGGTAAAATAAAAGTACTCTATATAGCTTTCATTTCTCACCTCTTCATGAATTCAGCTTAGTTAATAGTTCTTTGAAAGAATGGTTATTGAAATCTCAAGCATATAGTTCATGAAATAATGATTATTACTGATACCAAAATGCAGTTTATTCATTTTGAAGCCTGGGAAGTGTGCAGAGAGCGAAGGATTCCAACATTTGTTAATTGAACCCACATGTGGTGAATACAAACTGGATTATGTGAACCAAGTGGTAACTCCATTGGTATGTGAGCTCTTAGCCTTCACATAACACACATGATGGAAGTGTGTGATGGCAATGAAAGGCGATTCATAGGTTGTGCTTTCTTTACCTGTTGGCCTTTGACATAAGGTATATGGTGTGAGTCCTCTTCTTCCTCTGGTGGCTAGTTGTGCTTCTGACCATCTATGATATCTATGAAACATGTAAAACTTGGAGCAATAAAATGACAAGAAATCCCTCATCTATATCTTCTTGTTGCCAATAAATCCTTTTACTTGAACAAGATTCTTCGCAAATATATACAAGCCATGGAAGAAGCCTGTATCATCTTTTTTCATTCCAAGTGTGACTTGAAGACCCAAGAATTGGAGACACAGAAGCCTTTTCTTTTATTATCTTATGCATCTTAATCTATTTTTCTTGCTGTGTAATAGAATTTATAGATTCTCCCAAGTTGGTTCTCTTGAGCAACAAACTGTCAATGACCTCATGTTTGTAATATGGTTTATTAGATTCCAAAATATTCTGGCTCTTTTTTTTCTAATTGCATTTTGGTTATGAAAACTCAAATTTATTGGAAATTTCAATAGATTTGCGTGCATCTTCTCGTGGGTTGATTATCTAGAGGAAACATGTCTAGTTCTGGGTTTTAACAAGCATAAAGGAAGAACACGAATTGGGGATTCTGAGTCAGATGCATCAAGGAAGCGATATGGTTCATCATATGAGTATATTAAAAAGGATGGATTGGATTTATTGGGCTGCATTAATTGGACCTAAACTTTTTTTAAGCGACCCAACCATAACTTGCACTTTTTTCCTTTTGCCTAAACCGAAAGTCGTACTTGTAATTAATTAAGCTGAATATATATAACAACAAAGTTTTTTATGTGTGCAATTTTGATTCATACTTACAAAATAAGATCAAGTTCATAATAAGATCCACAATATAGTTTCACAATCCATGCTATTGTTTCTTCATATAGAAAAACCACTGGCTATGTATTTTCATAGAAACATAATAAGATCAAGATTCAAAAATTTAAAACTACTATGGCACAGAAATTAACTCGCAAACTATCATATCTAGGCCACTAGCACTTGGTTTTGTTGAAACAACTATATCAAACATGAAATCATTGCAGATTAGGAATCCAAAACCATTATGGCTCATTGGAATTTCCACATAATTTTTCATATGTAAACCATTCTAGGTTTTTTTTAAAACAACCGTCTAAGACCATAGGAATTTATCCTTATTTTTTTCATATCTAAAACCACTCAAGGTTTTATTGAAAACAATTGTGCATACTAACATGGTTAAGATTACGTGGCTCAGAAATCTAAAACCCACTCTTGGTTTTGTTAAAAACAATTGTCCATACTAACATGGTTAATATTATGTGGTTTGAAATCTGAAACCACTATAGCACACAGGTATTTTACCCATATGTTTTCATATGTAATCAGTACTCTTGATTTTGTTGGAATCAACTTTCTATTCTAATATAGATAAGTTTCTATTTCAAAAATCTAAAACCACCATGGCACATGGGAACTTACCCATAGTTCTTCTTATGTAAACCACCTCTCATTTTGTTCAAAACAACTGTCTATATTAATTAAACATGAATAAGAATACGGATTGGAAATCAAAAACCCCTATGAAACATAGGAATTTATCTTTATTTTTCATATATAAACCACTCTTGGTTTTGTTGAAAACAATTTGTCTATCCTAATATGTTAATATTATGGTTCAGAAATCCAAAACCATTATAGTACATAGGAATTTACTCATAGGTTTTGATAGATAAACTACTCTTGATTTTGTTGAAACAACTATCTATCATAACATGGATAAGATTTTCAGTTCAAAAATTCAAAACCACTGTGTCACATGAGAATTCGCCCATAGTTTTTCACATGTAAACCACTTTTGATTTTGTTGAAAATAATAGTCTATACTAACATAGATAAGATTATGATTTAGAATTCCAAAACCATTATAGCACATAAAAATTTACCCTTAGTTTTTGATATTTAAACCACTCTTGGTTTTGTTTAAAGCAACTATCTACAATAACATGGATAAGATTAATATCTAGAAATCGAAAATCACCATTTATGCGCAATAGGAATTCGCCAATAGTTTTTTATACATAAACCACTCCTAGTTTTGTTTAAAACAACTGTCTATACTATCATGGAAAAAATTAAGGTTTAGAAATCTTAACCACTATAACATGGAATTTAACCTTAGTTTTTCGTGTTTTTCATATCTAAAGTGCTCCTGATTTTTGTTGAAAACAACTATCTTTACAAACATGGATAAGATTATGGTTCAAATATATGGCGCATGGGAATTTACTCCTAGTTTTTGGTTGAAAAACACTTGCCTAAAACCTAGCTAATCATCCATAGTTTTTCGAACTTAAGACTATAACTATATAAAACTAGACAACGATTATATATACCCATCAAGGTTTACTTCTCACTGAGATTTGCATACTTAATTGAAGTAGCAAACTAATATCTTATACTCTTCAACCACAATATTGTTTGAATTATTTGCATCATTATGGTGTGTGAGGATGGTGAAGATGCCATTGGAGAAAGCTTGAAACTGGTGTCCCCAAATAGACTCAATGAATTACCAAAGGTAAAACAAATAAAGCATTGTATATAACTTTCTTGTTCCATCTCTTCATGATCTCATTTAATTAACTTCTACTCGAAACAACAATAATGAAAGTCTTGAATATTTAGTGCATTTATTTCCAATTGGAGAGTGTGTATGAACATTGCTTCACCAGTTGGTAAAAGAGACACCATTAGTGACGATGCTGTGAACTTTCTTTTTCAGATGCTTGGAGAAGCCTTTGAACTTGATAGCTGTCCAGCACGTGATATATTATTCAAAGTTTTACATATTCAAAATTACAGCTATAAAACCAGACTTAAAGTTCTCTTCAATAATATGTAAGGAAACTTCTCACTGAGATATACTTGCAGACTTGAAGTCACAAACAAATATCTTATAGTCTTCAACCACAACATTGTTTGAACTGTAGCATTATGGTGTGTGAGGATAATGAAGATGCTATTGAGAAAGCTTGAAACTAGTGTTCTCAAATTGACTCAATGATATACCAATGGTATAAAATAAAAGTACTCTTTGTAGCTTTAATTTTCCACCTCTTCATGAACTTAGCTTAGTTAACGATTCCTTGAAACAATAGTAATTGAAATCTCAAGCATATAGTTCATGATGACAAATACATATTCATTTCCAAAGTTGGGAAGTGTGCAGAGAGCAAAAGTTTCCATGCTTTGTTAATTGAACCAATAAAATCTTTTTAATTAAACTAGATATTCTTCCCAAATATATATGAGCCAGGGATGAAGCTTGCTTCATCTTTTTCATTCCAAGCGTGAATCGAAGGCCCAGGAAGAAGACTAAAGCCTTTGTCTTTATGATTTTTATGCATCTCAATCTTTGTAATTTGTCGCTGTATGTTAGAATTTTTAGATTCTCCAAGTTATTTTTCTTGAGCAACAAATTGCTAATGATCTCAAGCTTGTAATATGATTCATTGGATTCCAAAGTATTTTGGCTCTTTTCATTGTATTTTAGTTATGAAACTAAAAAATTTATTGGCAATCAACTGACTTGCATGGATCTTCCCACGTCATAGAGGTGATGTGGCTTCATCACACACATGTAGATTAAGATGGATAGACAAGATCGATTGGACTACATTGGACCTAAACTTTTCTGAAGTGGCCCAACCATAAATGGCACTTTTTTTTTTGTCGAAACCAAAAGTGATACTGTTTTTTTACCACTAAAAGTTGTATGTACTTGATTAATTATGAAGATGAATACAATAAGGCACTTTTTTATGTGTTCATAGACTTTGATTATAAATTTTATATTAATATTGATAAAATAATAATATTGATATAGAGTATTGAAGATCCTCTTTTGGATTTTTCATTTATTTTGACCATAGAAATTGGAAATAGGATATTATATTGCATTCTTTGAGTAATGCACCTTTAACAATAATAAGGAAGCATATGATAATTTAATGACATCTTTTAATGTTTAATCCACTGACTATTGATCAATATATCAAAGAACAAAACAATTCCCAAAACTACTACCACACATAACTAGTTCCATTTATAAACAAAATATATCACATTGATTTTTTTTATAATTATACTCTCATATTTTAGCAAGAAAAACTGCTTCTCTATTATTAATTGATCATGCAACATGAACTTTCTAACGCCTCAAGAACAAGAATTATTACAGAATGGAAGAAGTATACTTTTAGTCCTTTAATTATAGCATAGGTTCCAATTTAATCCTCTAATTTTTTTAAGTTTCTTTCTAATCCTTTAATTTTTAAAATAAGGTCAAAACTTTCCTCTTCCTTAACCCTGTTAATTAAATTAATAGAAGATGGTAATATATCCTTTGGAAAAAGCTTATGTGTATATATTTAAAGCTAGCTCATCAATTCTATTGAAAAAACGAAGCCAGCTAATCAATTTCCAACTCTTCCATCTATCTTTTTCTCTTAGCCCCCCACTTCTACTAGTTACTGCTGGACCCAAAGTAATCTCTATGAAAGGTTGCGTAGCTATTGTCACGGTGGAAGACGGAAGTCATTGAAGAGAAAGCTTCATTGATCGTGGGTTATATATTGAGGTGGAGTTAGGTTTTTGATTCAATATGTTTATTAATTAGGTTTAATACTTCTCATCAGAAATAATATTGTTTGGATAGATATGGAATCAGAGAGAGAGAGAGGAGTAAAAATAATTGTGTTGAGAACAAACAAAAATATTTAGCATTATATATATAAGCACAAATAAGAAGTGTGAGGTTGTTCTTAATTTTCAGTCGAGATGTACATGTTGATCCAACTGGAAGACCAATAAAAGTGTGGGGATGGGAGAGAAAACACTACTACAGAAATGGGCTTCCGAGACATTTAATTTTCGGCTTCTGGAACATTTTTGAAGCATTCATATGTGACCGTTCTGGAAAAATTAGGGAATGCTTTACTTTTTAATGGAATCATTCCCAAATATCTATCTTCGGGCACCATTCCAAGTAGAAAACATTCCTAGACACTAGTTTTGTGGCATGCTTAGTAGTTGTAAAGGAAGCCAAACACTGCTTTTCGGGAATGTTTCTATAAGGAAAGTGTGTCCAAATATTTGTATTTGGTCACGCTTCCTAGAAGTAAGCGTTCCCGAATGCATATATATTTTTTTAAAATTTCATGTTTTTCTTGCAGTCCCTATTGCAACAACCATTCCAACAATATGATAATACAAAAGCAAATAATAATCCAACCATTCTGAGAATTTCATTAGATATATATAGAAATTAAAAAGTACATGCTTTTTCCAAAAAAAAAAAGTTGATATCCATTACTTATCTATCAATATTAATTTACAAATGTCTAATTGTCACAAAAAAATATTTCTAAACCACAAAATAGATGTAAACAATATCTCAAAGATTATAAACATTCTATAAGTTACATTCTTTTAACACATATTTCGCACATTCTTCTATGACTTCTTGTATGTCTTCTTTGGAGTAGGAATTATGATATGTGTCAGAAAAATACTGCAAAATGAAGCATCACATACAATAAGTTAAATGAATTTGATACAATTTAAAAACTTACGTAATATAAAATAAAGTTGAAGTACACACAGTGTTAGAGATGATGGATTGATCGTGTATAATGACATTTCTCATAAATTTCATAACATAATATCCACAATAAGTTTCATCGGGTTGGTATAGGCACTAAAAGGACAATAAGATCATATCAATTTATGTATGCAACAAAAATATTTACAATAATTGCTTAAATTTAAATACATCAATACTTGTATTGTTGTCCATTTATAGGATCTCCCTTTAGTTTGTATCCACAATCCACAGCTTTCTCGAAAGGTGTTCAATGCTCTAATAAGAATAAATAGTAAAAAAAATAATTAAAATATAATGACATGAGAAAATATAGACACATAATAAGAAAGAAATAAAGCATATATATGCATATAGATTAAATAACTTTTGCATGTCTCTGTGGGCTTCTGACTCTGCATGCTTGGAATCCATGTAATATATTGTTGCAGTTAAAGGATTTATAGCAACTAATATCCAGTGCTGCCTAAAAAATTTAAATCTTGCATTAACAAATTCTAAACATATTCCACATTGAAAGTATTCATAATTGGAAATTTAATAGATGACTCACCCAACATTATATGGTGCCAAGAACAACATATTATCTGCTGCTCTAGCTTTAAACAAATCTGATACAACACGTGCTTGTTCCATATACTTACATCCTTTATGTGCTTTAATTTCATGGGGATTGATGAAAGAGAACCTTCCCATTAGCCCATTTGGCACCAAGAGATGATGATACAAGTATCTTAAATAAAAATACATTATTAATATCATTCACAAAAATGAAAAAAGGAAAGTAAAGGATTTCATTCACAAGTTATGGTACAAGTACCTGATATATAGGTTAATGACAATGGCACCTATCTATTTATGATCAAGGATTTCAATAATTTGTTCTTTAGAAATATGATCAACTATATCCTTATAGTAAATTTGAAAATCGAAGTTTATGGATTTTGATTCTTCCTCCTCAAGAGCATCCACAACAATTCTAAGAGCATTGCAATATGGTGATGCTTTCTTGTTAACTTTAGGGGTGGGCCTTTGCTTCACGAGAGAAATGATCGATCCCTTTGAATGGCCCATCCCTTGGATTTGTTTTCCCTTCATTTTGGATTGTGTAGGTAACTGTGTAGGCAACAAAAATCATGAGATGAAGTGACATATCATTTCAATAATGATTATAGGTACAACACATTATAATGATATGCCAATGACATACCATCTCAACTAGCTTGATGAGGCTGCTAGGCCATGCAACAAAATAACCTATTGCCTCACCAACTATTGTTACTTCATCAACTGGCGCCGGCAGCTCAGCTCCATGCTCTTCATCTTTTTCAATTCTAACTCTTACGTAACCGTTAAGTAGTGGTGAATTATGCAGAATTGTATCATTATTATTATACACACTACCCTTTGTAACCAAACGACGCTTAGGGGATTCCAATCAGAGTTGGCACTTTGATTCACCCTACACCTAGCATAAAGTAATAAATTAAGAAATAAGAAATTACAATGAACTCAGTAGGGAAAGAAATTACCTGAGGGAATTGAGATGTAGGTGTGTAACTATCCTTCATGCTGGGGCTACCTTGTGCTATTAGCCTCCCTATCCCCTGCATCTGCTTGAGTTGTTCAAACATCTCATCATATTTTTGTAATCGATCTTCTAGGTTGGCTACCTTTCCATTTAGTTGTGCAACCTCACTATTAGTTTGGGACTTTGAATACTTTTGAGTGCTAAAGTAATCTCTCTGACAAACCCCAAATCCAACACCCCTAACACGACTGGGGACCTCAGGGACTTGTAACACCCTACCCAGTATATCATTATATCCACAGTTTTGGACCTCATCTTGTGTTACTATCTGGGATAATTGCTCATATCAGACAAATTTAAAAGTAAATGGTAAGGATTATCATTTGAAGTAAAATAATTCATCGATGCATATATTTTATACTTACACATTCATCCCAAACTCTGTGAACATGTTCATCATCAATATTACCATCCTTGTTCTCCCTGCTCTTTTTCCACAGCATATGACGAGATATAATGGATGCATTATATTAAAATCAATTAATCCAAATGATTAGCAACAACTAAAAGTCACTCAGTATATCTTTGTACTTACAATCTGTTGTTCAATTAATGCATATGTCATGCATCCTTTTCGGTAAGGATATGGTTGATTGGATGCTCTTTCACAATTTTCCTTGCTTATTTTCTGTTTTAATACAAAGCATTTGTATCAATACATATTGCTTGCAAAGAAAGAGGAAAAATTAGACTGATAGAATAAGATAGACCTAAAAAGATGGGTCTTGATGTGTATTAGCAAAAGCATCCCACTGTTCTTGAGAGATGATATTAGAATGTATTTTAGGAGGCTTCTCATTAATATTCCCATTATCACCTTTTAAATTTGTCCTTGTAAGGCGTGAATGCCACTTTCTATGACGATAAGCAGCTACATGAAGCACATATCTCCTTCGACTAATATCAATATTAATAGAAGCCTGCAAGTAATATAACCAAAATATAGTTAAAACTAGTGGGATGATATATATACATAATAAACAACAAATGAAAACAAGTACAGTAGTGAGTTACCGTTATTTCATCCCAAATGCCATCCTTGATTTTGCTTGGGACATCTTTCCATTTAGTATAAATAATCGGTACTGTTCTTCGTGTGACAACCCCAATATAATTAGAAAATGTAGATGCATTGAGGTTAAATTCTTCTTATTCCATCCAACATCTAATTTATGACCAGTGCTTCTTGCACGAGTCACCTGTTTCAACATGGTCCTCCCTCTCTTTTTCATTTTCTTAGTACTATGTGAAGGAACATTGCCATCATTTTGATGGAGAAGCCATTTACCTACAAGAAAATCAAAACATATAAGTAAGACATCAATATAGAATATGAAAATAAAAATATACAAATTAAAGAGTGTTAAGAAAAAAGGAAACAAAATTTACATGTTTAAGTCAATCTTTTACATTTTCTTGTTGGATTTATACTTGTGTTTCCCCTCCTAGCACGAATTAATGGATTAACCCAAATCCCTTCTTTATGATCATCTCTTAAATACAATGCATCATCATTGGTGAAGTCACTAGTAAGTGATTGTGATGTTCCAAAAAAAGGATCATCCTGTAAATTGATATCTTGATGGTCAAGAGCATCATCCTTGATTTCGTCATTCATTTTGTTAGTTAAAAGAACAATAGACCACTTCTTATTAGCTGGATCGGTGGCATAGAACACTTGTTGCACTTGTGAAGCTAAAATAAAAGGCTCATCTTTATACCCCACTTTATTAAAGTCTACTTGTATGAAACCTAACTCATCGATCTTAAGGCCATTCTATTGTCAACCCACCTACAACCAAAGACTGGAACACGAAACATGATGTAATCCAACTCCCATATGCACTCAATGACCCAAAAGTATGACATATTCGCATATATTGGGTTCCTATCTTTGGCACTAGAGATATGCATAGATTGAGCTATAAGTGTTACACCATTATTTTGCATTGTACTTTGATCATCTTGCTCTTTTGTATAGAATGTGTAGCCATTGATTAGATAACCATTGTAAGAGAAGACATCTACACTTGGACCTTTTGCTAACCAACTTAATCTTTCTGAAACTGAAGTGGGACTGTCATCCGAGTCTAAAAAAATGTGATCTCTTAGCCAACCTATAAATAGTCGATTGTGTTTTTTTGTTATCCAACTTTCACTCCTATTTAGGTTCAAGCTCTTAAGTATGTCCTTGTGTTTTTCAACATAAGGCTCAACCTCATCACTATTGTGTAGAACATATAGGTGTGCTTGCTCCCATTCTGTCATTGATATGCTAATTATTGACTTTCCAATAATTCCTTCCCCTATTGTTCTTCCCGTGTGACGAGACTTTGGAAGCCCTATGCTATCAACATTGGAGATATATTCAGTACATAATTCAACTGCTTCTTCTACTATGTATCGTTCAACAATACAACCCTCTGGTCGAGTTCGATTTTTCACATACCCTTTCAATATCTTCATATAACGTTCAATTAGGTACATCCATCTTAAATAAGCCAGGCCACACATTAGCGTCTCTCAAACCAAGTGTATAGTTAGGTGAACCATTATGTAAAAAAATGAAGATGGAAAATACATCTCAAGCTTACACAGAGTAACAACAATTTCTCTTTGCAATGCCGGCAACTTTGTTGGGTCAATAACTTTTCTGGGACATTGAGTAATGTACCAATCACACTATCACAAACTTTTTTTTCAACATGCATCACATCAAGGAAATGTCTTATATATAATGATTTCCAATATGGCAGTTCAAAAAATATTGACTTTTTCTTCCATCCACTAGTCACAAGGTCTCTTGCGAAAGGTTTGCCAAAGTTATTAGTTAAATTCTTCACCTTTTCGAACAATTGATCACCAGTTAAGGGCTTTGAAGCTATACCCTCTTCTGTATTCCCATTAAAAGCTTTTCTGCACCATCGGTAATGATGTGTTAGAGAAAAAAATTTACGATGATCGAGGTAGACATTTTTCCTGCAATGTTCCAACCACATTGAATCCGTGCCCTCTTCACATATAAGGCATCCACATTGTCCTTTGACACAGTATCCTGATAGATTACCATATGCAAGGAAATCATTGATCATACCAAATAATATTGGTCTCAAATTGAAACTTTCTTCCCTATACCCATCATACACCTCCACACCCATCTCCCACATTAACTTCAAATCTTCAATTAAGGGAGTCAAGTACATGTTTATATCATTTCCAGGTTGTTTGGGCCCAGAAATTAACATAGACAATATCATAAACTTGCGCTTCATGCATAACCATGGAGGAAGGTTATAAATCACCAAAATCACGGGCCATGTGCTGTGGGTACTACTTTGCATACCATGTGGATTAATTCCATCAGTAGACAATGCAAGGCGTAGGTTTCTCTCTTCTTCCCCGAAGTTAGGGAAATAGTCATCAATTTTTTTCAACTGAGGAGAATCTGCAGGGTGCCGAAGCTTGCCATCCTTAATCCTTCCATCTGCATGCCATGTCAATTGTTTAGCAACTTCTACGCTACTATACATACGCCTAAATCTTGGAATGATTGGAAAATACCATACCACCTTTGATGGAGCCGATTCTTTCTTCTTATATCGTGAGGCATTACACTTAGGATACTTCTCTAATGATGCATATTCATTTCGAAATAAAATGCAATCATTAGGACATGCATGTATTCTCTCATAGCTCATGCCAATGGAGCATAAAATTTGCTTAGCTCATATGTTCGACTAGGAAGCTCATTATCCCTTGGCAACATTTCTTTGACAAGTTCAAGTAATTATGTGAAACTCTTATCACTCCAACCATTACCTGCTTTCAAGTTGTACAATTTCAAAATTGCAGATAATCTTGTGAATTTAGTACAACCGGTATACAATGACTTCTCCGCATCATTTTTCAACCTCTCAAACATTTTTGGACAATCTCGAAGATCCTCCTCAACCATATTTACCATCTCTTCAAGATGGTCAACCTCATATGTGCTCGTGTCGAATTCATTTGATGCATAACTCGCACTATAACCCCAATCATCAGACACATCCTTGGTCTCGTCATGCTTTCACTACCAGGAAAATTAGAATTAGTGATGGAAATTTTGTGACGGACGGAAATCCATCACTAAACATGGGCATCAATGACGGATTAGTGACGAATATTGAAAATCATCATTTTTAATTCATTATTTACAAATTTAGTGATGGATAGAATTTTCTCACTAATTTCCATCACTAAAAATTTAAATCAGTGACAGATTAGTAACAATAGAAAATTTGTCACTAAGTAGTGACAGATTAGTGATGGATTTTTTTATTATAAAAATTCATAAAAATATGCTCAAACAACTTTTTTAAAAAATAATATACATAAATAATATTTTTCTTTTCCTTTGAAAAATAATAATATAAAAAAGTTTTACTTTCCCAATTTAATAATGTCTATATATTAAAATTTGAGTATAAAAATGCAACATACTTTCAGTTTAACTGACAAAATTTAGGTGTTAAAGACTTTGAGGTGTGGAGATAACAAGTTAGAGTTAGAAAGTCACACATTCTATGAAAATTAATAAAGCATGGGTGTTAGAGCATAGAAGGACACGAGTTCGAGTTGGAGATGGTTTATAGGTTAAAGGTTGAAGCTTAGGAAAGAAAAGGAATTAACCATACTTTCAAATAATTAAAAAAAAGTCTTGTGACGGAACAAGTTTGATTTTAGTGACGGCTATTTCTGTCACTAAATTAGTGACGGATGTATATCTGTCACTAAAATTAATGACACTAGATTTCTGACGGACATAGTGATGGAAATTTCTGTCACTAAATATGAAATTAGTGACTGATTTTGCTATTTAGTGACCGATTTGTCTGTCACTAATTTTAATTTTTCTAGTGGTGTTTGTCCAACATATATAACTTTGATCAATTCCATTACACACTAAATGATCTAGCAACTCATCAGCACTAATTCTCCTTTCATAGCAACATTGTAAGCAAGGGCATATAATTCTACAAGGGTCTTCTGCATGTTCAGTTGCAAAATTAATGAACTCTCTCACTCCATCCTCATATTCATTTGACAATCTATTGGCAAACATCCACTTTTGATCCCTACCTATTTGTTCTCGACAAATTTCAGCATAGGCCCTTAAAATTGGAGCTCCCAGTAATTCTACAGTATGACAAGTAAACTTGTTCAGTCCATCACAGCAACAACAAGAATATACAACATCATTTTCATCAAGTCTGAATGTAAGATTAACATACCTTGTGAGATTCTGCTGTCCAATATCACAAACAATTCCCTTTAAATTTGTTTCCTCAAATCTTCTCAAATCTAGACATAAATGAACAATTGAGAATATCTATATTAAAAAATGTTAATTAACAAAAAATTGGCGTGAATCTGTTTTTTAAAAATATATATACATATAAATTGGCATAAATCTTAAATTGCAATGTTTGTCAAAAATTCGCAATGTTGAATCTTCAGAATTGAGGATGAATAAGAGGACAACTTGTTCAACGTCAACACGATGAGGAACCATTTATCTTTTCATAATTGCCCATACAATGTCTTTCCACCTTTTGTGAAAGACATATACATTCTGTGGCCGGTGGGCAAAAACAAATTCATTTTATCCCCCAAAAAAAAATATTAAGCAACATATATAGAATATCCAAGTTCTAGACACTTAATTTATAATTATTTTTTATCTGATTTTAAATACTTTATAAGAATGTCATTAACATGAGTTGGTGAGAGAATACTTTTGGACTAATTAATTATATCTTACACAAATTGGCGAGGTAGAGAATCAAAAGTTAACTTTATTAACATGAACTGTACTACACACACATGTGTAAGCTATTATGCAATTGAAATCTAAGTCTACAATAACTATTTATTTGATTTAGAAAATTCTAACCATTCTCCCTTAATATCTGTTAGTAGGTTTGGCTAGACAAAAAAAAAGAAGGAGGTTTTAAGTTCTAATAAGTCATCAAAACCCAATTAACATAAACTTTATATTAATAAATTTTAGGTACATGTGTATAGCTATCCAGTTGTTTACTATATATGCGGTTAGAGATTAACAAAATCCAAGAATTCAAACTTATTCATCACAACGAACTTTGTCTTATATCAGTATAGTGGATAGCTCCATTAAAGCCACATGCATTGAACCTTGTTGTGTAATTGTAATGAAAACAAAAGTACAACTATATACATATATATATACCTAGCTGGAGTCTCACATATGCATGTGTGTGTGTGTGAAGCTTTCACACACATATAGAATGATGCATCATGCGTATCAATGATATTAACGATAAAGGAGAGACAAATCTTAGAGGGTATTCATTAAACTATTTTTTTGAAGTTGGTGGGTGGGTTACCTCAAGAGTGCATATATGAGGAAAGTGGTTTTCTATAAAGGACCATGTGCATAGAAGAAGAAGAGGGGGAGGGCCGGAGGGGAGAATAGTAATTTGCTTAAGGAAGCAATTGTGGTTACAGATGGAAGGGAGGGCCGGAGCGGACCGAGCTTGTGGATGGAAGGAAAGATCCGTGGAGGAAGCGATTGCTCGCACGACACAAACTCACAAAACTATAGTCGTGGAGGGAAGTAAAGGTCCGAAGATGGAGACGGAGTAACAGAGTTGTGGTCGTGGACGGAATAACAGGTGTGGTGCGTGGACGGAGGAAGGCGGAGACGGTGGTAAATGTGCGACGGAGCGGGGCTGAGCAGTTGTGAATGTGAGTGTGATGCAAATGGCTTGTGACTCTGTGTAGTGAACTGAGTCAGAGCGTGAAATCGAAAAGAAATTAGGGATTTTGGAATTTGGGGCTTTTTTGTAAGCAATGTTCTGCAACCTTCTAGAATGCTTTAATTAAAAAAACGTGCCAGAAGGTCTTTCACAAGATCCATTGTGTTAGATGCCAAACTTTTCGAAACGCTTTCTTGAAACAATGTTCTCGAAGTTCAACATTTTAGCACGTTTGTTGAAAAAGCGTTCCGGAAATGATTTTGCAGCACGTTTTATCAATAAACATTCCTGAATCAACGTTCCTAATGGCCAATTCTGTAGTAGTGAAAGATTGATTGATGAGTGGGAAATTATTTGATGAGCTAGATTTAAAATGTATACATCAGCATCTTCCATAAGCATACATCACCATATTCCATTAAATTAATAAACATGATTAAAATAAGGAAAGTTTTTGTTATTTTTAAAAGTTAAGGGATTAAAAAGGAACTTAATAAAGTTAAAGGACTAAATTGAAATCTACCCTAAAATTAAAGAACTAAAAGTATATTTTTGCCTTATAGAATATACAATAAAGAAAAGGTATGGTTCTATGTATAGTTGGCGAAATTAAATGATTCTTGCATTGCCAATCACAATGTTAATTGGTGTTCTTTCAATTGTCCATAACAATTGTGCATGAAATTGTGTTCGTTTTATGATAAACACCTTTATAAATCTTACTACTGCTGTGATTTTTTTTAAAAAAATTAGTTTTTACAATGTCAAATTATATATATATATATATTGTGTTTTCTCCGATTTAAAACACTTCAAGTGTTATCAGGGTGCCTTGATTCAAATGATGCGCTGTTTTTGTCATAAGCAGGAAAAGAATTAGAAATATCTGCTAGTAGTTTTCTTAAGGGAAAAAGAGGTTGAATTCTATTTTAGAAAAATTCAGATATATATACATACAAGCATCAGTGTTTCTTTACATCATATGATCGTTCCTTTCTCAAGTGTTTGGTTGTGGATTATAATATTTTCAAATTATTTATGAGTCCAGCTAAGATTTTGTTAAGCAGTAAGGCTATGACTGTAACAACCTTCAACATGTTGCCTTGGACTTAGTCACAGGCTAATGAGAAGCATGGCCTATGTATTGTGCAGAGTCGGAGGAACTAGGATTGGAGGAAGGAAGAAATGAGAGAAGTTGAGAAAAATGGAGTTGTAAGCCACCACATTGTGGTGAGGTGCAGGGCTGCCATGGAGGTTAAGTTGGCATTTTTAATTTTTTTTGTTAGGCCGAGAAGTCTTACACCGCAGCGTGAGTTGCGAGATTTGTTTAAATTAGACGCATTTCAGTCAGATGAAACAGAAAGAAATTGAGGAGAAAGAGAATTTTCTCTACTATGGCTTGCTAGATCCGGTCTTGGGGAGTGATTGTGGACTCTAAGGCTTGATTCTTAGTAGGTATGTAAATTTACACCCTTCCTTCTCCTTTTTCTCTTTGGTTTTAGAATGAAATTCATGTATATGCATGGGGGTTCATGATTGGTCAAATTTCTACCAATTAAAATGCTTGTTTTGGTGTTGTGGAAGTGTTATGTGGTGTTAGGAAGGCTTGAATATGAGTTTAAGAAGGATTATGTATGATTTAGTATAGACCCAGGTTGGAAATAGATGAGGAAATTGGGGATTTGAGATGTATGTGGATGATTATGATTTGAATGGTTAATTGAGGCTCATTAATGGTTGAATTGCAAGTTTTTCATTGTAAGATATTATGTTAATTAACAAAATTATGGTGTTATAGTGATTATTTGGCTAATTGGAAGTATATGGTTCATGATATGTGCTTTGGAGGCTTGCTAAACCCCCTTGTGTGTATTGTGTTGACAACTTAAGATTGTTAGCAAGGCTGACTTCCCAAGAGGGGGGGTGAATTGGGAAGATTGAAATTTTTCTGCACAAAGTAAAGCAAGTGAAAATATCACAGTATAATAAAAGCAACGTGTAAAACAGAGCAAGCTGAAAAGTAGAGATAAGGAGAAGAGAACTCAGTGATTTATCCTGGTTCGGTCTATCCACTTGACCTACATCCAGTCCCCAAGACACCTCTTGAGATTTATCCACTTTCCAGCAAGAATTTCAACGGGCTTCTTGCTAAAGCCACAGTACATGAGTATGCTCTGTTCTGAGCTCTCTCAAACTCTCTAAGCACTTTCTCTATGTGCTTCCCAATCCCCTTGTGAATACCCCTCACAAGTAAATCTATCTTTCAGATGAAGAGTAGATTGTTTACAAATGAATAACTCTCTAGAATAGAGTAGATATGAAAGTTTAAGTACAAATAATGAAGTTGGAAGGGTAAAAGCTTTTGAGATGAAGATTCAGCAGAAATTCGGTATATACAAGTTTGATTCGTTACCCACAACTTCAAATAATGTTATATTTATAGATTTAGATCTCAAATATCCGTTAGAGACTAAATCTATCCGTTGGGGAAGTTATCCAACGGTTACTCTGAAAAACTATCCGTTCACCAACCGCATTTAATGTTTCTGACATACTGAAATTCGAATTTCGGTTGGCCAACAGACGAATTTCGAGGGAACCGAAGGTTAAAGCCTCCAACGTAAAAATGCGAAGTTCGTCTGTCCATAGAGTGAAATTCGAATTTTGAAACTCATAAAATATTTTCACAATGTGACATACGAATTTTTAAGAAGTAAGATTTTCTGTTAAGTGTGAACAGTGTTTTCAATTTGCTACAGTGCCCTCGAAATTTGAATTTTGGATGCCCAAAATTCGTCTGTCCATTGAACGTCCAAATAGACACAGTAGTTCACTTTCTTTGAAATTCAAATTTTGACAGAGTGAAATTCGTCTGTCAGAGACCAGTTTTGAGACTTAAATCATTCTTGATCTCAGATGAACTTTATCAAACATTCAGACGAATTTCCTCTATTTTCTCAAGTTTTGTTTTGTCTGAAATTTGAATTTTGAAAGAGTGAAATTCGAATGTCACAAAGTAGCTTTTTTTTTACTCAGATGAAAATTTGAATTTTGCTAAGTAAAAGTTCGTCTGTCAGAGAGCATTTTTCAAACTTAGTTTCTTCTTAATTTCAGATGAACTTTAGCAAAGCTTCAGACGAATTTCTTTGGTTTTCATAAATGGCATTTTGTCTGAAATTCGAATTTTGAGACTGTGAAGTTCGTCTGTCACAAAAAGGCTTCTTTCAGACTTGATTGAAGTTCGAATTTTGAATGACCAAAATTCGTCTGACAGAGGGACACCTTTCCAGCCTTAATCAGTTTTAGCTCGAAATTCGAATTTCCAAAAGCAAAGTTCGAATTTCCAACTTGACAGTTCAGTTATACTTTCAAACTTCGTCTGTTTGTGAGTATTTTCCAAATAGGTAAAGATTTAAATTTCAAATCAAGGTTTGAAAATGTCTTTTTCTCAAATCAAAATCTTTTACCCAATCTAAACAAAAACTAAAGATCCTACAAAAGATCTAATAGCCAATTCACAGAAGACCTTCACTTGAAACAGCTTTAATCTCCTTTGATATCTTCAATCCAAGCTCTTGAGTGTTGGTTTGGAATCATCAAAACTCTTGATCCAACATTCTCCCCCTTTTTGATGATGACAAAATAACTCACAAACTGGATTAGTACTTGGGTTTGCTTACACAAGCTCCCCCTCAATATATGCATTATAGTTCATAAGATATCATTTTCAGCAAATTAAGTGAAGAGATTCAAAGCCCAAATCATTGCAACCAAAAATATAATTTACGTAAACAAATTGTTGCAATACATATTTCAATCAGTTCAGTTATTCTTTCAAACAAACAATAAAACAATTTAAAACTAGATACAACAAGAAGATTCAGCCTAAGATCTAAAAACATCACTTCTTCTTTGGCTTAGACTTCTTGCTGTAAGTCTTTCCTTTTCCAGATGACTCAGTAGATCTTCCAGTGTGCTTAGTCCCAGTTTGCTTTATCTTCTCCCCCTTTTTGGCATCATCAGAAAGCCCAGCAAAGTCCATTGAAGGAGGTATCTGAGTGAGAGGAACAGCACGAAGAGGGACAGGAGCAAAAGGAATTTCTGGCTGAGCTGGTGCAGTTGAAGGCTCTTCATCAGAGACCTCAAGCAGCTCTTGCATTTCCTGCCTGGAAAGAGCTAGCCGAGCTCTCTGTTCCTCTGACAGTCCATAATCAGCAAGAGAAGGAGAGACTGGTGCAGGAGGAGGAAACATTTCTTCAAGCCTTCTCCTTTGAGCTAGTAGAAGGGCATTGTGAGCAATGGCAAAATAATCAATAACAGGAACAATGCTTCTTTCCTCATTGCTCATGGCTGCAACCAGTCTTTCAACTTGCTCAGATTCTTGTATAGACAGAATTGAACCCTGAGCATCCTCTTGCATAGGCTCAGGAGGGCTGTTTTCTTCCAATCCATAGTCCAAGGGTGGACCAGGACTAGGTGATTTCATGGCATCAGGACAATCATTATCATGGCCAGTGGAAGCAATCTCGAAGGGACTTGGAGGCACAGGGGATGGAGACAGAGAAGGCTCAGGGATACCAGGCTGAGGTGGAACTGAAGTGGTAGGAATTGCATTTCTAATCTCTTCATAGGCATCAGCCACCATCTTCATATTCACTGCCAACTGATGTATCTGATCTTGCAGGTGAGCAAATTTGGCATTTTGCTCATCCTTAATGCTGAGAATGAGTGTTGACAGATTGTCAAACATCTCAGTGATCTTAGTTGGCTTGGTTCGAGAGGAGGGAGTGGAAGGAGGGTCAGTGGGCCTGGATGGAGATGGAATAGGCTGAGAAGGCTGAGGTACAGATCTGCCAGGAGCCTCAGAGGTGCCTTCTTGTTGGAGGGATACATCAGCAATAAAGAACAAATCTTCAGATTTTCCTGTTCCCTTTCCAACCCAATGTCCTTCATCTCTTTCAATGCCCATCCTTTGCAATTCCTCTTCTTTGAAGGCCTCAGTGAGCTTCCCTTTCCCCTTTTCAATGTGCTGAATCCTAGCATGCTGCAGGATTCTTGAGATAATTGCTGCATAGGGAAGTGTGGAATCTTTCCTCTGATCCCTTGCCTTTATCATACGCTGGAGAATGATATGCCCCATATTGATCAGCTTCCGACGTATGATGGCAGTCATCACATGAGCCTCTGCCCTTGTTATCAAATTGAAGCCGCCACCCTTGTTGAATATGATCCTGGACACTATATAGTGCAAGATCCTTACTTGTACACTGAGGTCTGTGGGCTTCAACAGATTTATTGTGGGCTATTCTCCCTTCTTCTGAATAAGGTGTCCAAGATAGTGCTCTCCTTGTAATATAGGAAGGGCTCACCTTCTTCGTCAGCTGTGCTAGCCTCATCCATATACCCAGAGGCTGTAATGTCAACTTTCAGCCCATCTTGACCTGGGATCTCCAACACCTCATTGAAGGTTTCATCAGCAAGCCAAATGGTCCTTGATCTCAAGGTGACCTCCCATTTCCTTTTCTTGCTGTTATATTTAAGAGAGGCATACCAAGTCTTCACTACCTCATCATCATATTTTTCAGCAATTTCCAACAGATTTTTATACTTTATCAACCATATTGCAGCATCAAAGTTGTTGGATATCAGAAATTGTTCCATATTTACACAGTGAGGCTTGATTACCTTTTTGTTTGAAAACTTGGTAGTGTACTCTTCTTGAATCTCAGGAGTGCTCCACAGTGGCAGTGTAGTCAATTCAAACTCTCCAGATTCAGTAGAAGAAGAGGAAGCTACAGCAGCAGTACCAGCCGAAGGAACTGCAGATTTTGAAGAAGAGGGCCCAGCTTTCTGAGATTCTGACTTGGAGGAGGATTTTTGACGTTTGAAAGGAGTAGCTTTACCGGGTTCGGCCTTTCTCTTGGATTTCTCTCCTTCCTTTGTAGCATATTGAGATTTGACCGTCCTCTTAGGCTGAGACCCAGCTTGTCCTGTTCCAGGAATCTTTACTCTTGCCATCTCTTGGTTGAATGATGCAGAATGTGGCTGAGAATAGATTTAAGGGATGCGAAAGGAAGTTTAATCGGTGAGAAAAGACGATTTTTGGGCTGGAGTTAAGAGGATTGAAGAGAGAATCAGAACAGACTTGGAGGAGTTACAAATAGGGTTGCGTCTGTTCTGTGGGAAACCGTCGGTTTTAACGTATGTAACCGTCTGATAGACGAATTTTGAGGGGTCAAAATTCGAACTTCGGGCAGTTACAAGTTAAACCGTTAAGCACATCTTACTGACAGACAAATTTTCATCTTGAAAGTTCATCTGACAGAGGCTTGAAACAATCAAAGCATACGCAACAGACAAATTTTTCTCTGATAAAATTCGAATGTTGAAAAGAAAAACAGCTTCAACAAACAAAACTTCAACCAATAGACGAATTAAGCATACAGAGCATCATCTTTCAATCATTCAATCATCAAGGGCATAAGTCAACAGACGAATTTTGAACTGAAACTTCGAATTTTTCAACTTTTATAAATATTGTCCAACATTAGTATGTTAAGAAGTAATAATTCATATAACAGTGATGGACAATCATAACTTTGAAATTTCTGTTTTTGAAAATTTGAACTTTCAAGCTTCAACAGACGAATTTCGAGGCATTACCGAGAGCTGTTCAAGGCATAACAGGCCAAAGTTTGTCTGTTGATCAACCAAAATTCGAATGTTGACCATGTTGACTAGTTCAAAAACACAGATTAACAATGAAATTCATCTAGCAATCAAACATCATACAAATTTCAACTTTTAAAAAAAAACTTACAGAATGGATCCAGACCTTAGAATAATTATCATTCACTTCATTTTCTGGTCGTTCCAATCTGGAATGCTCCAATCTTTCAAACTTTTAGCCATTGATTTTCACAAGGAGCACCTGCAACTATATTGAAACATACTCCGATGCTCAAGTTAGAATAAATTCTAATATTAAAAATTCTGAAGACATAATTGCACAGAAATGACTTACAATTCATTGGGATTTACCATTCCCAACTCTCTCCTTATTTTGCAATGCCTGTCTTCTGGTAGAGGTTTGGTCAGTATGTCAGCTAGTTGATCCTCTGTTGGGATGTATTCCAGCTTAACTTCTTCTTTCAGAACATGATCCCTTATGAAGTGGTGTCTAACCTCAATATGTTTCGTCCTTGAGTGCATGACAGGATTCTTAGTGATGTTTATGGCACTTTGATTATCACACATGATGGGTATCTCTTTCATTTTAACCTCAAGATCTTCAAGCTGCTGCTTCATCCAGATGACTTGGGCACAACAGCTTCTAGCTGCAACATACTCAGCTTCTGCAGTGGATAGAGCTACACTGTTTTGCTTTTTGCTGAACCATGAAACCAGGGATCCTCCAAGAAACTGACAAGTTCCACTTGTGCTTTTTCTGTCAGTTTTGGATCCTGCAAAGTCAGCATCAGTGTATCCTTTGAGATCTTCTCCATTGTCTTTTGGATACCAAAGACCCATCTGTGATGTTCCAATTAGATATCTGAAAATTCTTTTCACAGCTGTTGCATGGGTTTCTTTGGGGCATGATTGGAACCTTGCACACATGCAGACACTGAACATAATGTCAGGTCTGCTGGCAGTTAGATACAGCAGGGATCCAATCATTCTTCTGTATTGAGTAATGTCAAACATTTTCCCATTTTCATCCATGTCCAGTTTGGTTGCGGTGGCCATAGGTGTTCCCATTGGCTTGGCATTCTTCATTCCAAACTTCTTTAACAGCTCCTTTAGATACTTGGATTGACTGAGAAAGATACCATCATTAAGCTGTCTGATTTGCAATCCAAGGAAGAAATTGAGTTCACCCATCATAGACATCTCGAATTCTCCCTGCATTAACTTAGAAAATTCCTTGCAAAGAGTTTCATTAGTAGCACCGAAAATAATATCATCAACATAGATTTGGACAATTAGTAAATCTTTATTCTCTTTCTTAGTGAATAAAGTTGTGTCAACTTTGCCTCTGTTAAACCCTTTTTCAGTCAGAAAGTTGCTCAATCTTTCATACCATGCTCTAGGGGCTTGTTTTAATCCATAAAGAGCTTTCTTCAGTTTATAGACATGGTTTAGTTTTGTAAAATCCTCAAAGCCTGGAGGTTGATCTACATAAACCTCTTCCATGATATATCCATTCAGAAAGGCACTTTTTACATCCATTTAATATAGCAAAATATTTTTCATGCATGCATAAGCTAGTAGAATCCTTATAGCTTCTAATCTGGCTACTGGTGCAAAGGTTTCTTCAAAATCAATACCTTCTTCTTGATTATACCCTTTAGCAACTAATCTAGCTTTATTTCTGATTATAGTTCCAGATTCATCAAGTTTGTTTCTGAAAACCCATTTGGTACCAATAACAGGATGATTTTTGGGTCTTGGAACTAAATCCCAAACTTGATTTCTTTCAAACTGATTTAGTTCATCTTGCATTGCCAAAATCCAGTAATCATCAGTTAAGGCTTCTTCAGCACATTTGGGTTCAATTTGAGAAATGAAAGCACAATTTAGCATTTGATCTCTTAACTATTTTCTGGTTTTGACTCTCTCTTGAACATCTCCTATCACTTGATCAACAGGATGATTCCTTTGATATCTCCAAGCTCTAGGGAGTTCTTGAGATGTTTCTTCATTATTTTCTTCATCAAACTCTTGCTCCTGGATATCTTCCTCTATGTTAACAGATTCAGATATCTTTGGAGGTTCAGTTCTACTTTTATCAGATATGCCCAGTTTTTCAAAATTGAAAGCAAGATCATCCTCATTGGTAACATGTTTTGAAATAGTTTCATTTTCAATGAAAACCACATGCACAGATTCCTCTACCACATTTGATTTTTTATTATAAACTCTATATGCTTTACTCCTACTAGAGTAGCCAAGAAATATACCTTCATCTGATTTGGCATCAAATTTACCTAGGTTTTCTTTGCCATTGTTGTGAATGAAGCATTTGCATCCGAACACATGGAGATGGGACAGATTTGGCTTTCTCCCCTTGTACAGCTCGTATGGAGTCTTTCCTAGGATGGGTCTGATGTATGCTCTGTTGATGATGTAACTAGCTGTGTTCACTGCATCAGCCCAGAATACTTGAGAAAGTTCCTTCTCATTCAGCATAGCTCTGGCCATCTCCTCAATAGTTCTGTTCTTCCTTTCTACTACTCCATTTTGTTGAGGAGTCCTAGGAGCAGAGAAGTTGTGGTCAATTCCATGCTCACTGCAGTACTCCAGGAAGTATGCATTTTCGAATTCTCCTCCATGATCTGATCTGATGGACACAATAGAAATACCTTTCTCATTTTGCACTTTCTTGGCTAAGGTTACAAATGCATCAAAGGTATCACTTTTAGAAGAAAGAAATAATGTCCAAGTAAATCTAGAATAATCATCAACAATAACAAGCACATACAGATTGCCACCTAGACTCTTTACCCTTGAAGGTCCAATTAAGTCCATATGCAACAATTCAAGTGGTCTTGTTGTGGTAACTGTGTTTTTGGATTTGAAGGATGATTTAGTTTGTTTTCCTTTTAAGCATGCATCACATTCTTTATCCTTTTCAAAAGATATTTTTGGCAAACCAGTAACTAGCTCATTTTTAACCAGTTTAGACAATTGATTCATATTGACATGAGCTAATCTCCTATGCCATAGCCAACTATCATTATTCTTACTAATTAAGCATACAGAATCTAAAGGAGGAAGTTCATCAAGGTCAATAGTATAGCAGTTACCATCCCTTTTAGCTTTGAGGATTACTCTGTGATCACTTTTTCTGATGACCAGGCAAAACTTTGAGTCAAACAGCACCCAGTTTCCTTTGTCACAAGTCTGACTCACGCTTAGCAGGTTGTGGTTGAGGCCAATCACAAACAGCACCTCTTCAATGGATGTTTCAGGATTTTTGCCCACAATGCCAATACCAACAATTTTACCATATTGATCACCTCCAAATGTCACATTTCCTCCTTTTTTGTCTCTAAGGGTGATGAACTTCTCCTTGTCACCAGTCATGTGACTTGAACAGGCACTGTCCATATACCATTTGTTGCTTTTCTTAGCTTTGAGACAGACCTGCAAAACAATGTTTATGATTTCCTTTTAGGTACCCAAATTTGCTTGGGTCCTTTTTGGTCAGTATATTTTTCCCTAGATGCAGATGCAACTTTGGGAACCCATCCAACTTTCCTGCCAAGTCCATTTTTCCTCAAATCACAAGAACTGGAAATATGTCCCTTTTTGTTACAGAAATGACATGTAGTGAAAGGACTGCTAGATTGAGATGCAGGAAGAAAACAGTGCAGGTAATACTTTTGTCTAGCATGCCTTGGTTGATCATATGTTTCAATGTGAGGTGATGCATCAACTTTCTTTTTATTGTTCTTAGCATGCACAAAATGTCTCATATATGCATTTTGATTTTTCTTCCTAATCTTTTCCTTGACAGCACATGGGTCATAGCCAAAACCAGCTTTTCCTTGTGATATTCTTTGGCTCCCCATCAGGGCAAACAACATGTCTTTACCTCTAGTGAGCCTAGACATGCTTTTAACTAGATAATCATTCGTTTGTTTAAGTTCAGTGCAAGAAATGCAGCAAACAGATTCAGAAGTAGATGGAGAAGAAGTTTCAGAAACTGTGCTTTGAGACTCCAGCTTGCTTATCTTTTTCTTTGCCAATTTTAGTTCTTTAGCAACTTTAATAAATTCATCATGAAGCTCATGAAATGCATCCAGTAATTCAGAATAGGAAGGTTCAGATTCATATACCTCTTCATCCTGATCACTGCTGTATGAAGGTGTAGCTTCTTCAGAAGCAAGTGCCATTAGACAAATGTTGGCAATCTCATCTTCATCTTCTTCTTCCTCATCTGAGCTGTTACCCCATATGGATGAGATGTACGCCTTCTTCTTTTTCCCTTTGTCAGCACCTTTCTTTTCTTTTTCTTGCTTCCTGAGGAATTGGGGGCAGTCCCATTTTATGTGTCCCTGCTTCTTGCACTCATAACAAGTCACAGATTCTTTTGCCTCTTGCTTGCTTTCCCCAGCAGCTACTTTCTTGAAGAATCTCTTGGTCTTCCTCTTGCTATAGAATCTTCCGAATTTTCTGACCATCATAGCCAAGGTTTCCTCATCAAGTTCATCCTCTTCATTAGATTCTTCTTCCTTTTCATCAGCAGCTTTGAGAGCAAGGCCTTTCTTCTTTCTGTCCAGCCCGGCTTCCTTGAGAGCTTTGATTTTTCCTTCATACTCCTCAAGGCTCCCGAAGAGAGCTGTGACAGAGGCCATTGATTCTCCTCTGGCTTCTTCTATTGCTGTCACCTTGGGCTGCCATTCCAGAGGGAGAGCTCTGAGAATTTTTCTCACTTTCTCTGATTGAGTGTATTCCTTTCCTAGGCTCTTTAGTTGATTTACAATGAGAGTGAATCTCTTTTGGAGCTCCTTTACAGTTTCTCCTTCAGACATCCTGAAGCTCTCATACTCTCCAATGCACGTATTGAGCCTGTTCTCCCTGACCCCAGATGTCCCTTCATGTGCAATCTGCAGAGTGTCCCACATCCCTTTTGCAGTGGTGCATTGTGAGACCCTGTAGAATTTGTCCTGGTTCAGGGCACTGACTAAACAATGCTTTGCTTTAAAATTCAGTAGGACTCTCCTTCTGTCTTCATCATTCCACTCTGCTTCCAGCTTCTCTTTGTATCTTCCATCTTCAGTTAGAGCCATTGGGACGAAATCTCCTTTATCAATGACTGACCAGATGTCAAGATCAATTGATTGGAGGTAGATCTGCATCCTCATCTTCCAGTACCCATAATGCTCTCCACTGAAGCCTGGTGGTCTGTTAGTGTTGTTCCCTTCAGGAAGTATACTTTCTCCAAAGCCAGCCATCTTTGTTCCCGGACTGTGAAATCCTTTGAATGGGAATCCAGGCTCTGATACCACTTGTTAGCAAGGCTGACTTCCCAAGAGGGGGGTGAATTGGGAAGATTGAAATTTTTCTGCACAAAGTAAAGCAAGTGAAAATATCACAGTATAATGAAAGCAACGTGTAAAATAGAGCAAGCTGAAAAGTAGAGATAAAGAGAAGAGAACTCAGTGATTTATCCTGGTTCGGTCTATCCACTTGACCTACATCCAGTCCCCAAGACACCTCTTGAGATTTATCCACTTTCCAGCAAGAATTTCAACGGGCTTCTTGCTAAAGCCACAGTACATGAGTATGCTCTGTTCTGAGCTCTCTCAAACTCTCTAAGCACTTTCTCTATGTGCTTCCCAATCCCCTTGTGAATACCCCTCACAAGTAAATCTATCTTTCAGATGAAGAGTAGATTGTTTACAAATGAATAACTCTTTAGAATAGAGTAGATATGAAAGTTTAAGTACAAATAATGAAGTTGGAAGGGTAAAAGCTTTTGAGATGAAGATTCAGCAGAAATTCGGTATATACAAGTTTGATTCGTTACCCACAACTTCAAATAATGTTATATTTATAGATTTAGATCTCAAATATCCGTTAGAGACTAAATCTATCCGTTGGGGAAGTTATCCAACGGTTACTCTGAAAAACTATCCGTTCACCAACCGCATTTAATGTTTCTGACATACTGAAATTCGAATTTCGGTTGGCCAACAGACGAATTTCGAGGGAACCGAAGGTTAAAGCCTCCAACGTAAAAATGCAAAGTTCGTCTGTCCATAGAGTGAAATTCGAATTTCGAAACTCATAAAATATTTTCACAATGTGACATACGAATTTTTAAGAAGTAAGATTTTCTGTTAAGTGTGAACAGTGTTTTCAATTTGCTACAGTGCCCTCGAAATTTGAATTTTGGATGCCCAAAATTCGTCTGTCCATTGAACGTCCAAATAGACACAGTAGTTCACTTTCTTTGAAATTCGAATTTTGACAGAGTGAAATTCGTCTGTCAGAGACCAGTTTTGAGACTTAAATCATTCTTGATCTCAGATGAACTTTATCAAACATTCAGACGAATTTCCTCTATTTTCTCAAGTTTTGTTTTGTCTGAAATTTGAATTTTGAAAGAGTGAAATTCGAATGTCACAAAGTAGCTTTTTTTTTACTCAGATGAAAATTCGAATTTTGCTAAGTAAAAGTTCGTCTGTCAGAGAGCATTTTTCAAACTTAGTTTCTTCTTAATTTCAGATGAACTTTAGCAAAGCTTCAGACGAATTTCTTTGGTTTTCATAAATGGCATTTTGTCTGAAATTCGAATTTTGAGACTGTGAAGTTCGTCTATCACAAAAAGGCTTCTTTCAGACTTGATTGAAGTTCGAATTTTGAATGACCAAAATTCGTCTGACAGAGGGACACCTTTCCAGACTTAATCAGTTTTAGCTCGAAATTCGAATTTCCAAAAGCAAAGTTCAAATTTCCAACTTGACAGTTCAGTTATACTTTCAAACTTCGTCTGTTTGTGAGTATTTTCCAAATAGGTAAAGATTTAAATTTCAAATCAAGGTTTGAAAATGTCTTTTTCTCAAATCAAAATCTTTTACCCAATCTAAACAAAAACTAAAGATCCTACAAAAGATCTAATAGCCAATTCACAGAAGACCTTCACTTGAAACAGCTTTAATCTCCTTTGATATCTTCAATCCAAGCTCTTGAGTGTTGGTTTGGAATCATCAAAACTCTTGATCCAACAAAGATAACCAGGTGTTTATTGTGTATGTGTGTATCTGTTATTGTGTATATGTGTGTATTCTTTTTCATACCACAATATTGTTTATGCATATGTGTGGTCATTTTCTTATCGTGGTATATGCACGGCTAACGGAGTTATGGTAAGCCCTTTTTACTTGTTACTTATATACGATGGATAAGGTTATGACATGTATATGTATGTTTATAGGCATCCCCACACGATAACATGCTAGCATGATTATGATGATGATGATAATGAATATATAAATATATATATATAGTGACATGTTAGCATGGCATAGAGTATCATCACAGCATTGTACATATTAAGATATAATGGATCGGGTGATAATGATGATTTAAGATATGAGATACCACATGGTATATCAAACCACTAGTGGTCAAGTGGTGAGGTCGATGATTATACATCCCTGCCACTAAATCCTCTTCGATGGCTAGGAGAGTCAATGGCAGTGGATTTGGGGATGTACTTCCCTAAATTACCACCAATTCGAGTGGTCTAGGGAAGGAGAACCACGGTCCAATCATTAGTGTAGCCTTTGGCCAGGTCATACTAGTGTGCAATGAGCTTGATGATGTCCCGAAATCAATCTTGATCAGTTGTTGGAAGGGAATTACCTATCGGGTATATCGTGTAATGGTACTAGCCCATGGTTCTAACCGTGTATGAAGGAGAACATGTATACCATGACATTTGCATTGCATTGCATTATATCCTATGCATTCAATGAGAATATCTTATCGTATGTATATATTGTCTATAGTGCTATGTGTGTGATTCCCGGTTACGGAGACTCTATCTCACACCCTCTGTGGTTAACATTTCCAGAGAAGATTCTACCACTAGTTCGAAGAGGACTAAAGAGTCTTAGCTCTCTTTTGCATGAGAATATCCAAGTGTAACTGGTAACTGTATGTTATATAGTTTACGTAACAAATTGTGCCAAGTAATGTAGTATTGTGTGTTTTGCCTGTAGCTTGTATCATGAGAGTATTGTGTTATATGAGATGTTATGTGATAGGAAGAATGATGATGAATGCCGACAGAATGGCTAAATGCCGATATATGTTATGATTATGAGTTGCGATATGATTCGGGACCTAGTATGGGTTAATCAATGTTAATATGTATGAATGTCCATAATAGGCTTGGTATGTCTTGTTGGTTAGCCCAATGCGGTCTTAGGCCTCGCGTATGTGTTTTGATGCATGTAGCTCATTGTGTGTATTTGGGGTTCGAGGGGGTTAATACTCGAAGGAGTGGTTTCTTTGGGTTGACATCTCCTTGGACAAGTTGGTTATGTCATTGTGATCTATACATATGGTCATGGGTTGCCAAATGGTCTTTGGTAGCAATTGGAGTGGATAAGTTAGTGGTTTTGGTCAAAAAGTGACTAAAACGGTGTCAAATGTCCAAAATCTCCATACAGATATGGATTGAGGTAAGATTAGTATCTATCGTTAGATTGAGATTAAAGTGACATCTAGGAGTTGGAATTGAGTCAATCGAAAGTCAGAGCACAAAGTTGTACGTGCCAAAAGTTTGCCCAGAAAATCAGCAATCTGTTGATATGGTTTCTATCATGGGTGCCAAGGTGCTAGGTGTGAGGTCGCAACGCCACACCATTCTGTCTTTCTTTTAGCTTCATCCAGTGTTGGGTAATGCCGCAGTAGTACTATAGCATCCATGGCGCCACCCTTTGTTTCTGTCAGTTTTAGGTTCTTTGAGCATTTGTAGTGAGTTTTTGGGTTCTTTTGGTTAGGGTGTTACAATGACAACTAAACACAAACACAAATCTCAAAAGAATCAAGATTGTTCACTAATAAAATTGCATAACTGGCATACCCAAAATGGATAATTAAGATTAGGTTCAGCATTTTAAAACTAATTGGTTTAACAAAATCACAATCCACCCTACTGTTTTTAATATAGAAAACCACTGGTTATATTCATACTAACATAATGAGATCAAGGTTCAAAAATTCAAAGCCACTATGGCACATAGAAATTAACTCACATATTATTGTGTTATCTAAATCATTAATTAGCTCTTGATTTTGTTGAAACAACTATATATCTAACATGAATATGATTACGGTATGTAAATCCAAAACCACTATAGCTCATGGGAATTTACACAATTTTTCCTTAAAACAATTGTCTATGCTAACATGAATAAGAATTTACTTTTCAAATATAAAAAAAGGAAAAAACATAGAAAAATCCCAAAACCTTAAAAAATTACACCAAAGTCCCATTGATGTAAAATCCTGAAAAATTAATATAAAATATTAGAGTATGATTTTATACTCAACTATAATGACCCAAATTATTAACTTCAAGAAGGATATGGCTGAATTGTATAGGACTGGAGGAAAGGTTAGAATTGAGCACGTTGGAGTAAAGGAGGAGAGTCCACTCACGCCATGGTGAGGCATTGTGGCACCATAGAAAAACATGCCAATTATGGGCCTGGGTTTAGACAGTGGGCTCTAGCCCCGTGGCGAGCTTAATTAGTGCCGTAGCGCTGGTCGCAGGATCTGTATAAGTCAAAAAATGAACAAGTTAATGGAGGAAGGGGAAAATAGAGGAAAACTCGGTGCTTTGCTAGGGCTTGGCGAAGCTAGGAAACATGATTTTATCCTTAAAGAAGCTTAAGAACTTGTTGTAAGTGATTCTTCTCCTTCTCTTTTTCATTTTCTTTAAGATTTGTGGAGGTTTTTCATGGTGGAAGTTAGGGTTCCGACTTGGGTTGCAATTCCACTATTTAAATTGTGTTTAAATGCCTTATAGATGTGTTGTTGGACGCTTCTAAGGTTTGAGTATTCGATTTATAGTGTTTAAGTGGTATTTTTCCTAGACCCTAACCCTTAATTATTGGTTTTGCTTGGAATCCGTACTTTGGCATATGGGTTTGCCTTGAAAAGTTTTGTTTCAGTCGGTTTGGTATTAGGTTGACAAGTGGTATACATTTGGAGTTGAGAAAGTGTGTTGGTAATGAGAATTTGATATTGTGTAGGTTGTAAACTCTCTCAATTGGGATCTCTTTACTCTGGGGGATAATTGGAAAGCATTGAAGTAGTTGTAACGTTTTTTTGGACTATTGAGGTGTCGAGTAGGTTTGAACAGTTGAGGTAACTGAGGTGTATTTTCTGATGGTCTTATTTGATATTGTCATGTTAATTAATATGATGCACCCATTGATTTATTATGTATGTTCATATGGTGTGCTAGCATGATAGAGAATGATACATGTTGATATGTTATCATGCATTGGGTGTAACAACTTTCGTTACATTGTCCCTAACTTGGTTCCTAGCTCACCAAGTGTCTTTGGCATTATGTGCAAAACTGGAGGAAAGCAGGACGGAGGAAAGGTTCAAGTGGAGAAGAATTGAGCTCCACACTGCGGCGAGAGCAAATTCCAGTGGCATCTTTTGGCTGAAATCAGTGATGCCACGGTGGACTTACTTGGAGCCGCGGTGAGAGTCGAGAAACTGGTTTAAATTAGAATCATTTTAGACGAAAAGAAAAGAAAGACACGGAGGAAACGAAGGAGAAGACGTAAGGAGCTCCACTAGGGCTCCTGTTTTCAGGCCTAAGGAGAGGATTTTCGGCCTCTGAAATTTGCTAAATGGTTGGTAAGTTGATCTTGCTTCCTCTCCTCTCTTCCTTTCTTAGTTTGGGGTTGGAAATCAGTGGGAATATGTTAGGTTTTGAGTTTGGGGGAAGAATCCACTGATTAAAATGCTTGATTTTATGTTGTAGAAGTGTTATGTAGTGTTAAGAAACTTTGGGTATGAGTTTTAGAAGGAGTATATGTGATTTAATCCAAACCCTAGGTTGGAATTGGTTAAGGGTGTGTGAAATCTGAAACATATATGGATAATCATGGTTAGAATGTGTAATTGAGGCTCATTGAGAGGTGTTAATGTTCTTGGAACAATGGGTTAAGTTTGAATGGTTGGATTGTGAATTATGGTTAAAATGTGCATTATACTAATTGGAAATATTATGTTATTATAGTGGTTGATTAGCTAATTGGAGACAAACGGTTCGTGATGGGTGCTCGGGAGGCTTACCTTAGCCCCTATATGTGGTGTTGACAACCTGAGGTAACCGAGCGTTTGTATTGTATTGTATGTATTATATTATATTATGTATATTTGTGTATATATGCATGTTTCTTTCATACCACGATATAGATGTGTTTGTGTGTACAGTTTTCTATATATCGTGGTATGCACACGGCTAGACACATATAGTAGGATGATTATAATGATTATGATGACTATGATGATGATTAGAGATGATGATGTTAATGTAACATGACATGATGCATACATGGCATTGTGACATATGATAATGATAATTATATGTTGATATGAGCATCACCACATGGCATTGTGAGATTGTGATATATGGTGGATCGGGTGGTGATGACGATATGATATACGATGATATGAGACATGATGATATGATATATGATTAGGGAGGATAGGGATGGGATCCCTGTCGCTAAATCCTCCTCTATGGCCAAGGGAGCCAAGTGGCAGTGGATTGTAACTTCCCTAAATCACCATCAATTTGAGGTGGTCCAGAGGAACGAGAACCATGATTTGAATATTAATGTTACCTTTGGTTGGGTGCATTAATGGGAGGTGAGGTTGGTGATGTCCCAGAATCAGTTTTCAACGACTGTTGGAAGGGAATTACCTATACGAAATGTCATGTTATGACGATAGCTCGTAGTTCTAGTTGTGTGCAAGGGAGACATGCATTCCATTGCATATTGCATTCATGAGGTTGTATGAGTTATATGTATATATGTGTGTGGTTGTCCCTGGTTACTGAGACATTGTCTCACACCCCCTCTCCATGACTAACCTTTCAGGTGAAGACTCTGGTGCTAGTACGGAGAAGATAAGGGAGTTAGCGGTCTTTCTATCTTCGAGAATTCCAAGTATAATTAGTGGTTGTAATTTAGTTTATGTAATTCTGTGTCAAGTAGGTTGTTATAGTCTGGTTGCCTGGATGAGATTCTTGGGAGTACTGTTTGTATGCTATGTGATGATAAAATGATTGTGACAATGAGGAATGGATGATATGCGGGTTATGGATAGATGATGGTTATTATGTGATAGGTATAGTGTCTATATGTGTATTGATGGTGTGGACCCCGATATGGGTTACTACTGTTGGGAGTGTTTCTGTGAGCCAGATCGGCCGTATGTGGGAGCCCAAAGGTGGTTTTGGGTCATGTATGCGAGTTTTGGGCATATAGCCCATTATGTGGCTTTGGGGTTCAAGGGGGTCAATTCTCAAAGGAGAGATTTCTCTGAGGTAAAATTTCCTTGGACAAGTTGGTTAAGCCAAATAGGACCTAACTGAATGGTCCTTGAGTATCTATTTGCCTTTGGTGGCAATTGGAGGTGATAGGTTGTGGGTTTTGGTCAAAAAATGGCTAAAATGGTATTGGACATCCAGAATCTCCAAATGGAGTTGGATTCAAGTGAAATTGGTGTCCATGGTTAGATAATGACGAGAGTGGCCTGTAGGAGTTAGAATCAAGTCAATCGGAGGTTGGGGCAAGAAGTTATGCACATTGAAAGTTGGCCCGGCAAATCAGCAATTTGCTTATATGGTTTTTGATGCTGAGGCTACGACGGTACCATTTCAGGCTGTGGCTTCATCCTATTCTGGTGCCTTTCAGGTGTTTTTCCGCCGTTCTGATGTTTTGGGAAGTGAATTTGGGCTGCATTCGGCTAGTAGTTAAAGAAATTGGTTAAGAATGGAGGTTTGTTTTGATAAGGTGTTACATTAGGTATTGTCACTGGTTATACATTGTTGAGACATGTAGTCATTGGGTGATGATGCTCCAAATTAATACCACTTGATATGCCAATCTATTAAATATCACACGAGGCCATGTGTTCAGGTAGTGCGGCTTATGTCATTTCAGTCACTAAATAGTCATCCTATGGCAGGGAGACTCAGGTGGCTGTGAATTGAGGTGCATCTTTTCTAAATAGCCACCAATTCAGGTGGTTCAGGGGAAGGAGAGCCATAGTCCAACCTTTAGTGCAGTGGCCTTTGGTCGGGTTATGACTATTGGGAGAAGAGTTTAGTGGTGACCTCAGAATCAATCGTCATTAGTTGTTGGAAGGGGATACTGGTTAAGCTTACCTTGTCATGATAATTAGCTTATGGTTCTAGACGTGTATTGATGGATTTGTGTCTGCATATCATGCATATTACATTTGAATATTGTAATGGAAGCGTGTTTATATCTATGTATATATGTGTAAATCTCTGGTTACTGGAATGTATGTCTCACCCCATGACTAATAATCTTAGGTAAAGGATCCAGCACTAGCAAGGAAAGGACTGAGAGTGCATCCAAGGAGGATTGAGAGTGTACTTGTAAGTGTTGGGGTTGTTTCACTCTATTGTTGTTGTTGTTTTGTCATTTCTTTTGGTAAAGTGCCATATGTGGAGTTTGTGTAATACTAAGTATAACTGTCGTGGACTTGTATGTCTGTGGACTGGTTGAATATGTAATCTCTTCTAAACTTTCTTATACCCATGAAAGGTTATTTATGAGATTTCAAACCTATATTTGTGCATGTGGCATGATGTGTGACCAGGATGTCCTATAAGTGGTTTGTGGCATCCCAAATCTTACTATCCTGTTGTTTTGGGCCAGGAACTTGTGGTTCCATATCCCCTTTGACGAGTTTAATTGTGTTGTGAGTTTGGTTGGGTCTGTGGGTTCTTGTTGTGCAAAATGGGTATATAACCCGTTAATACAAAGTAGTCAAAGGGTCAAAACCTAGAGGAGTGGTTTCTTTTAGAAGTAACCTCCATGAACATGGTTTTTTAGTCTTATGTGACTTGCTGGTATGGTTCTTGGATACTAAAGGTTGGTTGATGGCAACTTTAGGGTGTTTAGTTCTTTGTTTTGGGCCAAAACTAACCATTTGGTGTCAGGTGTCCAAAACCTTTATACAAAGGTATTTTGAGGCGTAAAGTAACTTGTAGACTTTGAAATTAGGTGAATCAGAGGACAGAGTGAGGAGTTATATGCGTATCATAAGTTAATCCATTGCATAAGCAAATAGCTTATGCAACTACTATCATTAGCACCACGGCAACAAATATGAGGCTACGGCGTCGTGTCTCTTTAGCTCTTTTCCCATTTTGGTCCAGAAGCTTCTTACGCTGCGACACCAGGTGGTCTCACTGCAACACTGCACCTCTATTATGTCTCTTTCAGTAGTTCTCCTATATGTTTGTGTCTAGTTTGGGGTTTTAGATCTTAGGATGTTACATCAACAATGAAGTTTGTATATCCATTTTCCAGGATTTTATATTGATTTTACAGTAATGGGACTTGTGTGTACTTTTTTTAGAGTTGTGAGACTTTTTAATAATTATTTTTTTATTTTGAAATTTTTATTTGATTTTCCTAAAAACTCCTACAAGACATAGTACTTTATCCTTATTTTTTCATATCTAAACTACCCTTAGTTTTGTTAAAAACAATTGTCTACACTAACATATGTGAGATTATGGTTCAAAAATCCAAAACCACTATAGCACATAGGAATTTACTCATAGGTTTTCATATGTAAACTACTCCTGATTGGTCAAAAACAACTGTCTATACTAACATAGATAAGATTTTAGTTGAAAATCTAAAACCACTTTAATACATGAGAATTTACCCATAGTTTTTCTATATGTAAACAACTCCTAGTTTTGTTGAAAACAACTATATATCTATACTAAGATAAGATTGCTCTTCAAAAATCCAAAACCACTATGGCACATAGAAATTTACCCTTAATTTTTTATATCTAAACCTTTCTTGGTTTTGTTAAAAACAACTATCTATACTAACATGGAGAAGATTATCACTTAGAAATCCAAAGTCACTATGGCACTATATAAACCACTCTTGGTTTTATTGAAAACAACTGTTTATACTAGGATAGAAAAGGTTACTTTTTACAACTCCAAAACCACCATAACACATAGGAATTTACTTACCCTTTTTTTTCATGTTTTTCATATCCAATTAACATTTACCTTAAATTAATATACGAAACTTCCATATTTACTTTAGATTAAATTTAAAATATATATTTATTCTCATTTATTAGACTGTCAAGTATGTAAGATTATAATTATATATTATATTGATTTTTTAAAAAATTAGCAATTTTGAATGGTAAACTTTTAAGGATAGTAAGTAAATAATGATCAATTATATCATAAATTCCTTATGTAAATAGTCATTAGGTACTTAAAAGATTAATTACATTAAAAAAAAAAAAGGATCAGGATCCGCTTGCGCTAACATGGGGCAATTGTCAGCGCTTAGTTCACGGATACTTTAGATTGTACCATGTCAATATTTAGTGAGCAAATCCTGACCCTCCATTCTTTTTTAATCCCAACGGTTTATTTCTAAATCTATTCTTCCGAGATATATTCTTAATTTGACACTTACCTTGGAAACATTTGGCACCAAAATATTCTCCCTTCCTCCTTTCAACGCCAAAACACTTGGGGTAAATGAGTATTAAGAATGAATGGCCACAATTAAAAGATAATAGAGGGTCAGGATTTGCTCCACATGGTGCTGACATGGATCTAGGATTGAGGTTCAAAAGCGACGTGGTGTTGACAATTGCGCTATCTTAGCGCAATGTAGGTTGCAACGGATTCAAATCCCAAAACAACAACTAATGATTTACTTATAAACTCTTATATTTAAATTTTACAAAACTCTTATATATGATTTACAAATAATGTACGAATACTTGTTAATTTTACATTATAGTTTGATAGCAAATTTCCCTTATATATGTGTACTGATAAAACTCGCATTTTAGCAAGAAAAAGGAAAACTACTTATAATTGATTGACCATTAGAAGATAGAAACTAACCAATTAATTTGAAAGTGAGGTGATAGATTCTTTATTCTTCTTGTGATTTTCCCATTAAAAACACTTCAATTATTGTCAAAGTTCGTGTTTCAAATGATAAGTTATTAACATAAACACGAGGTACATGAATTAATATATATATATATATACATATATAAATCTATGCGTTTCATCTCATACCCTATGCAACATACAAAATCCACTTAATTTTCATTAAAAGTATCTGTTTATTAATCACAAGGAAATAGAAGTGAAATTCTATTTTACAAAAATTGAGATATACACACAAATATAAATTTTTCACATCTTGATCATTCTTTGATAAAGTGAACCTGCAGGTTGTTGGTTATAATATTTTCCAATTATTTATGAGTCCAGCTAATATTTTCTTTAATTAAAAGGTACGGCAATGATAGCTAAACACAAATATGAAGAATCAATGTTGGTAAAATTGCATTACTAGCTTGAATAAAACCCAAATGGATATGATCACATTCAATATTCTAAAACCAGTTTAGCAAAATCAGAATCCACCCTTACATTTCTTAATCAGAAAGCTGCTAGTTGTTTTCATACTAACCTAGTGAAACCAGGGTTCAAAAATCCAAAACTAGTCTAGCACATAGGAATACACCTACAGATTCTCATATCTAAATTATCACTGTGGAATTTGTTGAAACAGCTTATCAGTTGAAAGTTTCCAAGGTTTATCAGTTGCTCACGTCAAACTGAATAATGAGAAAAGTGATAACTCCATGGTTCGTGAGCTCTTGGCTTTCCTAGTAACATACCTGATGGAAGTGATCAATGTCCTTCCTCTTCTCAGGATCCTGGTCCCAATGCACGTGGCAACTACATACGACGCAGGTTGGCTAATAAGGAATAAAGCCACGTCACCTTTCTGTTTATCCCAATGGAACAAAACTCTTCAAGGAATATACAAGGTGACACCTCTTCTTCCTGTTCTTTTTCATTCCAAGTGTGACTTGAAGACACAGGAAGAATATGATAGAAGACGACCTTGCCTTTATGGCTCATGCATCTCAATCTTTGTTTCTTGATGCATATTAGAGTTTCAAGATTCTCCCAAGGGGTTATTATGCTCTCCACATCATGTAAGTTCTTTCAAAAACCAGGAATAATCATATATATATATATATATTGTGACGTATATTAAAGGTGGAATTTCAACCTGGTATATATGGCTCACCCAACCACACAAGGAAATTAACAAGTCTGGATATGGGTATGAATGGGCATAGCACAAAGGAAGACGACGATCGAAAAGGGGATTTTGAGTTTGAGATATAGCAAGGAGGCCACGTGGCTTCATTACATGCGTAGATTAAATGGACAGACGGGATTGATTAGGATGCACTAGACTAGAACTTTTCTAAAGCGAAATTGAATCCAAACCCCCACGTTGATTGATGACCGAGATGAATACAATGTACACATTTTTTTGTATACCATGTACGAAATTCAAAAAGTGAGTTACATTATATATAATTTGTTAGTACTTGTGTAATTTGCTATAGATCCTATTACATGTATTGATATAAAAGATATATACTTGTATATTAGAGATATTCTTCATTTATTTGTCTAATAGAATTGCATATATATTTAATTAATTATAGACTACTATATTGCATTATTTAAAAGTTACCACTTATTAGTAGTAAACTTTTTAAGATAATATGCAAATATATGTTTTAATGAATTGAAGGGGAAGAATATACCTAGGGGCTACTTTTTTTCATAGGCAAGAGTTAGCACTATTCGTAATCCTACTTTAGGGAACATCATTAAGATTGATAAGATTCTTTTCCAAAAAGAAAATAATAATTCACTAATAAATAAGAAATTAAATATAGATAAGATAATCGATATATATATATATAGATAAGACAAGGATTTCACAAAAGAACAAATTAATAAATGAAAACCAGAACCACTCTAGCACAGACCGGTATCATCCATAGTTTTCCAAATTGCAAATCAAGCATTTAAAACCAGCTAGGCAAACGAAGTATTCACCTGTACTATATATACAAAAAGACCACTGGCAACTTTTGAATACGAATTTTGTCTGTCAAAGTTACAGTGACAGTCATTACAAATGTATCATGATAATCTCTCGATATAATAAGTTGTGTTTAATTAATTATCTTTTGATCAATTATTAAATTAATTAAATTCATTACGATATAACTCTAAGTCATCACAATTACATAAGCCTATATCTATTTTCGATTATTTGTGTTCATCTTTCTAATTTTAGAATTAGGTTTCACCTCTTGGTCCATCACCTAATTCCTATAACAGATTATACGGCGTGCAGTCACATTTATAATCAACAATAAGCACAAGAAAAATAAATATAAAGTGAGTTTAATTTATATAAGATATATATGAATAAAACCCAAAAGTAAAAATATAAAATCCAATTAGTCTTCCTCAAGCTAAGTTATATCTCTATCCCTATCTTGTTTAGTTATTTAAGCACCTAACTAAACAACCTTATTTTCAGCACCTAGATATTAGAAGTGTCTAGATTTCTCTTTGTTTTCTCCCGTAATTTTCTTCTTCCCCTTATTTTCTCCTCATCCAAATAGAACTTTAAGGTCACTAATACAAAATTGATTATTAGACTATAAGGTCGCTTGATATGAAAGAAGTAAGGAAAAGAAGTAGAATTTTTTAGGAAGTGGATAATTAACTCTTACTTGGTTTCAAAAAATAAAAATATGGGACTTCATATGAAACTGACTTAATTTGAAAAGTTCTACTTCTTCGGGAAAATAGTGAAAAATTCTACTTTCCGAATAATTTATGGTAATTTATAAAAATGTCATTGCCTACTTAATTAGTTCTTTAATAAAAAAAAGGTATTTGTGTATTTAATACTAAGACAAAACATATTTATTTTAAAAAATAATGTAAACATCCCGGAAATTAAGAAATTGAAGAAGCAAATAAAATATAAACTCATCAGAAAATTAACTTTTTGGAAAGTATATATATCTTGCTAATTTCAGTAGTTTCCAGAAAATATACTTTCCAAAAAAGTGTACCAGGCACAAAATTCAAATCATATTATATTTTCAATTTTGTACACTTATCACTACATTAATTGAAATTAAAATTAACCGAAAGGAGTACAGTTGATAACGTTGGAAAGTTTGTTTGATATTGACGGCAAGCGTTGAATAAATTTTAAACTGAAGTTTAGCCCATAAAATGTCCATGTCGTAATTAATTTGATTATTCAACGTTTGAACTTTGGATTGCTTATTTCTGAAAAAATATTTTGGCTTCAATAATGTCAACTCTCGCGTTTAAGTTTTATTAACATATCTAAATGATGTATCCAAAATAACAAGCGTATTCTGATTTGGTGACTATTTCACATTTAATAATTACATTAATTTCATAATTACATTTAATAATTGAAATCACGATAACTACTCCCCAAAATTGCGTAAGTTTTTTCTCTTGGGGGAAAGTGTGTGTTTAAAATTTTAATTCTCTCAAAACTTTATGATTGGTGTGTCAAAAGATTTTAGACAGATAGATTCAATCTACTAAATCAAATTTTTTTGGCCAACCAACAATTTTGAAATTACAAATAAAACGTTAATCAACCAATCAATTATCTACTAAATCAATTATAAATAAGAAGTTAATCAGCCAAAAATAATATATCTCTGGAATGCTTGTAATGTATATGTTTAATTAACAAGCATAGTTATTTTAACTTTTTTTTTAATTTCATAGCCAATAGTATTGTTAATGATAAACCATGATAAAGCATATATATATATATATATATACACACACACTCCCTTCAGTCTCAAATCAAATACAAGGAATAAATATGAGTTCATTTTTTATGGAAAATATAAGAAACAAATATGGTTAATCTCCTGTATTTATTCATTTTTTAATCATATCTCTTATTAAATATGGGTTAACATATGAGAGATAAATTTAGTTGTGTATATATTAATTTAGGGATATTTTGGAAAAAATTTGGAAAATGGAAACTACTTAAATGTGGATGGAGTGGTAGGACGAATTTAAATAAAAAAGAAATTACACGACAATTAAAACAAAGAATATTTGCAGCTGTACGGAGCCCAAATGCAAGCCAACATAGCCAAGCCATGACTGCATAGCTAATGAACAATTACCATTCATCTTTATTTTATTGTGTATTATAACAGATTTATAATTATTGTTACGGGAAAATGACAAGTTAGGACTTGGAAGAAAAACATTTTTCAATCACGAGTTTATTTTGAAAATTCCCAAATGGCATTAATTAAATTTTCAAGTGGAGTTAAAAATTTAGCCCACCATACAAAAAGTTAAGCGTAGATTAAGTGGGTGAAAATCTAGGTGTTTGTCATTCGCAGGAGACTAACTTTGACACGGGCAATGACTACTACCATGGCTCAGTTTCACTTCCAACATGAGAAGGTCCCGAAACTCTGTTACGGGAGATTGAGAAGGTTTAGAGGGATTTCATCTGCGGCTCGGATGAGACCAAGAGGAAGAGCAATTTCATGGAAAGACATGTGCAAGCCTAAGCCAATGGGTGGAGCTGGTTTTAGAAAATTGAGCTTGATGAATGATGCCTTCCTCATGAAACTCGGATGGCAAATGGCTTCGGAAGATGACAGGTTGTGGGTGCAGGTTATAAAGCAGAAACATAATAACCGTTTTAACGCTAGGGATGGTTTTATTGTGAAGAGTACTGACTCTTGTTTATGGAAAGACCTGGCAAAGGTTTGGCAGTTCATTGGTCCTAATATACGATGGGAGGTGAAGAATGGGATAAATATTGATGTGTGGAGGGACAGATGGGTCAGTGATGAACCACCGTTGATAAATGTCTGTTCAACGGGATGCAGTGAAAAGAATGATACGCGTTGACTGATGGTTTGGGCGGATGGATCAGAACCTCAATATTTTGGAAGGCTAGGTCCCACCGAATGTGATTCATAAAATTTTTGCTATGTTGCCTCCTTGTGTTGATGCAGGTGCGGATATATTACGATGGGCAAGATCGATTTCGGGTGATTTCTTTGTGGCAAGTGCATACAGTGTGGTGGCGGGATTTGATCAGATGCAGCATCATCCTTTCTGGCGTTCAATATGGCGGCTACAGGTTCCTGAGCGAATCCGGTGTTTCATGTGGCGAGTTGCTTTGGGAGAACTTCTCACACAATAGCTGCGAAACAAATGGGCAAAGGACGGTGGGACATGCACTATCTGTGGACAGCACGTGGAAACACTGATGCATGCACTCCAGGATTGTTATGTCGCATCGAGCATATGGCAGGGGTTAGTGCATGAGACGAGTTTATTTTTTCAGTCTTAATGATCAAAGTTGGATCCATACAAATTTACGGGAGCCTAGTAAAGTGAGTAATGAAGATGATTGGCCATGTCCCTTTGCCGTAGCGTGCTGGTTCATATGGCATTGGAGGAATTTAGATGTTTTTCATCAATCTCCACAACGACAAGGGAGATCGGGAACGGCCATTTTGCATTATAAGGATGTGTTGAAGAGTGCCAAGTTGCCAAGAAGTGCGAATGACAAAGGATGTGCTGATCAAATGGGTCAAACCGAGGGAACCATGGGTCAAGCTCAATAGTGATGGAGCTACTCGGACAAAGGATGGGTGGTCGAGTGATGGAGGTTTGGTTCGCGGTGAGCAGGGCGAATGGCTCATTGGCTTCTCACATAATATATGTATCTGCAATAGTTTGAAAGCTGCGTTGTTAAGTATATATGATTGACGGTCTGGAGATTTGTTGGAGTTTGGGTTTCTGTTTTGTGCAAGTGGACACTGATAGTGCAGAAGCCATAACTTTGGTAACGAGACAAGAGTCACCTTACACTGTGCGCGGACGGGTGGTTGATGAGTTGCGGCAATGGCTTAGCAAGGAGTGGCGAATTGAATTCCTGCATGTGTTTCGGGAAGCCAACTCTTGTGCAGATTGGCTGGCCAAATGGGGTTTTCAACAGGATATTGGTTGGATAACTCTGGCTACACCTCCAAAGGAGCTTCAGACGCTTCTTCTGGGAGATACGGCGGGCATTGAGAATTTCCAAGTGCTGATTCTTATTAGGAAATATTTTCAGCTCCAAATCTTCACTTGTCTTTTTCCCTTGCTATTATGTTTGATTCATGAAATCATTTTAAAGACAAGAAGAAAAATGTTCCTTCCCCTAATATATGGAAAATGCTAATGATATTCTTGAATTGTTATCTCTTTTCGCTTTGTGACATATTTATGTTTGGTTTATTTATATATGAAGGTTAACATCTCTTTTTGCGCAAAATATCAATGTTCTTTTTTTTAATTCTTTTTTTACCCTCTTTTAGGTTGCAAGAGGTTTATGAATTTTGATAATCAGAATACTTAATGCTCTCTATCTTTTTGTTTTTGTATATGACTCTTTCATAACCTTTCATTAAAAAAAAAATAGCTACTCCCGATAGTCGTTTTTTATTTTTAAAATGGAAAAACAAAAAATATATTGCCATAACATAAATAAGTAACCATGTAAGAAAGCAATGTAAGTCCATAGTTTAATATACTCCCTCTTATATGGTGTTATTTAGAAAACTTGTCTGGTCCAAAATATAAGATGTTAAGTAATAAATTTAATTTTAGTCTCAATTTTGCCCCTTTTGAATGCTTTCATTATAAGTCTCAATTAACTTCTCTCTTCTCCCACTATCATTATTAATTTAATGTATTTTTATTCTCTCCTTAAGGGTAAAATGGGAATATCAGAATTTTTTTATTAATTTTAGACTGTAACCAACCTTTTTTAATTCATGTGCGGTAGTTAAAAATATCTTATAATAGAAACCGGAGGGAGTACATAAGAAAAGGGGAAAAATGATTTACCGACATAAAAATACAGAAAAACATTTTGAAAGTTGGATTAACTAAACGAAGCATGTGTCTCCGTCCTGCTCACAACTACTTCCTCTGTTCCATATTAAATATTTTCTTATCCCATAAAATAAAATTTTAAAGTTTAGTGAAGTATTTATGATCATTTACCCAAAATGCCCTTAATAAATTCTTCTTGAAAAGAGACAATTTAATAAATAATATTGTTATAATTAATTTTAAAAGAAAAGAGAATAAAGGATAGTTTTGGAATCACAGTTTTTTTTGTTATAAAAATCAAGACTTCCACCAATCATTCTTAATATTCTTAATATGGGCAGTACACCACAATTGGCATTTGTCAATTGTTTCATTAACCACCACCTCGTAAACTGGTCTTCTTACTCAACGCTCCACAATTAATTAAAGGCTTCAAATGTGTTTAAGTAACTCAAAGTCACTGGTCTCCGCTCTCCCACTTCAATGACTTGCAATCTACTGCTACTAGCTAGCTCCACAGTAGTCTCAGCACGCTGACCGAGAGTTAAGAAGACAGTGAAGAAGTTAAACGCCAGCCATGTCTTCCCAACAGTGAAGAAGTTAAACGCCAGCCATGTCTTCCCAATATCACCATTCCGTGAAGAAGAAGCCTACCCTCTTTTTCAAGCCCATTCACTCTTCCAGCCTCCCTGATAAGCTTGTAAGAACCATCTTTCTCTGACCTTTTTCTTATCCCATCTATTTACTTTATAATAGAACCATCTTTCTTCGGTATTCTACTTTTTTTTTTCTGTATGCCTCTCAATCTTGTGGCTAGCTCAGCCTCATACATAATACAATATTACTTTTGCTTGACAGATGATTCCGAGAAAGTTTGTGAAGAAATATGAGGATGCCTTGTCTGACACACTGTTTCTTAAGCTTCCCCATGGAGCAGAATGGGAAGTAAATTTGGAAAAGAGGAATGGTGATGTTTGGCTTGAGAAGGGATGGAGAGAATTTGCAGAGTATCACTCACTATTCAAGGGGCGATTGTTGGTTTTTGGGTATGACGATTCAGCTTCTCATTGTTTAAACGTTCTCATAATGGACCTCATGACTTCGGAAGAAATCGATTATCCTTCCAATCCTGGCAAAGAAGGTAAGGAGACCTGCAATGGTGAAGTACTACTCCAACTTCCAAAGACTGAAACTTTGGAGAATGAAGGTTCACCATCAGCTGGACCAAGAAAGAAGAACCCACCATTATCCGGTCTTCCTAAACAATATAAGAGGAAAAGAATCTCTAAAGGAGGCCACAATGTTGATGCTACTTTCGATTCACAAGATGCAGATTTGCATGCCACCAGCAGAAAGTCCGAAGGTATATATATATATATGATTTTCTGTTTACAATTTGCTGTATATCCCTGCAGTAGAAAGGGAAGAGAGGAATATATGAATGATGAAGGGTAAATTTGTAACTAGGAAAAGGAAGCTAAATCATCCCAAAACTCCCGACATTTGATTAAAGTTTGAAAATTGAATTAGTTTGGAAGTCCATACTAAGGACTCCAATCCATTACATTTCAACCATCCAAACATCTTGTTCATGAGAAGCCCTATGAGTATGGACGTATCAGTATCACTCAAGACGCAACAAAATCAAATGTGTTTGTGCATAATTCAGATTATTGTTTTGCGATAAATATAAATATGTCTATAAAGATTATTCCCTTGACTGCCTCTGGCTCGCTAAATGGTAATTAATTTTGCAGGAGTTAGCCAACAAAGCATGTTTAGTTCTAAGTTGCTGAAACGTGAAGTTGATAAGGGAAATAAAGCACTTGAGAGAGCTAGAGCTTTCAAATCTGAATATCCCTCTTTTCTGTTTGTTACTAAACCATCACACATCAATGGTTCTGGTAAAGTGGTAAGCATCAACCAAGAAATCACTACTTTCACTGCATGGATTAATCTTCACAACAAAGATAAAACAACAAAAATCATTAATTTCTCTTATTTTCTTTCAGTTTATACCACGTAACTTTGCCAGGATGTTCTTGGGTTCAAAAAGGAATGGAGAAAGTACAATTCTTCGGGTTTTAAACGGCAGTGTTTGGGTTGCTAAGTTGATCATAACGAAACATAATAAGACACAGGCAAGATTTGAAATCTCTAGGGGTGGATGGAATGCGCTTGTGAAAGACAATGAGTTGAACGTAGATGATGTTTGTGTCTTTGAGCTCATCAAAGGAACAACTCATGAAATCAGTTTTCGGGTTTCAATCTTCCGAAACACCGATGCTTCAAATACTCCTCTGTCTCATGGTAAGACTAGTTAATGTTTGATTCATCTTCTAATCACCAATAGCTTAAAAATAGATGTTTATCTGTTCTGCAGCAACAGGAAAAATTGTCGTTGCTAGTGATCAAGGACAGAAAAAGAAAAGACTGAAAATCAAAACTGAAACCAAGGGGTTCCAAAAGGCAGATTTGCATGCCACAAGCAGCAAGTCCCAAGGTGTGTATATATATATATATGAATGATGAAGGGTGAAGTTGCTAACTAGAATGGAGGTAAATCTTCCCAAATTACTTTTTTCTATCCACATTATAAGGTATTTTGTATCAATTATACGTATATTAAGAAAATTATTTTTTTTATTTAAAATCAATACAAGAAGTACCAAAATTTTTCATTTTATCCTTATTAAATACCTCATTCTATTATCATTGTAGGGATATAAATTTGGAGTAATGAAGAATTAAAAACACAGGAAAATAGGAAGAAAAATATCCAACACCCTATATTTTTGACAAAAAACTTATTTACAAAATATTCTATAATACAGATCGAAGGGAGTATAATCTTTTAACCCTCCAAAGAATGGGATGAGTTTCTTGTTCCCATTCATATATGTGTGTGTATATACATGAATGGAAACAGAAGTGTAGTTATTCATATGTCACTTATTTCTTTTACTTATTTTGACATATTTTCTCATGTCTGCCTCTGTTTCACTAAATGGTAATTAATTTTATAGGTGTTCGTGAACAAGGCTTGTTTGATTCTAGGTGCCTGAAACCTGAAACTGGTACTGGTACGGAGAACAGAGCACTTGAGAGAGCTCAGGCTTTCAAATCTCAATATCCCTCTTTCCTGTTTGTCGCTAAACCCTCATACATCAATGCTTCTTGTAACATGGTAACCTTCTACCACGATATCACTATACTTTCAGTACAAGAAGTAATCTTCACAAAGAAGGAAAAAGGAAACAAAAATCATTAATGTCCTTGAACCTTTTCCAGGCGATGCCATCCAACTTTACCAGGAGGTTCTTGGGTTCAAAAAAGACTGGAGAAACCATCAATCTTTGGATGTTAAATGGGAGAGTTTGGGTTGCTAAGTTCATTAGAAGGAAACACGTGAGTGGTACAAAATTTGAAATCTCTAGGGTTGGGTGGGATGCATTTGTCAAAGACAATGGCTTGAAAGTTGATGATGTTTGTGTCTTTGAGCTCATCAAAGGAACAACCCATGAAATCAAGTTTCGGGTTTCAATCTTCCAAAACACTGGTCCTTCAAGTACTCCTTCGTCTCAAGATGAAACTACGTTGATGTTTAAGTAATCTTCCACACAATTATTACTCAACAATATAAGTTCTTGATTTTCTCATGCAGAAACAGGACAAAATAGAAATGCAATCCAAGGACAGAAAAAGAAAAGAGTGAAAGTTGAAACTGAAACCAAGGAATATCGACTTCCTCCAACGAAGCCTAAATGTACAACAGCAACTTCTTCTAGAAATGCTTCTGCTCATAATTTCAACTAAGAAAATCTATTCCTCAAAGTAACCATAGGAATAATCTTCTAATCAATTATTGCTTGACAATAAATGTTGCTTATCTCTTCTGCAGCAACTGGAAAATATACCATTGCCAGTGATCAAGGACAGAAAAAGAAGAGGGTGAAAATCAAAACTAAATGTGAAACCGAGTTTCAAGTTTCTCTGAAGAAGCCTAAATTCACAAAAGCGACTTCTTCCAGAGATGCTGCAGCTGCAGATCATAGTTTCAACTCAGAAAATCCTTTCTTCAAATTGACCATACGAATATCCCATGGTCCCGTATGGCTTCTGTGTCAAAACATTATGCAAAGATATTTTGAAGTGTTATGTGATTTCTGATATGAGTGTCTGATACAGATACATGTGGGTGCACTTCATTTGATGCAGGGAGTACCAGGAGCTTTTGTGAAGAAGTATTTCGAACAAGGGAAACATGTGGTGGAGCTCCAGGTTGGGGGTAAATCATGGAGGGTCAAATTGATCAGAACTTCAGGATCAGTGGAACATTGTTTCTTTTCAGAAGGATGGGCTGCATTTGTAAGAGAGAATCATCTGCAACTAGGAGATGTTTGCTTCTTTGAGCTAGTGAACAGGGATCACAATCTCATGGAAGTTTCCATTTTCAAGCATTCTTCAACTTAATTGACTCCAGTCCACTTTCTCTCTTGATTTCCATATCCAAATCCATGCTTTAGATATCTGGAGGGGACTGAAAAGAGAATCAAGAGAGAAACCAACTTACCAATGGCTCCATGTGTTTTTGTATAGGTCAGTTTGTAAGGTAATGTGGTGATTTATTTTGAGAACTGATGAGACTTCATGCAGAGTTGTTTTTGTTTAATTTCAAGCTTTATTTTTTGTTTTCTGAAATCACTTTCATAAGTGGCGAAAAAAAAGATCACTTTCATTTGATTTGAGGTCGTTTTTCTTTAAAAAAAAAAAGGAATTATTTCAAGTGAAGTAAAAACAAAAAATAAATGAAATGTGAGTGGGATTTAAAGCTATTTTAACAAGACTCAAAATATATATATCAATAATTAGAGGTTGTGTCAAATTCTCAATATATATATTTATAGATATTCCTAAATAACAATAGAAGATTAATTCTTATAAAATGTAGTAATTAATGAAATGGATTTTGTCTCTTCTGACAAAATATTTTCTATTAGAGATAGAAGAGAACCACTGATAATTTGCTTGAAAAAAAAAAAACAGCACAACTATGTACAACTATGACAGGCTTAGACCCAAAAGTTATATTCCAGCGGGCATAATACCCTGTCTATCTCGGTATTGAAAAAGAAGCAAAACCTCGCACAGAAATGTCAACGCATGTGAGTAAATAACAGCCACACCGCTCTCACATTTGCTTGTAATTCAAATTACTACGAGTGCGAGGAAGATCGGGAGAAATTTCTTCAAATTTTATTCAAACGCGTTATGGGGCACATCATAGTCAAAGTCAACAGATACAAGTGTCCATAATATTTTCGTACATTTTACGTATGATTCTATCTCACTTGCATTTGCGTCTTCGAATTCATAGTTCATCGATCTCTGTTTTGATTTCGCTTGCTCTTTTCCAACATTATTTCTTCACTCTACCATCTGTTCAAGTTTTCAGAATAAACATGAGTTTTGTGTTTTCACCCCCGTCGTTTCAAAGTTCACACGATGATTTTCAGACCCAAGCCCAAAGTACGTTTGATAAATTCGGTGACAGCGTCAATTCCAGCATGAAATGGGCAGTAGCTGAGTCTGTTGGTATGAAATAATCCTTCTTTTATTTCCTTTGATCCTTGTGTTTTGCTTGGTCTATGCAAGAAAATTTATAGATATGCTGTTCCATTTTGATTTTCAGTTTATGGGGTGGTGGTGATAATTGCTATTATAGCAATAGTATACGCCGTTGTTGAGTGCTTGAAGAAAGCAGGAACAGCGATTCCAGCTTACACCCAGATTGCAACCACAGATAAGGGCCATAAAGCTTCAATCTCACATCCTTCAATCAACAAAGAAATCGCTTTAGCAATACCGCCAGATTCCCAAGTGGAGTTTCCAACCATGGAAAGATTCCTCAACAACATCACCAAAGAAAAGCCCATCAGATTCTCACCTGAGGAACTTGAAGAAATCACAAAGGACTACGCTAACATTTTAGGTTCTGGCGCTTTTGGCGTGGTTTATGAAGGTGAATTGTCAAATGGGGAGCAAGTTGCAGTGAAAGTTCTCAACAGTATGGATCTGGGAACGGAGGAACAATTCAAGGCAGAAGTTAGCACCCTGGGAAGAACTTACCATATCAATTTAGTTAGGCTTTATGGCTTTTGCTTCCACTATGAGAAAAGAGCTCTTGTCTATGAGTATGTACAAAGTGGGTCCCTCAACAATTTACTATTTGGCAGTCTGAACAGAGAAATTGAGTTGGAGAAGCTTCATGAGATTGCAATTGGAACAGCAAAAGGAATTGCTTATTTACATGAGGAGACTCAACATAGGATCATTCATTATGATATTAAGCCAGAGAATATACTTCTTGGCCTGAACTTGGAACCGAAAGTAGCAGATTTTGGTCTAGCAAAACTTTGCAGCAGAGAAAGCAGCCACGTGAATATGACACATTTCAGAGGAACAAGAGGATATGCTGCACCAGAATTGTGGAAGCTTTGTCCTGTGAATCATAAGTGCGATGTTTACAGTTTTGGTATTGTTCTCTTTGAAATTGTGGGAAGGAGAAGGCATTTTGATAGTGGGTATAGTGAATCACAGCAATGGTTTCCTAAATGGACATGGGATATGTTTGAGAACAATGAATTAACAGTGATGCTTTCGCTTTGTGGGATCGAAGAGAAAGACAGGGAGAAAGCTGAGAGAATGTTAATGGTGGCTCTGTGGTGTGTTCAATATCCACCTTCTGATAGACCTCTAATGAGTACCGTGGTGAAGATGTTAGAGGGTGACATGGAAATCCCTCCTCCACCATTTCCCTTTCAGAATTTGGTGTCTTCTAAACCAAATTTGACTCCACAAGGAAACAATGAAGATTCAGATGCTTCTTCATCATGGATAACAGAATCTTCTGAACAATCTAATTTTAAACCAGTGCACAGTATACTCCACATTGAAAAATCTACATAGATGTATGTCAGTTTGTATTAGTTTAGTAAAATGTTGTTCCAAAATTAAGTTCTTTTTTTACTTTTGTCATTTAGGATGACTGTATTTTTGTAAAAATTGCAAAATATGAAGCCTAATTCTTGGTGGCTATGCTTCTTGAGATCTGTGTCTCACCTTAGCAACCCTCTTATATCTGACTTGCAAGATACTGCTCCAACTAAAGAATGATTTTTTGAGCTTCAGAGAGGTACAATTTTACTGTAAGCTATGGAGTGGAGGTAAAAACTAGTAACGTGCGAAAAAGTTGGTAATAATGCCCTGTTAGCTTGTAGAAAAACTGTAATACAGCGCCCAATAATTTGGCATAGTGGTTATAATGCATTTCTTGGAATATCTCCTCCTACATGGATCCCATAAGACAAATCACAGGCTCAAAATGAATTTCTTAGTTATGATATGAATGCTTGTACTTCAACTTTTGGCCATATACTTTTTCTTATATCACAGTACAAATCCTTTTGGATATTTACGTCACCTTCATATCTATACTTTTAATTTGTTGGAAGTTGGTGAATCCGTGAATATGCTCTTGCTTTTTTCATTTATTTCTGGTAAAGTTGCATCCTTTGTTTCATCAGGGGTCAAATTCATTAACGTTTTCCTTTACCGCAGAAGACCAATGGCCAAAAACATTAAAATATTACATCAGTAAAAAACATCACATCCAACCCAATCAAAATCAAATTTACTATACAAAATGAGATATTCCACGACCGATACTCTAAAATATGGAAAGATTCCATCTAAAGGGGATATATATATATATATATGTTTCTTGTTAATTCTGGCTAGAGACTAAATCTCATACTTGCTCATGATAGGAGTAGCATGCACAATGCGAGATTTGGTTACCTCAAGAGAAGAGTCAGAATCAATACTAGTATCGATTCCTGCTGCGTCAACTGAAAGAATAGCGTGACCTTCATCCATTAAGTACTGAAAAGGGTTCCAAGGGTCTGAGATATCCATCAAACCCTCCAACAATTTCACTACAAAACTCATTCTCGGTCTCAATTCTGGTTTGTACTGAACACACCAAAGAGCTACCATTACCATTCTTTTAAATATCTCTGTCCCTTTATCTGCTATACCACATTCTATTATCAACTCATCTAGTTCTCCAGAATCAAATTTTACCCAAACCCATCTTGGAAACCACTCTTGACTTTCTGCAAGGTTATTATCAAGGTTTTTTTTCCTACGTATAATTTCAAATAACAAGATTCCAAAACTGTAAACATCACCCTCTTGAGTTACAGGAAATGGCATCCAAAGTTCTGGTGCAGCATAACCAGGTGTCCCTCTGCCTCTTGTCATGGTAATATGAGATTTTTCCCTATTACAAAGCTTGGCCAGACCAAAGTCAGCAACTTTTGGACAGAAATTATGGTCCAATATGATGTTTTCAGGATTTAACGTCATAGTGGATGATTCTCTGTTGGCCTTCTTCATGCAAGTAAGCAATTGCTTTGGCTGTTCCAACTGCAATCTCATGAAGCTTTTCAAATGCTAAGATCCTGTTTTCACTAAACAGATACATGCCAAGAGAGCCATTGCTCATGTACTCATAAACTAGAGCCCTCATATTCTTTTCAAAGCAAAATCCAAAGAGACGAACTAGATTTAAATGATGAACTCTTCGGATTGTGCCCACTTCTGTCATGAACTGCTCCTCTGTACTCTCATCAGAACCCTCAGGTAGAACTTTCACAGCCACAATGGTTCCATCACTAAGAACCCCTCTATAGACTGCTCAAAAACCTCCTGATCCCAACTTGTAGGAGTAGTTTTTAGTTGCAAGCATGAGGTTCTGAGACCCCTCAGTTTTCAGCTACTTCCGGACCGGACTAGGGGCCAGTTCCCGGTCGGACCGATCGAACCGGCCGGTCCGGTCCTGTTTTTTATACACTGGTCCACACAGATATACGTGTTTATATGATTAGTTATCGATGGCGAAGCCTACAGCCTTTTTCCAATGGATTCTGCAGTCATAATTTAAAAAAAATAGTAATAATAATCGTATAATTTTCCTATGTAATACTCCCTCCCTTTTTTTTAACGGTATTTCAACTAAAATCACACAGTGTAAGGCCCCTGGCTAAAATTAGCATTGTATAAAAAATCAGACCGGGAATTGGCCCCTGGTCCGGTCTGGGAATAGCTGAAAACCGGGAGAAATTGGAACCGGTGGGAACCGGTCAAACCGGTACAAAACCGGGTTGAACCGGTCCGATTTTTTTTTTAATTTTTTTAAATTTTTTTAAAAATATTTTTTAACATAAAATAATATTATTTTTAGTGTTAAGTAGTATTATTTTTAGTATAATTTTTTTTCTTTCTATATTATAATATGTTATAAGCATTATTATGATACATAATGATTAACAATGATAAATTTACCTAACAAATAATATGAAAATAGAATATCAATTGACTATATTATTAAAAATATATTAATTTATTCACAACTGGTCCGACCCCGGTCCGACCATTGAACCTTGAACCGTTGCCTCATCCGGTTCAATGACCGGTCCGATTTTTAATACCTTGAAAATTAGTTAAAAGCATTAATTTGGTAAAAATTTATTATAGTATTCCTAAAATACTTTAAAAAAATCTATTAATATCTATCATATATTAATATTTGGAAAAAGATAATTAAAACTATTAAAAGTATTTGTGAAAATCAAACATTAGTGCTTTATAAAATTTTACAAAGACTCTTACATAAAGAATTACAACACATTTCTAAAAAATTTCTTATATTAAGAATATAAGGGAATATAATCTTATCGGCCCTTTTAAATTACCTAGTTCTTCTAAATTCTTCACTAATCAAAAGCATTACATAATTGCATTTTTTCAATTTTATAGCAACCATTTTATATATAAAACTTTTTAAAAAAAAAAACTCTTCAACACTGTCGTTTATATTTTCTCGGATTTTTTAAACGTCTTTCTCATTTATTTATTTTGATAAGTAAATAAAAAAACTCCTTCCAATGGACTTGGACTTTCTGTTTTTTGACCACCGGATTTGGACTTTGATAAGTCCACACTTGAACGCGTTTCTGCGAAATTTTTATAACCAATCATTGTCTATGCACTTTGGCCAAAAAACAAAAACGTTGTCTTTGCACAGATTTTCTTAAGACTTCCACATAAATCAATGCAATTTTTTTTATATTAATTTTTTTCAATAAAAACATGAATGTGAACTTTTCTTTTATGACTTAGTATCACATAATTGAATTCCTTTTTAACTTTAATTTGTCACTGGGGATGGCTACGTTGTTTTTTTGTAAAAAAATGTATAATATGAAGCCTAATTCTTGGTGGCTATGCTTCTCAAGACACGTGTCTCACCTTCAACCCTTTTATTTCTTCGACTTGCAAAAATATTGCTCTGACTAGAGAATCATTTTTCTTAAGCACCAGAGAGGTACAATTTTACCATATTAGACCAATATATTTTTTGGTGAACACATTTGCCCAGTGTATAAGAAACAAGAATCAAGAATTTTTTTTATATGAGGACTATAAGCTACTGAGTGGAGTTTCCAATTAATAACTCTGGAATCCAAAAAAAAAAAACTAATAACTCTGGAAAAAGTTGGTGTTAATGCCATAGCTAGATGAAAACCCGTAATACAACTCCTAATAATTAAACTTCATGATTTAATATCACACAATAACCTTTTATAAGGAAATAAATTATGAACTACAAATATTAATAATCAATTCAATATATAACATAGAATATATACTAAATCATGTTATTCATAAATTATGAATAGTATAATTTATTTTTCATAAAGCAGGAGACCTACCTATGTAGTTTTACTTAAAACATCTTAAACACCAAAAGATTTCTACTTTGTTGGGCCAAACTTGAATTTATGTTTGGTTTCACTTTTATAGAAAGCAGTTTGGACAGAAGCAGTTTAAGAAAACTCAGTTTGAATAAAAGCTGGAGCAAGCTGCTTCTATATCAATTGGGTTTTGAACTTGTAAGCTATGTCTACATTTTAGTGGTTCTGTTTGGTAATAATAGATAAAACTAGCTTTTGGGCTCAAACGTGTGAAACCAAACAAAGCCCAAAGAAATCGACACTTCTTCTCAACTTTTAAGTGACAAGGAACTTTCAACATGTGCAGATAAAAGGAGCAAAATTTTTCATGGATAAAAGTATGACTATAATCTATAATTTGCTTTCTGGGTGGAATCGTAAAATAAAGTCTATATATCTCGAGACCTTAGAGTAAAATCCACTTGGATTTTCATTGATTCACCTCACCACATTTAGATGGCAAATATATATTCATTTAGATAGCATAAAAATCGTTGGCCCAAAAAACAAAAACTGCAAAAGAATCACTTGGGGCTTTGTTGTATACCAGTGACATAACTGCACGCTTCTGTGATAAGGTAGATGATTTGATATTGCTGTAGAATAATATATCGAAATCAACAATTTAAAGTTTCCCTTTGCCTCCGAGAGTTGAAAGAGGGAAAACAAATAAGATATTCCAGAACTTACTGTAGACATATAACGTTCCATCCGAGGAGAAGATACTTTTTGCTAATTCTAGCTAGAGGTTATTTGAATCTCATACTTACTCATGATAGGAGTAGCATATGAATTACTAGATTGGGATATCGCTACAGAAGAGTACGTCAGAACTAAGACTATTATCAGTTTGTGTTGTTTGGACTGATTGAGCTGAATGACCTCCACCAATTAGATGCTGAAAAGGATTCAAAGGTTCTGGGATTTCCATTGAACCCTCCAACATTTTCACCACGACACTCATCATAGGCCTCAATTCAGGCCTATACTGAACACACCAAAGAGCTATCATAATCATTCTTTCCGCTATCTCTTTATCTTTCTCTTCTACCCCACATATTGTTGTCAATTCTTTCAATTCTCCACTATCAACTTTTATAGAAACCCATCTCGGAAACCACTCTTGACTTTCTGTAAGATTCATATTATGGTTCCTTCTCCTGCCAATGATTTCAAATAACAGCATTCCAAAGCTGTAAACATCACACTTGTGAGTTACAGGAAATGGCATCCAAAGTTCTGGTGCAGCATAACCAGGTGTCCCTCTTAGTCCTGTCACCGTAATATGAGATTTTTCCCCATTACAAAGCTTGGCCAAACCAAAGTCAGCAACTTTAGGACAGAAATTATGGCCTAAAAGGATATTTTCTGGTTTAATATCATAGTGGATGATTCTTTGTTGACATTCTTCATGAAGGTAAGCGATGCCTTTGGCTGTTCCAACTGCAATCTCATGAAGCTTTTCAAATGTTAAGGTCTTGTTTTCATGAAACAGATACTTGCCAAGAGAGCCATTGCCCATGTACTCATAAATTAGAGCCCTCGTATTCTTTTCAATGCAAAATCCGTAGAGGCGAAGCAGATTTAAATGATGAACTCTTCCGATGGTGCCCACTTCTGCCATGAACTGCTCCTCCATTCGCTCGTCAGATCTCTCATTTAGAACCTTCACAGCCACAACGGTTCCTTCAGCTAAAACCCCTTTATAGACTGTTCCATAGCCTCCTGAGCCTAACTTGTAGGAGTAGTTGTCAGTTGCAAGCATTAGGTGATGCGAGGTGAACCTGATTGGCTTTTCTTTTTCAATATCATTCAGAAACTTATCCATCTTGTATGTTAGAAATTCCGTGTTCACACTATCCAGTTCGGGTTCGGCCACTTCTGCAGTTTTGCGCCTTCGTATATATTTGCAAATGCTAATGGCAAATACTATTGTGTAAGAAAATACAACTGCAATAGTTACAAATGATTCGGTTAAAATTCTTGTAATTACCGCCACAAAAAAATACTTATGCTATGTCAAATAGATATGTGGCTTCTTATGATTTTTCTTTTCAATTTAATGATTTTCATTAAACTCCAATCAATATCTCACAATTTTTTTTTTCATTTTTCTCCCACACTACTTTCCCTTAGGATATGGAGGATAAATGATAGATGCTTTTAATTAGATTTATTTTATACATAAAAACTTTGATCACCTATTTAAAAGCAAAAAATCCTACCACTCATGTGAACATTTTATATGAGCCGACAATGCTAATCTCAATTTTGGAAATTCCAAATTAAAATTGAATGGTACAAATTTTAATAATATACACAATTTCCATCAAAATATATATATATATCATTGTAAAATGAGGAGCAACTAATAGTAGTAATTTATTTTTTTTAAAAAAAACTCTAAATCTTACATGAGGAGACGATAACGATTGTTATCTCAATTGCGGATTTCATAGTTGACAATGAGGAGAAGGCAAGAATTGAAAAATGATAGTGCGCAGCACCCGCATATGCAAATATGAACTTCACCAAAAATGAAAGACCTATTAATTTCAAAGCCATACGTGGTAAGATACATGAATATATATGTCTAACTAACTCAGATTGAATTAAACTGATCTATAAATTTCAAGTTGAGGGAAATTAAAATCTGGATTGACCCATGATCAACTTATAGATTGGATCATAGGATTTCTTTTTCAGTCAGAAACCTGGGAACAAAAGCAGGTTTGGTACTAGGAAAATAAATCCTACCCACGAAAATAACAGCTAGCGGCAATTCCCACAGCAGCACTATACGAAGCATGAGGAAAGAATTCAAGAATGATACTAATAACACAAAAAATGCATGGAATGTTCTAGAGTGAGAGATAGCTAGCTAGTGAGAGGAGGTCAGAGTTTGAATAATTCATCAACAAAGGAGAAATTTTGAAATAGCCAGTCATTGTCTTTGTACAGATATTCTTCAGACTGCTTCATTAGTTTATACCATAGCACTTTTGAAAGTCCACTAAAATACAATCTAAATTTTAATATAAACAAATGCATGAGACTGCTCTGCCATATCATGTTACGGCAACTACAATTATTGGTTCCTTAATTTTTTCAGTAAAGTAATGAAGGATCTTAGAGTGTCGAGGGGGAGCAGGTTTGGAAAAATGGGAGGAGGTTCGAGAGAGGAGTGTCTAGGTTGGGCCCCGAGGGTCTCTTAACGTCCGCTGTGTTCTTTTTTTTTTTTTTTTTTTTGGAAAATGAAAAGGGTTTGCTTTGCTCTGAAACAGCATCTCACTCGTTCAGATTCTCCCCACTGTGCCTTTGGTTCACTGGGCCTCCCGCTCCAAGAATACGACATCGTTTGTGATGGAATGGGAAAAAAAAAACAAATATCTGCTTCTGCGGCATCTGAAACTGAAAGCGTGAAAACAATAAAAATGCTATTTGATTCTGTAGTATATTATATGTGAATGTGGAGCCCGCCATCAGAACAATTTTTTTTTGCCAGACACCATCAAAACATTAGAACAATTGATTAATTGAAACAAATACATTAAACATTACTTTTGCATATAAAAATCATATATATATATGATCTTATATTATGTAGAATATCTATTACCATATTTTTATTTAAAAATTATCCCATGTTGAAAATATAACATACCCTAAGACAGTTCAAAATTGAAGTTCTTTTTCCTTTTATCATTTAGGATGACTATAAGTGTGTTTGGATTCACTTTTTATAATTAATTATAAACCTCAAAATTAATTATGCAAAAGTAAAAACAATTATTTATTATTTTTCCATAATCAATTATTACTTCTCCAATCTTGATTCCAAGCAGACACTGTGTTTTTGTAAAAAACGCATATTATGAAGCCTAGTTCTTAGGCTTTCCAATTTCACTCCTTCGCGGGAACCATCCATTGCACTTTCACTATAGGTAAACGACATAGTTTGGCTTAAAAATTTCAACGAAGGTTCTCTTTTTCTCACCCTCATACCATCTTACCCTCTCTTATTCATTGGCACTTTTACCAACTCTCTTCTGTCAATGGACCAGCCAGCACCCATTCTTCTCTTCTGTTTTGGATCCTCTATTTCCATTGACAACATATTGTTTCGGAACAGCAAGTTCAGGGTGAAAATTTGTAATACAACCTCTAATAGTTTGTATGACTTGGTATCACATAACATTTTTAAGGAGAAAATTATGAACTCCACGTATTAATAATTTTATTTAAAACATCTTTTATAGACACCAAAAGATTTGTAATTTTTCTGGGTCAGCATCTTGTAATAGTACTACACAGTCACCATAAGGTTATCTTAACTGATCTTTCTGGGTCAAATGTGACGTACAGTTAGTAAAATTGAGGGATAGGGGGAACCACACGGCTCAAAATGAATAGACTAAAATGTTACGTGGTTGATTATTTGGTAACAAAGAAGAAGTTGGTGTCTGGGCCTAACCCATGTACATGATACACTTAATCTTTATTGACACTTCTTTTCAAGTGGCAAGGAACTCAAGTTTTCAAGAAAAAACGTTTGTATCATAATCTAATTTGCTTTTCCAGGGGAAACCATACAGTATCAGTTAGTACAAGGAACCATTAATAAAGTGTGTGTACATATCTCCAGACCTTTGTGTAACTAAAATCCACTTGGATACTCTATTGTATACCTGTGAGCGGTGACATAATTGCACCCTTTTCTGATATAAGGTAGAAGATTTGATATTGCTTTTTCATGATCATATATCGAATTCAACAAAGTTTCCCTTTGCCTCAGAAAGTTCAAAGGGGGGAAACAGTTAACGTATTACATTTCGAAACAGAATATATCCAGCTGAAAATAAGAGATACTCTGCAACTAGTACTCCAAACATGGAAGCTTCCATCCAAGGAGAAGATATTTTCTGTTAATCTTGGCTAGAGGCTATTTGAATCTCATACTTGCTTGTGATAGAAGTAGCATCCAAATTGCTAGCTTTGAGTCCTGTTATAGAAGAGCCAGAACCAAGACTATCGGTCTGCTTTGTCTGGATACCTCCATCCATCATGTACTCAAATGGATTCATGGGTTCTGGGACTTCCACTAAACCCTCCCAACATTTGCACCACAGCACTCATCATAGGCCTTAATTCAGGCTTATACTGAACAAACCAAAAAGCTATCTTAACCATTCTTTTTGTTATTTTTTAAGCTTTCTCCTCTATTCCACTTGTTGTCAATTCATTTAGTTCTCCACCATCAAATTTTATCCAAACCCATCGTGGCTCTGTGGTGTGTTCAATATTCACCTTCTGATAGACCTCTAATGAGTACTGTGGTGAAGATGTTAGAGGGTGACATGGAACTCTCTCCACCACCATTTCCCTTCCAAAATTTGGTGTCTGCTAAACCAAATTTGACTCCACAAGGAACCAATGAAGATTCAAATGCTTCTTCATCATGGATGATAGGATCTTCTGAACAATCTAATTTCAAACCAGTGCACAGTATACTCCACATTGAAAAATCTACATAGATCTATGGCACTATGTATCGGTTTAGTACAGAATTCGTTCCAAAATTGAAGTTCTTTTTTACTTAATTTGTCATTGAGGATGACCTTGTTTTTGTAAATATTGCATATTATGAAGCCTAATTCTTGGTGGCTATGGTTCTTCAGTTCTGTGTCTCACCTTAGCAACCCTCTTATATATTTGTTTGCAAGATGTTGCTCCAACTAAAGAATCATTTTTTGAGCTCCAGAGAGGGACAACTTTACCATATTAGCTAAGTATACAAGAAAACAAGAATCAATGTTTTTGATGGGACTATAAGCTACAGAGTGGAGGTTCAAATTAGTAAGTCAGGTTTAAAAAAGAAAAGGTGTTGATGCCCTAGCTAAACATGTAATACAACCCCTAATAATTTGTATGACTTAGTATCACATAATAAGATTTTGAAGAAAAAATTATGAACTTCACGTATTAATTTTATTTAAACATGTTATGATAAACACCAAAAGATTTGTACTTTTTCTGGGCCAGTATCTTGTATTAGTACTACAATCACCACAAGGCTGTCTTAACTATTCTTTCTGGGTCAAATGTGACGCACAGTTGGTAAAACTGAGGAACAGGTGGAATCACATGGCTCAAAATTAATCGATTAGGAGTGAAGAGTCATGTAGTTGACTATTTAGTTACAATGGTGAAAGTTGGAACTGTGCTGAATTTTGGATTTATACTGCATTCCTTATAAATGATACACCTAGTCTTTTCTGAGAACGACACATCTTTTCAAGTGACAAGGAACTTTCAGAATGTGGAGATGAAAGAAGCAGAACTTTTCATTGATAAACGTTTTTACTACAATCTAATTTGCTTTTCTAGGGGAAACCGTACAGTGTATCAGTTGGTACAAAGAACCGTTAGTAAATTGTATGTATATATCTCGAAGTTTCCTTTGCCTCAGAAAGTTCAAAGGGGAAAAAAAATAAAATATTGCATTTTGAAGCAGAACAGATCTAACAGAATCAAATTACTGAAAAAGAAGATATTCTACCCCTTTATACTCTAAACCAGGAAGCTTTCATCCAAGGAGGAGAAGTTTTCTATTAATCCTGGCTGCAGGCTATTTGAATCTCATACTTACTCATGATAGGAGCAGCACCCAACTTGCTAGGTATGGATCCTCTTACAGAAGAGCCAGAACCAAGACATAGGTTTGTGTTGTCTGGTCTGGGTGAGCAGGCTGACATCCTTCCATAAAGTACTGGAAAGGATTTAAAGGATTTGGGATTTCCATTGAACCCTCCAACATTTTCACCACAACACTCATCATAGGCCTCTATTCAGGCCCATACTGAACACAACAAAGAGCTATCTTAACCATTCTCTCTACTCTCTCCTTATCTTTCTCCTCTATCCCACATACTGTTGTCAATTCCTTCAGTTCTCCACTCTCAAATTTTATCCAAACCCATCTTGGAAACCACTGTTCACTGTCTGTAAGGTTGATATCAAGGTTCCTTCTCCTGCCTATAATTTCAAATAACAACATTCCAAAGCTGTAAACATCACACTTACGAGTTATTGAAAATGGCATCTAAAGCTCTGGTGCAGCATAACCAGGGGTCCCTCTACCTCCTGTCATGGTAATATGAGTATTTTCTCTATTACAAAGCTTGGCCAAGCCAAAGTCAGCAACTTTAGGACAAAAGTTGTTGTCCAAGAGGATGTTTTCTGGTTTTATATCATAGTGGATGATTCTTTGTTGGCATTTTTCATGCAAATATGCAATGCCTTTGGCTGTTCCAACAGCAACCTCAAGAAGCTTTTCAAAGCCTAAGGTCTTGTTTTCATGAAATAGATGCTTGTCAAGTGAGCCATTGCCGATGAACTCATAAACCAGAGCTCTCATATTCTTCTCAATGCAAAATCCATAGAGGCAAAGCAGATTGAAATGATGAACTCTACCAATTGTACCCACTTCTGCCATGAACTGCTCCTCTATTCTCTTGTCAGAACTCACATGCAGAACCTTCACAGCCACAATGGTTCCATCACTAAAACTGCCTTTATAGACTGTTCCAAAACCTCCTGACCCCAGCATGTGAGAGTAGTTGTTAGTTCCAAGCATTAGGATATGTGAGGAGAATAAGTCACGGTCAGAGCAACTGCAATAGGGTAAGAATTATCCCAGTCAGAAATTTTGTGAACAAAAGAAACAAAATGCCAAAGCAGACACAAATATGGAAAACACACAGAACAAGAAGCAAATCACAGCTCTAAATTCTACCTATGAAGATGAATATAGAAATTCAGCACGGGCGGACCTACGTTATAGTTATAGTCAGAGGGGGCAGATGCCCCTCCTTAGCTTTTGTAAACTGCATGTAAATACACGATGAGATTTTCTTCTGCCCCATTGCTCTATTAGCCTCGAGCCCACTGGAATAATTAAGGAAAAAGGAAGAAAGTGACGAAGGACTACATGAGAGAGAGGAAGCTATGATTGGAAGAGGAAGAGACTAAAAAAGAAAAATTACATGCGCTTAAGGTGAGAGAGAGGAAGAGAACTCGAAACCATGAAACAGAACAATGGTAAAAAAATAAAATACTTAGATAGAAATGAGCGCCGGAGAGAGGAATTGCGAGGGGAGAAGTTGTCCTGGCATTGGAATTTGTAGTAGGTAGGAAGACGGTTAAGAGATTGAAATTTGGGAAAACATATTTTTTATTCTATTTGTTTTTTTTAAATTATTCTATTTTTACTTTTGTTGTATTATGAATTGTTACTTTTTTTGGGAGACCATTTATTAATTTTTATATTCTTTTAAATGATTTACTATTTATTTAATTTTAACATTTAATTAGTGAAATCATTTATTTGTTACATTTTTATTTATTATTTTTTATGTAATGTACTTGTTATAATTTTTAGTTGAACCATCATATTAATTTTTTTCCTTTTTGTGTGAAATAATTTATTTTTATAATTATTTAAAATTATGACTATAAAATAATTATTTAAAATTATAACTATAAATTTGTGATTTTTAGTAATTTTTAATTAATTAAATGTACTCTTTGTTTAATAAATTAAAACATGATTTAGGGAGATGTGAATTACAAATTTATTGAATTTTAAATAGAAAATAGAAAAATTTTCTAAGAGAAAATTGTTCTTGACTAAAAGTTAATTTTTCACCAATTTCAATAAATAAAGTTACATAAAGGACAATGATAAGATATATAATTTATTCAATCATATATATAATTTTTATTTAATTCAACAATTATAATTTAATATTATATAATAATAATTTATTATTTTCTTTAAAAAATATTGGTTTGGGCCCTAGGTCCACCCTCACGACAAGAGCAGAAGCCATATATAAATAAGTAGGTGCGAATTCAAAAATAATAGCAAGACACAGTAAAATGAGGAGCCAAAACCAAAGGAGGGTGTACTCAAAAGATGGACTATATTGTAGGCTGATGCAGGTAAGTTAAGAATCTTCTGGCCACTGTATCCTTCCTAGCAGAAGTCAGAGTCCAAAAACGGACCCGGGTTTCGCCTCGTGGCTGGATTCTTTTTTTTTTTTAATTAAAATTTATAAATAAAAATATATTTTTTAGGAATAATATAAATATATTTATACAGTTTTAAAACTTTTAATTATTAAAAAGACTTCATAGTAAAAACTGGATCAAATTGGATCTCTCAGCCATCCAGTTTTTTAATAACTAAGAAAAAAGAAATTAAAAAATTTAAAATTACATATATCTTAATAATTTTTGAAAAATATATTTTTTATTTATAAATTTTAATTTTAAAAATAAAAAATCTGCCCCAACTACACCGTATCAGGAGAGGGCTCCGCCCAGGTCCTCCAAGAGGGGTCTCCGCCCAGGTTCTCCAAAAATGCGTTCGTAGTATCTGGTGCTGATGCAACATGACGCATTCACCACAGGAGAAGCTTGCAGGCTTTTTCCTCATAGAATATAGAATTTGACAAGTCCACTTATTAAACGCATTTCTTCGAAATTTTCGCACAATGTCATTGTCTTTGCATAGATTTTCTTTAAGACTGCTACGTTCTTATACCATAGGACCTTTGAAAGTCCGCTTATGTACAATTTAAACATAAACCAACGCATAAGACAGCTCTGCCCTATAACGATAAGGCAACTATAATATCTTAATTGGTTCTTCAATTTTCTCAGTAATCTAAGTTTAGGAAACTACAAATACTGTATTAGGTGTTAGTTTGTCAGTATAGTTTTCTGGAAATCTTCTAGTCCCTAGGCATTTACAAACCTTCAGCAATTTATTCCCAAATGCACCTGTCAGATTTCTGTGCTCTCATTAAAAATATATATATATATATATATTTATTTATTATACGCTGTTCACTAGTTGCTACTAGTCTACAAATGATATTTATTGTTTACGCGTAATCTTTTGTCATATTTTCCATTCCATCTAACTCCGTCAAATAAACTGAAGCATCAGTGAATATGGTCTTGCATTTTTTCCATCCATGTTATTCACAAATTTTCTTGTCGTCATCTGCAAGTCATCTTTTTTTTTTTTTGGTATACTTATGCAAGTCATCTTTATTTCCTGTAAAGTTGCATTCTTTGTTCCAACAAAAAAAAATTAGAGAAAAAAAAGTTGCAGTCTAATTGATTCATCAATGTGTCAAATTCACATTGATAAATTTGATATGAAAATATTAGATATGGAAAAAAACAATACATATAGCTACCATAATCAAATTCACTAGAAAATAAGATATTCCCCAACTGATACTTTAAGCCATGGGAAGATTCCATCCAAAGGGGAGATGTTTTTCATTAATTACTGGCTAGAGAGTACTTCAATCTCATACTCGTGATGTATATGAGTAGTAACCACAATACGAGATTTGGTTGCCTAAAGCGAAGAGCCAGCTGAATCAATACTAGCATCGGCATGTATTCCGTCTACTGGATGAATAGGGCGATCCTCATCCATCAAGTGCTGAAAAGGGTTTGAGGGGTCTGGGATATCCATCAAACCCTCCAGCATTTTCACCACAACACTCATTCTGGGTCTCAATACAGGTCTGTACTGAACACACCAAAGAGCTACCATTACCATTCTTTTCAATATCTCTTTATCTTTATCTACTATGCCACAATCTACTATCAAATCATCAAGTTTATGACAATCAAATTTTACCCAAACCCATCTTGGAAACCACTCTTGACTTTCTGTAAGGTTTTCATTATGATTCCTTCTCCTGCCTATGATTTCAAATAACAACATTCCAAAGCTGTAAACATCACACTTGTGAGTCACAGGAAATGGCATCCAAAGTTCTGGTGCAGCATAGCCCGGTGTCCCTCTACCTCTTGTCATAGTAACATGAGATTTTTCCCCATTACAAAGCTTAGCCAGACCAAAGTCAGCAACTTTTGGACAGAAATTGTGGTCCAAGAGGATGTTTTCTGGTTTTATGTCGTAGTGGATGATTCTTTGCTGGCATTCTTCATGCAGGTAAGCAATTCCTTTGGCTGTTCCAACTGCAATCTCATGAAGCTTTTCAAACGCCAAGATATTGTTTTCACGAAACAGATACTTGTCAAGAGAGCCATTGCTCATGTACTCATAAACCAGCTGAGCCCTCATATTCTTTTCAAAGCAAAATCCAAAGAGGCGAACTAGATTTAAATGATGAACTCTTCCGATTGTGCCCACTTCTGCCATGAACTGCTCCTCTATTCTCTCGTCGGAAGTACTGTCATGTAGAACCTTCACAGCCACAATGGTCCCATCACTATAAACTCCTCTATAGACGGCTCCGAAACCTCCTGACCCCAACTTGTAGGAGTAGTTGTAAGTTACGAGCAAGAGGTGATCCGTGGTGAACCTGATTGGCTTCTCTCTTTCCATATCATTCAGAAACTGATCCAACTTGGATATCGGAATCTCTGTGTTCGCACTATCCAATTCTACCACTTCTGCAGCTTTGCTTCTTCGGTCAATGCACTTTTTGCAAACCCTGGCGGTTACTATTATTGTGGCAACACTCGCAACTACAATAGGTATAAATGATTCAGACAAAATTTTGTTAATTTTTCTTCAAAAAATATTCTTGAATACACGTAACTTGGATTTGAATCACCTTTATACTTTCTTTCCATACCTCTATACATACACAGTGTCATTCATTAATTTTGATTTAAATGGTAAAGATCACTAATTATTACTTTAAACAAAATACATTATTTATTTTAATAATAATAATAAATAAATATTATAAATTATTTTTAAGAAAATTTTCCCATAATAATAATGTAAACCATTGTAAATCAAAGATATTATCTATTTATAGACTATTTTTTTATTCTATTATAATTAATAAAGGAGATTGCATATATAGAAAAAGAGGCATGTATAGAAAGTATGGAAAGGATAAAAATGGTGTAATTAATTAATATATAAATATAGTAAATTAACCTTTTAAAAACACTAAAATCTTACCTAGGCAGACGGAAATGACCATTGACGTAACTGGTTCCTCCATGGTTGAGAATGATGGAGGACCTTGTAATTGAAAAATGATAGTGCGCAGAAGGTGAAGGGAAGGGATGAAATGCAACGCAAAGTTTTATATATATATTTGCAAATCCGATTCCTGTGTGTACGTAAGTGAAAGATGGCGATTCAGTCGCCCCCAGACATAAGCTTCAACGAAATGAAAAACCAAATAACTTCAAAGCCACATAAATACATGGTGAGATACATATATAGATGTTTAACCATAACTCAAATTAAACTGATCTATTAGGATTTGGTACTTAAATTTTTTAATGTCAAGGGAAATTAAAAATCTGGACTGACTCATGATAGGTTGAATCAAACGATTATTTTAGTCAGAAATATTGGCAACAAAGCAACAAAGAGCGAAATCAGATGCAAGTGTTGAAAAAACACAAAACAAGAAGCGATTAAATCACAGCTCTAAATACTACCTGTGAAGATGATATAGAGGAGAGAAGCTTAGAACTTAAGAACAATAGTAAGATCGAATAAACCAAGTGGACACAAAATGAAATTACAGAGCAATAGATAAGAGTCGAGTGGCCATCGGATCGTGACTTTGACCCTGGATTCAAACTTTTGCTTCAATTTCCAACGTTTCGCTTCTCTCTGCAGAGGTCTCATGTTCCCACTGCGCAGCGCGTCCTCTTCCGAACGACGTCGTTTCAACTAGAGCTAGGAGATCTGATCCGTTCGCAAGATTGACGGACCTGAAGCACTCATTAAGTTGAGACGACGTCGTTTCATGAGGCGGGATCTAATTGATCTGGACTTGACCTGACCGTGCTGTTTTGGGGTGTGTGTGTGTACGTACTTCAACTTTTGGCCATGTATTGTTTTGTTTGTCATATCACTCTTCAAATCTCTTTGGATGTTGGTCAATAGGCTCTAGCTTTTTTCATCACTGTTATTATCAAACTTTCTTGTCTTTATTGCACCGAGTGATCTATTTTTCTAGTGAAGTTGCATTCTTGGCTTCATTATGTGTCAAATTCATTAACGTTTTCCCTTATCACAGAAGTCCAACGGCTAAAAATAAAAAATAAAACAAAATATTACACATGGAAAGACAATATATTTGACATAATCGATTCAATATAATATACATATCAATCAATCAATCATCAATTATCTTCTATCTATTAATTCAAAATCAGTGTTCACTGTTCAAAGTACTGTAGAGAGGGCTCACAATTTATTGTTTAACTAGAATTTCTTACCCTACGCAATTTTTTTTTAATTTAAGGAGTAAAAGTGAAATATATATATATATATTATTGAAAAAGTTAGAGAAATGTTGTGATGATTCTACCTAGACAAAAGAAATTTGCGCATAATTTCAATTTGCAAATGAAATGAAATTCTTATTGAATAGAATTGCTTTAAAAAGGAAGTAGAGATTATTAGAAAATTGAATAAGATACATTATTGTGTTGAATATGTTTTGTTAAGAAAATTAGTCATATTTTCTTTTTATACTTTCACAATGCCAAATATGAGCTTTATTGGCATACAAAAGTTGGCATTCTTTAAAACAAAAAAAAATACCAAGTAAAGTGGGATACAAGAATTTTCTTGTCATTTATATGAAGAAACACCAACAAAAGTTTACAGAAAAAGACTTTACTTAGTGTTTATATAAGAAACACTAACTAAACTATATGTCATTTTGTAAGATTGTTTTGGAAATTAAAATTAAGGATATTGATCATTGTATGTGGGGAAAAGTGGGGAAAAGTACACTGAATGTGAACGTATGTAAGTAGAATAACATTTATCTCTAAATAGACTAAAAAATTACAATGGTATAATTAGTTTTTTAAGTTTCAAATTGTGATGGTCCAAAAAGTTAGGTTTGTTTGGATTTTTGAAGGTTAATTTTTTTTAGATTAATTGTGTCATGATAATTTTTCCCTGTAACTTTATCAATGCATTTAAAAAAAATTAATTATAAAAAATTAAATCAATGATGATATAATATCGTTTCTTACTATTTACATGATATTAAACTACAACTGATTTAAGCTTTTATGAAGAAACACCCCGCTAGCATTTATGACGAGTGATAAATTGAAATATAAAATTGAATGACATTAATGTTGATACAGGACCTGGAAATACCATGACTCATTGGTATTTTCAGCCTCATTAGGAAGCATGCAATGCCCTCAATAATAAATCTAGCCAGTATTCACTACTACAAAAAATACCTTTTTATGACTGTTATTTTGAGCTTTTTATGGTTATTTTTTAAGAGACGTAGAAGCTACAAACATAAAAAAATATAATATTTTACGTCTATTAAAAAATAGTCATAAAAAGTATACCTTTTTACGGTTGTTTATGAAATAACAGTCGTAGAAAGTATACCATTTTACGACTGTTTATGAAATAACAGCCGTACAAAGATATGCTTTCTATGGCTGATTTTAAAAAATAGCCATTGAAAGTGGCACAAATTATGCCTGTTTTTCAAAGACCAGTAGTAAAAGGGTTCCTTCTTAAAAAAATTCATTTTTCAGTTTACCACTAAACCATCACTCACTTTTAACCATAAGAAAGTCTGGTGGGGAAATGAGAAGAAGAAAGAGATGAGAATTTTCTCATAACCCACTAAATCATCACTCACCTCTAACCATAAATGACAAATTAAAATCAATACACAACAAAAAACTGCACCACTAACAACTTTTGCATCCCTTTCTCCTTCCAAACCCTCCAAAGATAATCTAGAAGTGGCTGCATCACATTATAAAAAAGGGAAACAGCTAGTATTGATCTAACAAAATGTTATATAATAAATTCACCCAATATCTAAACTTACTTTAATAAGCACAGTCATAATCAACACATCTTATAATAATTTTCTAGATAAACTTATGTCTGACTCTTAGTTTGTACATCAAGGAACCATAAGAATAGAACATCAATTTTTAATAAGCTGAAGGGAGTAGGATAGTAGCAACTATAAGTTTCAATAAAGGCACATAATAAAAATGAAATGCTTCACCATGATAATTTAAAAAATGTCAACAGGAGAAAAGGCATTACAAATGAAGGTCTATATCTTTGACACTGACTACAGCACCATTGAGAGCCATTAAAGACCTACCTGGAGTAATCATGCGTTGGTTTGCCATTATTTCATCTTTAACAGAATCATCAAGATGTCAATTGTCACAGCTCCATAAGGACTAAAGACAAAATTACTTAGGAGAAGATTGTCTTTAAATATGAGCATCTAACATATGTAACAAGATTTCAGCCTAAAAAAAAGAATAAATATAAGTAACAAGATTATGCACCTTCATGCAAGACAAAGAAGAAACTATGCTAGGGAAGTTGTGATTAATTTCCTGCATTGACTGTAGAGGATCAGAAGCCCTGACTTTTCTCTGAGCTGTTTGATGTCCTAAATCTGTTTGTCATGAGAAAATAAATAGAACAAAGTTCAAGTGACAATCATACAAAGCCCATTATCACCAAATTCAAGTAATAGGAAAAATGATAAAAATACCCTTTAGTTCCCAAACATCAAGAGTGTCTGATACAGTTGATGATAATAGATACTCCCTAAAAGCCATTATATCATATGCTAGCTCAGGTTTGCACTCCTAAAAGTGAACAAAAACAAAATCATCCATAACTCAGGTGACCAAAAGTTAAAGAAAAATATAAATGAAAAAGATTACTAAAAAAATGAAAGAAAAGAAATGAACAAACACTTGAACACAGGACATAGATCGTATTAGAAGAAGAAATTGAACAAAACAGTTATCAGATCAAATATCGAAAGCCATTGTGCTTAGATCTACACATTTCTTTCGTAGCGTTATTTGTTGTTGGATATAAACACATCCTGACTTGAACATCTTTATCATCAAAAGTTAGGTAATGCTCATCCTGATCCTGCAATAGTTATGAAGAGCACTTTGCTTAGAGAGTATAAAAATAAAAGACAAAATAATAAACACACAAAATAAAAATGAATGAAATGGAATATACAATAAAAAAATTTTGGAGATGAAAAAACAGATTTTATATTTTTATTTTAAAAAATAAGAAAATTATTACTAAATAATAATTACAGAAATATAACAAATATTCATATTTTTCTTCCATGTTTCCACCAATGATTAACAGAGTGAGAGCACATGAAAGAGAAACAAGCTCTGGAAATTAGCCTAATTTTTTTTTGTAGCTCATACTTTGTTCAAACCATTGAACACTATTGATTACAAAACTGTGCATGTACTATATCTTTCTGAATTGAATTTGTTGACCCTGGAGTAGGCTGATGTTGAAAGCTTACACCAAGACCCTCCATCATGCACTGAAATTGAATGTAGAATTCATAGCACATTAAGAATGCAATCTTCAAAAGAATCTGGAACAAATGGATGAACAAAAACAGTATGCTCAAATATCAAATATCTTACAAATTCTTTGAGGGTAGAGATTGAACTCGTTGACCTCTTAGAGACTTCAAACCTATGATCTAAAACTCTTAAAGGCTCTGATCCAGTTGAAAATGTAGGCTCTTCCTTAGGCAAAGAATTAACATTACCCACAAAACCATTGTCATTTGCATTAGGAAGCACGCATGCATCCCCATAATTGGAATGTACGTGCATGAGACAAATAAGCAACACATGGCAAAACCGTAAAACAATTAACAATAATGATAATACAGCTAAGTGGCAAAGTGGGGCCCATTTCAAATGTCAAATATATATATATATATATATTGCCAGAGCTAATAAAGATAATTATATTAGATAACCACATATTTATAACCAAAATGACATAGCCTTATGCAAGCTTATTTTTACCTGATGAATTCCCACTGAAATCATTTTGTCAGGTTCATTAAGCAAGGAAAATGACATACTCTTAATAATATTGAGACAAACAAATCAGCAAAACATTTCCATTGCATTAAGTCAATCAAATATATACATGTAGAGCAAATTAATATATCAAGTTTTCTACAAATTGCAGAAACCAATTTCAGAATCCATTTACACAACCAATTTCAATACGATTAAAAGAAAATATGCAACCTACGGATGCTCCAAGGTATCTCAAGTGGTAGAAAGAATCAAAATCTGCTAATAGAACAAACCTGCATAGCAAAATACCACAATTTACAACCCCGGATCTCTAGCGTGAAATTCAAAACCCAAATCTCAGCCACAAGTAATCAAACTGCAGTATATGTTAACAAAGATGAAGAATAACAAAAATCACTCAATCCCAAACCTCAAAACCCCACATTGTTGCAGCTGTCAAAACCTAAATCAAAGGAGGAAGTGCAATCAATGACACAACGACCATACTTGCGAAGAGATTGAGAATGCCACAGAGGACAACGACTCAAGTAGGAACAGCTGTAAAAAATTATTAGTGTTGCTTGCTTGTCCCATATATGGTTCACATTTGACTTTTAGAATTTATAATAATAGAAAAATGGGTTTATTATTATATGCACAACTGGTTGTAGCAGATAGTTGACCATGGTCTTCGGACTTATAATTCTCTAATGGGGAGGGACTGTCATATGACTACACACTTTTAGAGAAAATGTCTTCATAGACAATCAAATGCAATTACAATAACTTACCAATGATACCATCTATATCTACTTATTTATTTTAAGTTGTCTTTTATTTTTTGTCAAGAAAAATACATGCCCCTGATTCAAATGCAGTGTGCTATGAATTCAAGCTTTGTCTTTTATGGCCCCTGATTCAAACTTCTCTAGTTGTCTTTTACCAATGATACCTCGTTGACTACTGTTATAAGGGCTAGCTACGTCTGTCTTTCAAGCTTTATATATTTATAAAAATGGTGCTGGATATTAGTTCTGCAAAGTCTTTGGTTTCAATTGTTTTGCTTAGAAGCCTTTGTCCTGAAATCATTTCAAGTGTATAAATTGTGGTTGCTTGCTATTAAAAATAAAGACAGTATACTTCTGGTAACCTCATGATAGAGTAATTGAATTTCTTGACATGAATGGCCTGCTATAGTGTTCCTTTTTTGCCTACCATTAATGGACTGCTACAAATTAAAGAGAAAGACAACCAAATTAAAAGACATGTGCATCTTTGATATAATTTTTTTATTGTGTTGTGCCACTCTATCCGTACATCATAATTTTGTTAAACATGTAAGCAAACACGTAATTTTAAATTTAGCAATCCTAATTAAAAGCCATGCATTCAGCTCGAGGAAAGAGCATAGAAAATATAAGTATTTAATTAGAGCAGGGAGTCAAATGCAGACAATAGCTTCATATTCTTGCAAGGCAGTCTGTTTTCTCAATTCTCAGATGATTTACTTACCTACATAACCAAAAATTGTCTTTTCCATTTGGGAATTGAAAGAGTTCTGTTCAAACACATAATTAACACCTATGTACTGCTCTGTACACATGCGTGTTTTGCCTAAATCCTACCATGCATTCGCTTTATAGATCCAGATTTGGGCTAATTACCTCGGTTCATTAGGTGACTTGGCCCCTGGATGCCTCATTCCTCTGAAGTTGAACCTCTCTGATCTGCCTTCAATTTCATCACCTCTTCTTGTAACATCTGAATAGCGAAACCACGTGTATCAGGACGTCTTTCACAATTGAAGGAAGAACCACCACGTCAGGCTTGAGACCAAGATTCTACAGAAGAGAGAATCTTCAATGGGTTCAGGAGCAAAACCTTGCCTTCCTCATTCACTCTGAAATAGAAACAAAAATGCCCAAAATGGAGCACATTGGCTGAACCAAGCGAACAGAACTGAAGTAAAGCATACCCAAGAGAAAATGCAACAAGTGGAAATGAAGGCATGGATAGAAGTGAAGCAAACCAGGGGACAGCTTCGAACACGTGGGTGGAGATGGAGGCAACGAAGGTGGGTTTTAGGGCTTGAGGTAGTGCTGGATTTGGGGAGGGATTTCAGTGGAGCAAATAGCTAGTGGTAAGGCAAACAAATCGAAGGAGGAATATGGAGATGAAGACCATGATGGAAGTGGAGGCCGAAGGAGGAACTAAACTAACGAAGACTGAAGTTTGGAGAAGGAATAAGGGCTTTCGGGCCAGTTAACTACATGAGCACCACATTTTAGAAGGGACTTCAATGGAGCATTTGAGTAAAACAATGAGGAACCCGAAAATGAAAAGTACAGAGGCACCTAATGTTATTGATTGCGGGAAACTGGATTTAGATGGTTTTCTACAGCTGTTTTTCTGAAAATGAAAAGTATAGAGGCGCCTAATGTTATTGATCGCAGGAAACTGGATTTAGATGGTTTTCTACGGCTGTTTTTCAGATGGTTTGCTACGGCTGTTTTATGAAAAACAGCCGTAGAAAGCAAAATTTTTTTATTTAAAAAATAAAAATATTTTTTTTCAAAAAATAGTAAATAAATATATAATTTTAATTTACAATATTTTTATAGCTATTTTATAAAAGATAATCATAGAAAGCTTGATAAGTTACCTCTTTAAAAAACATATAAATCATACAAAAGAAACAACATTCTTTTTAATTGAAAAATTTTCAATAGCTGCTTTTATCAAAATAACCATCAAAACCTTCAAATTTTAAAATTTCAAAAAATGAAACATTCTTTTTCAAATTAAAAAAGAAAATAAATAAACAACATTTTTAATCTAAAACATCTTATTTTTTTAATTTAAAAAAATTTTTAATTAAAAACTTTAACTTTGTTTTATTTTAAAATATAAAAATACTATTTTTATTTAAAAAGAAAATAAATATGATCTTTTTTATTATTATTATTTAACAAATAATCACAAAATGCTTCACTAATTACAACTATTTTTAAATTTTTTTTATTTTTAAAAAGGAAAATAAATACACAACTTTTTTAATTTAAAACACTAAATTTTGTACTAACCTTTCTATGGCTGTTTTTGGAAAAATACCAGTAGAAAGGTTAATAAAAAATTTAATTTCTAGATTAAAAAATATTGTATGTTTATTTTCTTTTTTAAAAATAAAATTTAAAAAAACAGACCTAGGAAGGTAGCTTTTTATGATTGTTTTTTGGCTATTTTTTAAAAAAGAATTGTAGAAAGCTCTCCTTCAAATACCAAAAAATAAACAAAAATAAAAATAATTTTTAATTAAAAATTTTTCTATGGCTACTTTTATGAAAAATAACCATAAAAAACTTTAAATTTTATAATTTAAACAAAATAAAACTTTTTTTATTTTTTTAAAAAAAATATACAACATTTTTTAATCTAAATCATTGAATTTTTTATCAACCTTTCTACAGCTGTTTTTAGAAAAACAGCCATATAAAGCTCTCATTAAAAAACTAAAATTAAACAAAAATAAAAATATTCTTTTTAATTGAAAATTTTTCTATTGTTACTTTTCTAAAAAATAACCACAAAAACCTTTAAATTTTTTAATTTAAAAAATAAAACTTCCTTTTTTATTTTTAAAAAAGAAAATAAATATATAACATTTTTAATCTAAAACATTGATTATTTTATTGACTGCTGTTTTGTCAACAACCATAGAAAACTCTCCTTAAAAAACCAAAAAATAAATAAAAATAAAAATATTCTTTTTATTTGAAAATTCCTCTATTGCTACTTTTTTTAAAAATAACCACAAAAACCTTTAAATTAAAATGAGTGACCTAAACAATCTTAGATAGCTTCAGATATTTTTTTAATTAAAATGAGTGGGGTTTTTTATGGCTGTTTTTCAAAAAACAACAGTAAAAAGATTTCTATATATAGCTATTTTTTAAAAAAAAAGTCGTAGAAGACCTAAATATTACCAACATATTTACAAAATTGCCACCGATTAACTTTTTATGTCTGTTTTTATTTCAATAAATGTAAATAAAAAACATAAAATAATTATTTTGTAGTAGTGGTTATTTTGAAAATATGCAAATTAACAGTATGCTTTCTACTTTAAACCCCTAAAGTTGCGAGGAAGCCTATCAAGTATTGAGCAGTTGAGGAAGCTTGTCAAGCATTGAGTAGCTGATGAATCAAAATTCATTCAATCAAAGAAAATCCCAATTGCAAAGCCCCAATCAAATAATCTTAGACTCACATTGAATTCTACTATATATAAATTCACCGCCCCCTTAATTACTGGCTTGTTGCTCAACTGTCTGTAAGAAATCATCATCAAATAATCAGATTGTTAGGCCAACCAAGCAAAACAATTACTTAGATTAAAAAAGAAATTAATGATAACCATATACAAATATATAATTAATAAAATCCTTCAAATAGGTCTAATGAAAATAACAAAGAAATGCTTATATCCCACTGTCTAGCTCACTGCATAGAGACAAATAAACTGTTCATATAGAGATTAGTGTCCTTGTATCTAGGGGCAAGGATTGGGCAAAGTCTTAAAAGTGATTGCTAGTCTCGAATTTACTATAATTAAAGTATCAGAATTTCCAAATCAACTAACAGCTTTTCTTCAACCTTAGCAACATCCATCATTCACTTTCAGCGTCCATTCTTAGGGCCTAAATGATCTCAACTATATTAGCTGTTATCAAAAATAGGAAAGAAAGAAGTAAAGCTAATGGGGATCAACTATATAGCACTGGTGATAGATAATATTCACAAAATAATGCAATTAAGATAGAATTTGTAGCCACGATAGGCAAACAATAAGGTAACAAAATAAACAAAAAATATAGATGCAGCTGTTTAAATTTTCTTGCTACAGTTTAGTAGGCATTAAACCAAAAAATTGTGGAGTATGCATAGCTGATAGGCCAATGGGTTCAAGTTCAAATCTAAGTACATTTGGTGGTATGCTTTTTCATTGTTTTGGAAACATGTCTGCTTTTTCGTTGTTTTGGAAACAGTTGGCGTACGGAGCTGAAGGTAGGTGAATTACTTTTAGCAGGATCCGCTTTCTCTGCACCAGTCAAAATAGCAGCACTTGGTACTGCTGTTTTGAGACCAAATCTGGACCGTCCATACAAAATATGGACGGTCCAGATTTTACCTTACGTTTTTTTTTAATTTTTATTATTAAATATTATTTTTTTTAAATATTAATTTTAATAAATTATTTTTATTTTGTGTTTTATTTTTTTTAAAGTTAAAACAATTTTAAAATTTTAAAAAAAATTATAAAAAAATCTGGACCGTCCAGAACTTCTCTGGACGGTCCAGATCCTCTGCTGCTGTAGCAGCAGAGGATCCATTTCCCTTTTAGCAAGGGACATCGAATTACTAGGAAACATCAATACTTGGATGCTTTAAATGATGCAGCAGCAGAGGATCCATTTCCCTTTTAGCAAGGGACATCGAATAACTAGGAAACATCAACACTTGGATGCTTTAAATGATATCGGAATGTTGGTGTCCTTTTATTGTAATTTTTGAAAACTAAGGGGTTGGCTTTCTTCACATCAGCCCCTAATATACCCAATATTGTCATGTTCTAAAGAAGAATTAGTCCACATATAATGGGAAAAGAAGAAGTCACTCTTACTGACATAACGACTATTTTATCTTAACAAAACTAACTATTATTAACATTCCGCAAATTTATCTAAATTAAGCAACCAAGATAATTTTATTGCCGCCAGGCAATGGTTGGGATATTAAGCTACCAATTGAGACCTGGATTTACATGTCCTGATCGAGGCAAAGCTAAACCCTCACGACTTGTACGTAATAATAAACAACCCCCACCTCCAATGCTCAGGAACTTTAGGGCTGCTAAACCTGTGTATTCATTTGTTACAGCAAATATATATGTACCTACCTGAACAGCAACAGCAGCCTGTAATACACATGCCAAATCTTCCACTTCTCACAAACTGAAGATAAAAATAAAAATAAAAATAAGGATCATATATACCATATCTTTATAGAATGGTGTCTGCTAGGGAGTAAGGCACAGTCTGAATCCTCTCCTCTGCTGGCATATTGCTCACTATATCTTCTTGTATCCAGTTGTCCAGCTCCATAATCAAGAGGCCCAGATAAGAAAGCAAAACCTCTAGCTGCAACAGTACCCAATAGAAATAAGATCTACTTGGAGCCTTTAAGAGTAGAATATAATGAATATGAAAACATGTTAACTAAAACATATATGATGAGCTTTGAATTAATTAACAGCCAGTATAAGAAAACACAGCGTGGCAACCTGCAAAACATCTACTTGAATCTACTTGATTATCATCTCTTAACCTTGTATTAAGTGAACATCATGTAATTCATGAAGTGAAGTAAAGAGGGTGAACATACCTCCAAATATCATATTTAAGTAATGCACGTCCATATATGATCAGTATTTGTTATTAGTGTCCATTATTGCTGAACTTGAATCTAGATGGAAGGCAAACTTACAATCTCCCTCTGAAATCAATTGCTATGATGAAAACTCATAAGCAAACTGAAAGGAAAATACCTACTAGTTGATCGGGTGCATTAGCTTTCATGCTGCTAGAAAATTACAGCACATCCGTGAAAATGCTTATTCATATTTTCCCCTAGCTTTTCTATCTTTCCCTGAAATTTGATTGTGCACTTTTACAGAGAGAGAAAAATTAGAGAAACGAACAAAATAAAATTTTAAAAAATTGGAGAAATGATTTATAACTATAAAATCAATATTATGATATGTACTAAGAAAACAAGAAACCACATAAAGAAACTTGGTTAAGTTAGCTATCACAATATTACATAAAACTAATTTTAATATAGACTGGGGCCATGAGATCTTGGGACAATTGGGTCGAGCTGCTTTCAAGTCTTTGGAGATAAGGTAAATTAACGAAATGACAATAGTGAATTTGTAGAAGAATATTCAAATCCATTGGACCGTAAACTTCATCGAATGTGGTTCCAGTGGTCTTTCTTATAGGAAGATTGTATACAGCTTAATATGCTTTAAAATACTCCAAATTTAGATTTCTTCGAAACTCAATTTATCAGTAAGCAAATCACAGAGAAAACTCTAAATTATATATATATATATATATATACATATTGATATATAAACTTAAAGCCATAACATGTTAATACTATCTCAAATTTAGTATTTTTTTTCTTCAATTTATTCACACTGCTAAAATTTAGATTTTGTTTTAAATGACATCCTAGATAATGCAAAAATAAATAAATAGTGCTCGCTACCGGGCAGCGCACGGAAGTAAAATTTAATTATTAGAAACGTGAAAGTCGTATTTTGCTATTCATAATGAACCAAGAATAGTGCAACTTCAAATCTCACGTGAGGCCTGAAATATGATTTCCTAAACCATTAATAACTAAAATTATACTCTATCTATTTCCATATATAAGTCACTTTTAATTATTTTACACAAATCAATTGAAAATTGGTTAAGGTTATGATTCTTGAAATTTTAAAAAAATTACCAAAACTTTACAATATTACCTTAATTAAATTATAACTTATTATAATTACATATCTTCTAACCCTTCTCTCTATCATAAATATTTTGGGTAATATTAGAAAATCTAATTTTATTCTATTTAAATATTGTAAAGTGACTTATATTTTAAATAAATAAAAATTTTTTAGAACATGTCTTATAATCCCTCTGTTTATTAATACAAGAGATAAAAGACAAAATCATATAAATTAAGAAAAGTAATAAATTTATCTGGAAAATAAAATAGTTCCAAAAAATGCTCTCATTTAATGTTAATAATATTTACATCATACAATTAATAAGAGCATCTTAGTTAATGATATTTTTGAGAAAAATTATTAAATATACCAGACAAATCTTCTGTATCTCTTATATTCTGAAACATATAAATTCTTTAAATTATTTCTTATATTAAGAAACAGTAGGAATAGTTTGTTTGGATTCACTTTTTATAATTAATTTTAAGCCTCAAAATTAATTATTGAGAAGTAAAAGTAACAAATTGTTACTCCTTCATAATCAATTATTGCTTTTCCAATCTTGATTCCAAACTGGCATTTATTGGTTCCTTCACAGCCATAGTGGTTCCATCAATAACTAAGACCCCTCTATAAATATTCCCTTCGATTCTTAATATAAGACTATTTTAATTGAATTATGCAGATTAAAAATGAGAGTTAAAATTAATTAACTATCTCGATTTCTCCTAAAATTATAAAATTTTTTCAAATGTTTCTTATTTAATATCTTTCCCTCTCTCTCTCTAGAATACATTAAATTATAATATTTTTTAAAAATATATGATAAATACTAACTTATATATTATAAAGAATTTTATATTTAAAATTAAAAATAAATACTTTATATTTAATATTAGAGAGTACAAAACCTACTGACTGCAACATGGAGTAGTTATTAGGTCGAAATTACATGAGGCGACGTTCTCATCTTCTAGTTCTACCCTTTCTTCGAGTGTGTTCCTTGATTTTATACAACTCCAGATGCTACGCGTTATCATGCGTGGCAACAGTTACAACTATAATATGCATAAATGATTCAGTCAAAATTCTTGCGACCACGCACAAAACTTGAAAACTAATACCATGTCAAATTAATCGTTATGTATAGCTTCTTATAATTTTAAAATATTTTATGATTGAATCATTTTCATTAAACTTCCATCTACATATATATCATTAAAATTTATTGGATACATACAATTATACAACTTACATCAATATGTAATCAAAAGTGAACTGGAATTAATAGTAATTTTACCTTTTAAAAAAAACTCAATTGCTCTATTGAACAACTTCTTTTGCCTTGCTTAATTTTAAATCACTCTTTAATCACTATTTTTTGCTACTTGCTACTTGACGGAGATTAATTTACATAGTGATTAAGGCTTCCCTATGAGTTCTATATATACACTCCGAATTACTCCAAGTTATTTTGTTAATAATGTGATCGACCTATGCACTTGCAGCGAAAATGGAAAAAATTAAAAAATGATAGCAATAAGCAAAGTGAAGTCAATCATGAAATTAATGTTCTAGATAGATGCAGGCAAGAGTCGACCGGCCACTTGTACGTAGACATCAAATCAATGTCTGAATATTGGCCTTACTTAAAGAGAAGTTTTTATATATGACCCACATCATTTGTCCTTGGAGGATTGGACAGAATTGATTATCGAGACTTCTGAGAAGCTTTGTAGGCTATATATTTCTTTCACATGGACTTTAATCAGTCCGCTGAAACGTGTTTTTGTCGATATTTACTCTGGAAACTGAGCAGCTTGCTTCTGCTACCTAGGAAACTGCAAATCACTCTACACTTCCTCTACATTCTTTTAAATTTGACTAAAAACTTTAAAACCTAACCAAACACAATCCAAACATCTCAAAATAATTTTTTAAAACTTCAGTGTAGCGAAAACAAACCAGAAAACCCCAAAAAATGGACTAGGGCTGTGGCCACTACAGTATCACCGCGACTCCGGCCTTCCCCTGCCTTAGGATGGCTACTGCCTTCATTGGCGCTGCAGCCTGGACACTGGAGCTGCGGCACCCCATGTTGGTCTCCACACCAGCACAAACTCAACACCAGAGTAAACTTTCAACATGCATAACTTTATGCTCCGACCTCCGATTGACCTGATTCCAACTCCTACAAGTCAATTTAATCTCAATCTATCCATAGACACCACTTTCACCTCAATCCAACTCCTTAGGGAGATTCTAGACCCCTAATACCATTTTGGCCACTTATTGACCAAAACTCACCACTAACAACCTCTAATTGCCATCAAAGGAAAATGGTCACTAAAAAACCATTCATACAGGTCCAAAACCCCCAAACCAACTTATCCAAAGAAGTTTCACCTCAAAGGAACCACTCCTCTAAGATTTAACCCCCTTGAACCCCATCTTGACAAACTAGGCTACATGCCCTAAAACACACCAACGAGACTCAAATCCACTCTGGACTCACAAACACCAACATATTGACATCCCAACATCCAAACCATGCAAACACAACAATACAACATACACAATACAATTCCACATACATAATCATACATACAACCATCCATACAATCCACCTCCATTACAAAATCTTCTATCCTACTTGGCATAAGATACATATCCAAATTACACAAATACTACATGGACCTAATATTTCCACGTTCGATGCTACTCTCTCATCTTCTCCGGACTAGTGCCAGAACAGTTACCTGAAATGTTAGTTTATGGGAGAGGGGTGTAAGACAATGTCTCAGTAACCAGGATAATCACACACACACACACACACATATCCATATAACTCATACAACTCATGAATGCAATGTGGAATCAATAGAATGCATGTCTCCCTCGCACACAACTAGAACTATGGACTATCATCATAACAAGACATTTCGTATAGGTAATTCCCTTCAAACAGTTGGTGAAGACTGATTCCAGGACATCACCAAGCTCACCTGCCATTAATGCACCTGACCAAAGATAATACTAATGTTCAGACCATAGCTCTCTTTCCTCTTTCCTACCACTAATTGGCAGCGATTTAGGGAAGATGCAGTCCACTGCGCACCTTTCCCCTCTTAGCCATAGGAGGAGATTTAGCCGCAGGGATCTCATCCTTATCCTCCCTAACATATATATATATATATATCCATCATTATCCTCCTTAACATATATATATCCATCCTTATCCTCCCTAACATATATATCATCATGTATCACATCGTCATCACATCATCACTATCCAATCTGCCATATATCACAATCTCACAATACCATGTGGTGATGCTCATGTATCATCATATAATAATAATCATCATCATCATGATCTTAATGTCATGCTATGCATCATGTCATATCATATCATCATCACATATGTGATCATCATCATAGTCATAATCATCATCTAACTGTGTGCATACCACGATATATATAGAAAACCATATACACAAACACATCAATATCGTGGTATGAAAGAAACATGCATATATACACAAATATATATACTATCATACAATACAATACAAACAAGCACCTGGTTACCTCAGATTGTCAATACCATGCTCACACGAGTTCTACGAGCTTTCTTGAACGCGAATCCCACAACTAGTCATTTCCAATTAGCCAACAACCTTAACAATACCATAATACCTTAATTAACATAACATACCAAATATCCAACTTCCACAATTCAACTACTTTAGTCTAATCCAAGGTTCCAACACCCCTTTCATGCACCATTAAACTCCTAGGAATCATTCAAACACTAAGCAAACACATGCAACTTGGATTCCATACTCCCCTTAACAATTCCAACTTAGGATTAAGCTCAAATCACACATAATTCTTTCAAAACTCACACCCAAGTAACAAAAACATCAAAACACACTTCTCTAACTCCATTTCATCCATTTCAATTGATGGATTTCGTCCCAAACTAGAAATCCCAACACAAAACCGAAAAACCCAAGTTCAACTGAAGAAAATGAAGAGGGAGGAGTAGGGATTACTTACCAACGTGAATCTAAATTTCCAGAGGCTGAAAACAACTCCCAATGGCCAAAAATGGCAAACCATAGCAAAGCTCCTCGCTGCTTCTCCGTCGCTTCCTTCATTTCTTTCTTTTCTTTTCATCTGAAATGATTCGATTTTAAGCTAGATTCTCGACTCTCACCGTGGTTTCAGGGAAACTCGCAATAGCTCCAACATGTTCAGCTGGAAAAACGTTACTAGACTCGCTTTCGCCGTGGCGACCCTGCTTCAGGCTGCGGCGTGGAGTTCAATTTTTCCTCCACTTGAACCTTCCTCCATCCTGTATCCTCCGGTGCGGCACACAATGCCATGAAAAATGTCATGAGGGGTGTTACACAAAACACATACACATGCTTCATGTAACGGATAGATGTTGGCATGTTGCAAAATTTTTTTAATGTAGATTCACATTATAGCATAAATGGAATGGTTACTTAATTGTTCTTTAAGATATGATTCAATTTATCTGGCGGTCTAGTAATAGCTGGACTTTACTATAGCAAACATTATATAATTATATAATAAAAAATTAGTTAACAATTTAAGGTGTAACCTATTAATTTTTCTAAAATTCGTAATAGAATAACTTAATAAAAAAGTACTGTATTAAAAAAAAAGTTGAAGTTCTCCTTTTGACCCTATAATATATATATATATATATATATATATGCTTCTTGCATTGGAAGTATTTATTCAGCGCCAAAACTTGGTTAGATCACGTTAGTTTGTGTGATGATTATATTCTGTTGTAAATACTTAATAACATACTATATTCTATTCATTTCACTTATTTAATTCAATATTAATATATATATTATCTTATTATTTTATGAAATTAACGTTACCATATATATATAGAACCCAATATGCTAAAAAAAATTACAGCAACAACTGTATATATAATTTGGTTCAAACACTCCGATTTCATAAAATGATTTCACAATCTAATTACATGATGAAGTGTTCAATAACATATAATTAATTAGTAAATTAATCATATTAATGCGAGGTGATCGGCATTTAATAATTTATCCACACAGATTTATCATCAACAATTTTTTTATAAGCACTAATAATTCTTCATTACTCGGGCGAAAAAAATAATTCTTCGTTACATTTAATTTACATCACTTGGGCCGTTTAGATTAGATTTAAACTATTTACATTTTATTAAATTTTTTGTTTTAAAATGTTTAAATTTAATTTAAACCATCTCTATAACTACCCATTTGGTTCGTTTACATGGGGTGTGAGGGGATATAAATAAGTTTATATTACTGGACTATACCTGTTTGATTCGCCAATTACCATGTAATTAAGATTATATGTGTGAACTCATTTACAAATAATTTTACATCCAAAAACTTATGTAATCTACATTATATAATTATAAATAAAATAAAAAAACTTTTTTTTTAAATAAAATACATTTCAATACTTTTCAATTTATTTATATTTATTTAAATATAAAAAATAAATTTATTTTTTATATACTAAATATCATATCAAATAAAGTTACATTTATTATATTCACATCCCTCTCCATTATATTCTATAACGTTAGATTCCCTGGCCCATATAAATGAACCAAAGCCGAGCAGCTTTTATTGCTGTAAATAAAGTTACATGTAAATGTATATGTCACCGTCAGTCTAGAGCCAGCAAGCGCGTGGAAAAGTGAACCTATTACACCGAGCAGCTTTTATTGCTGTAGGTACTGTAGTACAAGAATTTTTAACGACTTTATAGAACCAAAAATATTTTGTTATATTATTAATTTATTTTAAAATTAATATAATTTTTTTTAATAAATACCACAAATTCAAATAATTTATACATTATTTCTCATAAATATTAATAATAAATAAAAATATTTTTAGAATATAAGTGTTAATACTCCAAAAATCGGTAAAAGTGTAGGATTAAGAAAATATTTTAGAATATAACTTACATTTATGATTAGAGAAAGTAAAATTTTGAAGCAAATTTTATTTTTTTATATAATGCATTTTAGAAATTCAATAAAGTATTAATGAATCTTTTTTCTTAATTTACCTTAAACATAAATCCTCTTTATTAACTTTTTTTTTTCAGCCCAAAACTTTTAGAAGATAATGAAGTATTAATACAAGGATAAATTTAAAAAGTTAAATTAATTTTTCAGTAACTTAATGGTGTTAATCAATTTTAACTACTTTTTCTTAATATGTGTTAAGTTAGTTAAATTTGTTAAAATTGGCTAACCAAAGGGAGTATTTTTATTGTGGAAATGGGTATGCTGCAACATGTCAGGGTTTATTTGGTTTTTAGTTTACAAAAATAGGTTAGAATAGAATGAAGATTGCAAAAAATAAAGTTTAAATAAAAATAAGTTTGTTATAAATTGTTATATTTGAATTTTTTTTTTTTGTAAAAATGTGTTTGATAAATTGAAACCTATTTGAGTATGATAAGAGTTAAAAGCACTTTTAGATCTATAATTACTAAAAAATAGTTTTATAATATAATATTATATAACTAATTGAGTTATATATACTTTATAATAATAATATAGTTAATTTTAATTATCAGAAGTAAATATAAATGAAAAAATTTAATTTTTCCAATAAACAAAAGTTGTAATATAAAAAATGCACTAGATTAATTATAAATTATTAACATTAATATTCATAATTTTAAAAAAATATTTAAACAAATTACATGACTAGTTTTGTCATAGGTATGGTTTAATTTGGTCTTTGAGTGAGTTACGAATGATACATCTACCCTCTACCTGCTTTTAATTAAAAAACAAATGCAAACTTCAGTTTTGTTAACAGAAAAGGAAGGGCCCGTTTGGTTCTCGGTTTTGTAAAATTAAATTAAGATAAATGAAGTTTGTAAACATGAATTTTAAATGAAGTAAGTTTGTTATAAGTTGTTATGTTTTGATATTTTTTTTATAAATGTAAGTTTGATAACAAATTACAATTTGATTTTCATAATGATAAACCGAACAGTTGTTGGTAAACATAGACGACTTTGATTGATATTGATGCCATAATGTTTTGAAAAAATTAAGCCTTTGATACAGTTGTTGGTAAACATAGACGACTTTGATTGATATTGATGCCATAATGTTTTGAAAAAATTAAGCCTTTGATCTCGTGAACACCGTATTTTACCCAAGTATTTTCAATATTAAAAAAAATAATTGGAAATTTACTGAAAAATTTGGAAAACTAGAAAAAGTTGAAAAAATTGGAAAATTAGAAAAAGCCAAAATTCCTGCGCGAAGACCTATCCCTTCCTCTTTCTCTTGTCACCATCAACCTAGAGTCAAAGCTTGGCAATGATGCAGTAAACAAGGCAGAGATGCAGAAACTCAAGAAGAGGAATAAGCCAAGGAGCTCAAGGTTCAATACACGATTTCTGTTTGAGTCTCATCAAATGGAGGTGTTAATGCATGAAGAGGAGGGTGGAGAACCATGCTCCATTTGGCTATAAAAAGGTGTCCGAAGTGGGAGCAGGGGGGAGTTTTGAGATGAAACACAGAGAGACATAGAGGGAGAGGGAGAGAGAGAGAGGAGAAGGCCGAAGTAGGAGGGAGTGAAGAGACCAGAGGGAAAGAGCATCCAAGAGAGGGTGAAGGAGAAGAGGATTGAGTGACGGAGTTAGGAAGGAGGGAACGGAGCCTTCACAGTAGGTTCGAAATATCTAACTCTGTATATTTTTAGAGCAGTTTCTAGTCTTGTATGATTGCAATCTATGGTTTTGATGAACTTGAATAGGAATCTTGTCGATTATGGGTACAAGCTGTGATTTTGGTAAACCTATTGACTGTGCTCTGTTCATAAATTTCATGATCTGCTAGAAGTAACTACTACGTACTACACCAAAACAGCTATTTTCTCACAGCCAACATCTGTGAGAAAATTGGCAAAAATCCGTGAGAAACATATTTCTCACGGATTTTCTCACGGAAAATCATGCGTGGGAAAAGTGCCCGTGGCAAAATTAATTTTCTCACAGATGGAGCTGTGAGAATATTTTCTCACGGATTTCTCATGAAAACCAGCTATGAGAAAATGTTCACACGGATATCTTTTTGTGAGAATTTCCCGCAGTTATTTCTTACGTGAGAAAGTCTCACAGAAATATGTTCCATGAGAATTTCTCACGGAAAATATTCCATGAGAATTTCTCATGGATTATATCCATGAGAAATTGTCTCACGTGGCATAATGATAGTTTCTCATGGACATTCTTACGGAATATTCCGTGAGAATTCTTCAAACTTTTGCAATACCCAAATTGTTTCTTTTGTTTACCAACCTGCGATCAAATTTTACAACACAATGAATAGTGGCTATTTCAGTATCAAATAGAAATCAACAATGGCAATTTTTTATCATCATCACAATCAACATAAACAGCCAAAAATATTAGTTTATATTACTTTAAGAACTAATAATATGTAATAATATATAAGAGAATTCATTACAAGTATCATAATTGTTTAATAGCTACTCTATTTTTGGTTAAAAAAAAAACATCTACTCTACTCTTCATATCACCATCATCATTCACTTTCCTCCTCTTCCTCATCATCATCACCACCTCCCTCATCATTTTCATCAGAAGTATCATCATCCACATCATGTGAAGGTTGAGAAGAACCTCCTAACTCTATCCGCTCCATTATTTTCCTCATAAATTCCTCATTCATTTTGAATTTTTCTTCCCACATTTGTTCTCGTGCTTTGTGTTCCTCATTGAGTTTGGCCACTACTATAGCCAAGTTTTTCTCATAAACTTTTGCTTGCTTAGTGAGTTTGTCCTGTAATTTCTTTTCAAAAGATTCTTTGATCTGTGCAAGCTTACCGGAGTTGTGGCTAAGTGTCCCATGAAAACCAAGAAGACCAACTTGTGTTCCAAATCCATACACACGGCCTTTCTTATTTTTCCCCCCAACAACATCAAGCCACACATGATTGTCGGAGACATTTGAGTCCAAATCTTGACTTTGTTTTAGCTGCTCAAATTTGTCCTACATCAACAAAAAAACCAAATTGTGAATCATATATTTATAATATGAAAAATAATTTGTGAATTAGAAATAATAAAACCTTTACTTACATAAGTGTCAGCGGCTTGTGGTCGAACCCAACCTCCTTTCTGCTCATTATATTGAACCTTTTTATAAACTTCAGGCATGGAGACTTCCCGTCCCAAATCATCTTCCTACATCATTTGGACAAAATTCATGTAACTTAAAACATTAAAATTAAAACTATATTAATATAACAATTTCAAATAAGACTTACCATGTTTCTTTTATATGATGAATATGACTTTCTTCCACCCCTATGTACGCATGCATCAGCATTAGCTGCCCGGTTGGCTTTATTACATTCTGATTTCTTCTTAAAAGCGGGAGTCTCCCAATGTTTTTCTAAGTTATCTCGAACTGTTTGAGGCATCCAGGTAGCTTTTGATTTTTTACGGCGAATATCCCTCAAGGTGGAACATATTTTATCACTGCATTTTTTATGCCAAAGCTTTCGTATCTGCCCTTCCAAAATAGGATCCCATGCATAATGTGCCTAAAGCAAAAACACCAAACATTAGGTAAATGAAAAAAATAACTATGTTCTTTATACTTTAAAAAATGATTACAATATTAGCTCACCTTAAATTCCTTAAACCATAAATTTTGAACTCCTTCAGGCATACTACTAAAATCGGGCCATGCCTCATTGTAGAGGCCATGCATAATGTTAGTTAATATTGATCCAGTTTCTTCAGAAGGAAAAAACCTGCTAAATGTAAAGTATTTAGAAAAATAAAAAGTAACATTATGATTTGGAATTAATAATTGAAATGAACATAAAATATACTTACTCTTCAGTGCCATTAGGTCGAATCACTAATCGACCGTCACTCAACCTAGATCCAGCATCATATAGAATTTGACTTGAAGATGAAGATACATTCATACCCATCCCATGTAGAGAAGATCTCTCTGAGCCAGCAGTAGCAGAGATTCCTGGGCTCAACTGAATGGATGGGGAAGGAAGGAAAGGTGATGCTGACTCCAACCCTTGTGTTACCGGTGATGGTGTAGTTGCTGTTAGCGAAGGAAGTGATGATCTCATAACCTTGCTTTTGCCCTTCTTCTTCTTTTTATTATCATTGGATCTTCCACCCATGTTTGGCTGAGAAGGTGAATCTAAAAAAAAAAAGTGTTATGAATATGCATATTTAATAAATAATAGTAATTAATTTCATTATAAACATGCATATGCATATAGTTCAAATGAAAAGAAGTAAAAATGACACTAAGTTACCCACATGATATTAATCACTTGCTAAATAGTAATCACTAGAAGGATTCTCCTCAGTTTCAGATGAATCAATATGCAGTAGCTCCTCATCTAAATTTTCATCATTTGATTTTTCTGATCGAACAATTTCATCTACAACTAACGTAATATGTTCACCATCCACTTCTTCACTCGGAGCCGTACTATCTCGTAGATCATGTTCACCAAGGTCATCATCAAGAGCATCAATTAAGTGAGGCTGAGAAATAGCTTCATCTTGGAAGGGTGCATCTTCAACATTATCATCATCAACATCATTATCGGGAACATCAATCCTATTCCTTGCTTTTGTTCTAATAACAACAAGCCAATCTTTTTTACTGGGGATTGATTTTGGATATGGTGTAAAATAAACTTGTTCAGCTTGTTGGGCAAAGATAAATGGATCGTTCCCCTTGTATGTCCTCTTCTCATTGACTTCAACAATTCCATATCTAGGACAAACTCTAGTCCCTCGATTGGTATGATCATACCATTTGCAATTGAAAACCGTCAAACGCTTAAATGGACTACCAGTGAATTTCAATTGTATTATGTCCTTCAACACACCATAATAAGATAATTCAACTTGACCATGGACAATGCCTTTGACACTTACTCCACTATTGTTGGTCTTTCTTCCTTTTGCCCAAACATCTGTATGAAACTTATAGCCATTCACAGTCCATTGATCAAACCTTTGTATATCTCTCATAGGACCCCAAGCCAAAGAAATTAATAACTCATCTGTTATCCCATTTTTAGGGTTTAGAACCTATTCAAAATAAAAACATTAGCATTGATACAATATATATATATATATGTATATATATAAATAAGTGTAGGAAGTAAGATAAACTTACATAAGTTTTAAACCATATAGGAAATTCAGAAGAAATACGCTTTTCCACCTCCTCCTTTGACAAATTCAGAAATAGTTCCTCAAAATGCTTAAGGAAAGGCTTAACTTCAGGGCAATTGAGAAGAACATACAATGTTATCGCACTATACTCACTCTCTGTAAGGTAAGAAGTTTTTTGAGATGTTCTTCCACGAGGCTATCCAGAATAGTTGAAGATAGAGATAGGAGGATAAGCATCATGCTCCCCACCATCATCATTTCGAGGAACTCTCCGAGTTCTTGATTGAACATGTGTCTCAAAATAATAGGAGCAGAAAGTTAAAGTTTCTTCAAGTACGTATACTTCGCAAATAGAACCTTTAACATGGGCTTTATTTTTTACCTTTCTCTTTAATGTGTACAAAAACCTTTCAAATGGATACATCCACCTGTATTGTACAGGTCCACCAACTATAGCCTCATACACCAAATGAACAGGTAAATGCTCCATCACATCAAAAAAACTTGGGGGAAATATCCTTTCAAGTTGACACAGAATAATAGAAATGTTCTGCTCAATTACTTCGAGACCACTAACTTGTAACGTTGGAGCACAAAGATCTCGAAAAAACTGGCTTAACTCTATTAAAGCATTAGATATCGGGGTTGGCAAACCAGTACATACTATTGGTAGTAGTCTCTCCATAAAAACATGACAATCATGACTTTTCATTCCAATTAATGTGCAACTTTTCATATCAACACATCGACCCATGTTAGATGCATACCCATCTGGAAGTTTCAAAGTTTTGACCGATTCGCATACTGCCCGCTTTTGCTCCATACTAAATGTATATGTAGCCTTGGGTTTAGTTGGTTTACCATTGCCTGACTTCTCCAAGTGTAAGGAGGGTCGTTTACAATACTTGGCTATATCTAACCTCGCATTGTCATCATCTTTTGTCTTTCCTTTCACATTCATCAATGTATTAAACACATTATGAAACACATTTCCCTCTGTATGCATTACATCTATGTTATATGGATTTAGCAAGTCACGCCAATAGGGAAGATCCCAAAAAATACTATGTTTAGTCCAATTATGATTCTTACCATACCCCTCCAAACGTAGGTTTGGCGATTCTATTATTCTAGGGAATCCTCTAATTTGCTCATACAACTCCTCTCCTGAATACCTTGATAGTTGAGGTGAATCCTCTACAATATTCTTCTTGAAATTTTGTTTATTCCGTCTGAATTGATGATTTAAAGGCAAGAATTGACGGTGACAATCGAACCAGCACATTTTCCCCCAATGTGTTAAGTAGAATGCCTTTGAATGATCCATGCAAATTGGACAAGCCAATTTTCCTTGTGTCTGCCAGCCACTCAACATGGCATATGCTGGAAAATCATTTATAGTCCACAAAAGGGCAGCCCTTAAATTGAAATTTCGTTTTGATAAAATGTCATATGTCACTACACCCACTTCCCAAAGCAACTTCAAGTCATCAATTAGAGGTTGTAAGAAAATATCAATTCTACTCTTTGGATTATTTGGGCCAGGAATTATGATTGTCAAGAACATGTATTCACGTCGCATACACATCCCTAGTGGAAGATTGTACGGAGTAAGTATCACAGGCCAACAAGAGTACGGCCTCGAACTGAAGCTAAATGGTGTAAAGCCGTCAGCGCATAACCCTAACCTGACATTTCTTGGCTCTATTGCAAATTCTGGATGTGTTTGATCAAAATGCTTCCATGCTTTCCCATCTGAAGGATGTGACAACACACCTTCTTCATGATGATTTTCATGGAGCCAACGCATATGCTTGGCCGAGGTATTAGATGCAAACAACCTCTGAAGTCGTGGAATAATAGGTAAATACTACATCTGTTTCCTTGGGATCTCCTTGAACCTCCCTTTTCCAATTCTTGCATCCCTAAATCTTGCATCCCTGCAAAATCGGCATTCCCTATCATTAATTGCATCACCATAGTACAACATGCATTCATTACTACAACAATCAATCTTTTGATAACCACAACCAAGTTGTGAAATCAATTTTTTTGTTTGGTACAAATTTGCTGGCATACGATGATTAACTGGTAAGATCTCACTCATTAATGTGATAATTTCATTCATACATGCCTCGGGAATGTTATAGTCTGACTTGATGCTCAACAATCTTGCTGCCAATGACAATACTGTGTGATTCTCACACCCATCCCATAACGGAGATTGTGAAGCACGGAGCATGTCATAAAACTTTGCAGAATTCGGATTAGGATCCTCAGGCATATCATCAAATCTCTCAAATGATGGGCCAACAGCATCTATAACCATTTGCTCATATGGATTAGAAGCCATGTGAATGTTGATATCAATTGGAGTCACTTGGGGATGTTCTTCTCCATGGAAAGACCAACAATAATAGGCATAAACCCACTTTTGTACAAATCCATCTTCACTTCATCTGGTGTTTTAAACTTCTTACACTTACACTTTAAGCATGGACATCTCAACTTCTTTTCGCGCTTAAATATCTCTTGCTGCATTGCAAACTCAACAAATTCATCTACCCCCGTAAAGAACTCATTAGTGATCTTTCTGTCCTCTACTCTATTGTCCATCCAATGACGATGCTCAGGAGGAGCCATATCAAACTAAAATATATTTAAACCAAAAATTCTCTACATTATAATCAAAGCAAGAGTTGGAGTAAAAGCAAATAAAGTAGAATATCAAGCCACAAATTAAGCATCAAATAACATCCAGCATCAGTCCACAAAGTAGAACTATTTAAATAAAAAATAACAACATAAAACAGCACCACACAATCCATATAAAGTTCAAGCAAGTAATAGGATACTTACCCTTGATAATAGTAGGAAAAAAGGTGACTTTTATTTCACCTAAAATATGTTTGTGTGTAGTGATAATTCAAAAAAGAAGGCAGCTGCAATAGAAGACAAAAAAGTAATATTAATGTTGGGGGGTTAGTAAGTCAAACTCATATCCATAAACAAACATAAGCTACTTTTTTTTTAACTCAACTCAATCCAACTAGCAACATTATTTTCCCTCCAAAATTAAGTTTAGATTCTAGCACCTGAAACTATTCCAACTAGTCTAAACTTACTTTCTAGTGCTTGAAAAATTTCCAACACCTATAAAATAAAATAGTACAGTAAGATTTAAGAACAAAGAATGATATAATGGAAAATAGACAAAGATGAATGGGCTAATTATCAAATAAGTGCCACCATACAAGTTAAAAACACTACATTTAAAAGATAATACATTTAATTTTAATTTTAACAAAAGTGAAATTTACTCTCCTTAAACCATGTCTTAGTGGCTACAAAAGCTCAACTAGACAACCTGCTGCGTCACATCTACACATCAATGTATGCTTTATAACATATTTTAATTTTCAATTGAACTAAGTTATATTTTAAAAGATCAATTTGCTGAAAAATTATATAGCATACTTTAAACTTTAAAAGAATAATAGAGACGTTGGAAAACTAACCATTAAATGACAAATAAAAAAGTACACCGATATTTAATAACCATGTGAATTATTAGAAGGCAAAGATGGATGGCCTAATTACCATGTGAATTATGTGGGGGAGAAGTTGGGTGTGAGCAATCCCATTGAAGTATGGTGTTTTACAAACATGTTAGATTTAACTTCATGAGTCAGAAGGAATCACCAAGGAAAATAAAAAATGACGCATACTGCATGAATATTGATCATTTAAACCAAAATATGATAAACAGATAAGCAGTTAAACAAGAGAACACAAGCATAAGATGGCTTCAAAACAATGGCAAAAGAAAACTTTAAACTCACATTTCAAATGTCATTTTCACTGGGGACACAACCTGCATTGATACACAGATGTATCACTCAAGGAACCAGCCAAATAATTAGCCATGAAAATTTATCAAGCATGGGTCGTTGTTGGCAAAAGTTCATACACAGTGGATGGGATATGCATATGGAACATTGACAACAAGGCATAGTAGCATGTCCAAGAAAAAGTAGAGCACTTGCATGATGGATTCAGGAAAAAATTCACCCAACGTGGATAAAACTGGAGGCACAAAAAGGCTCAGTAACAACATAAAAATCAATGACATTGTCCTCTGTATCATAAATTTGTTTTTCCTTGGGTTCTGTAATTTAGAAAGCACTTAAGGAAAAATCCAACAGCTGTACCAACGTGAGCAAGCACAACAAATAGAATTATGCTTATATAATTTATAATTTGATCATATTCTTTGTGAGAAGATGAACATTTGGGTAGTTATATAGTGGGTTAATGACCATAACTAAACTCTGGTGAGATTTTGCAAATGGATGCTAATATTTGTGAGCATAGACTAAATTCCCAACTCTAACTATCTATACTCACAATGAACCTGGTATTACTCTAGACTGCCCAAAATTATTCCTTCATGCTTGACATCTAATATTATCAAAAGCACGCCCTGACCCATAGTTTTAGAGTAAACTATTGTTGTTACCATTTTTTATTACCAAAATAAATTTACTAAAAAGCAGAATAGAGCGCAACACAATATTCTGGTTCCCCACAGACCTTGCATGCACTTATTGATTCATAAAGGCAGCTTTAAGTAGGCATTAGAAAATCTTCAACTCCCTAAAATTACTCCCTTCAGATTGGTAAAGGTGATGCAATCAAGACCAAAGCCTACATTCTAGACAAGATTATAGTAGTCTCAAATACGCTTATTTAACAGACAATTCAAAACCTCTTTACCAGCTAGTGCGCATTCTAGACAAGATAACAGTATTTGCCTAAGCACATCTCTAGCAGCTACTCAGGAAAATAATCAAACAGCTAGTGCGCATTCATAAATCAAGGTGCTTTAGGGATACAAGCACTCAAAGTCTCCAATCCATCACAAATCAAAAAGCTACTTGAGGAAGAACTATTCGATCATGGCAATGGGGAAAGAGTCCAGGAAATTACAGCAACCCATCGCATAATATATCAGGCAATAGAAGAAAAGAGATGATTTTTACATTTTACCTCTATGTGATTTTGGAATATCCAGGAATTTCGGTGACAAAAGCAAGCAACAAAGTCCGATGAGAGACTGGATGAAGCAAGGTTATCGAAGATGGTAAGACACCCACTAGACGAGGCTGCGGAGGGAGGGATGAGGGAGTTGAAGGTTCTATTTCAGTGGGGAGAAAGAAGAAGCACCGTCATTGTAGATGGAGAAGAAGCACGGTGAGAGGCTGCTACTATAATGAGAGACCAACGTTAGGGCGCGAAGTGGAGAGCACGAAGTAACGCAAGGAAAGAGAAAGGTGAAAATGGGGAGGGAAATCTAAAATTAAGGTATACGTAAATTTAAATTCAGTTAAAATTTATATACAACTATGACACCTAAAACTAGTTAGCTCAGTGGTTAAGTGCCCTGTCTAAATTTTATCAAGACCTGGGTTCGAATCCAAGCTTCAAAACAAGAACTATTTTTTTTTATATGAAATGATATTCTCACGGCCTAATCCGTGAGAACTTCTTACGGACATACTAACCGTGAGAATTTCTTACCACTACACCCCCATGAGAAACGTTTACATGCAACGCGAGCGCCTGAAACTGTGATATTTTCTCTCGGACAATAAATCCATAAGCATTTCTCACGGACATACTAACCGTGAGAATTTCTCACCACTACACCACCGTGGGAAACGTTTTAATGCAACGCGGGCTCCTTTTTCATTTTTTTCCTTGTTTTTCCTCTTCTCAAAGTCCCACGTTCTCACGAAATCATATGCATGAGAACTTCTCATGGATTCAGATGCTGTGAGAAGTTCTCACGGATAAATATCCGTGAGAAGTATTTTTATAATTACTTATTATTTTTTGAAGCTTTCTCATAGATCTTCTCATGCAGTGAATCCGTGAGAAACTTTGCCACCACTTTCCCGCCATATAGCGCAACAATTCTCATGGCTTTTCTCACACTTTTCTCATGGATTCTTCTCACTATGTTGTTTCAGTGAGAAATTCCGTGAGAAATATCTCCAAACTAATCTTCCATGAGAAGTTCTGTGAGAAATTCTCACCTTTTTTCAGGGCGTGAGAACATTCCAAGAGAAAATGAATGTTTTACAACATATATACTGCGTTCTTTCATCCCTATTTTTTTTGTTTGAAAGTGCCCTTTTACAATGTTGGTGTTAAGCTATTTCTCACTCGTTTGAAACATAGTTTGGTTGATATCTGGCTTGGTATTGGTGCATGTATTGGAAAATAATAAAGTTTGGGGTAGCCTAGGGTGGAAAACACAGTAATGTAAAGCATTGAATTCCGGAAGGAAATCTTGTAGATGTATGAGCATCTAATTAGTTTCATCTTCCTGTGAGTTGAAGAATTTATCCTTGACTAAATGGAAGAAAGCAGCCCATATGTATCATTAAGCTTTTTTGATAAGCCTCCAGGCTTTTAGCTTTCAAGAATCAAAGTGCTGTGCTCTAAACCACTTGGACCTTTTTTTTTTTAAAAAAAAAAAGAGCATTTTTCCCTTGCTAATCTATCAGTCATGAAAAATGGCTCTGAAGAAGTCCTGGTCCTGTTATGAGTGTGGGGATCCCCTTAGGGAAGTAAAGAAAGCCTTAAAAAAAATCAAAATCATGAACGATGTCACTGCGATGAGGGCACACGTGATCAAAGCCCAGGACATATTCAAAGTCTTTGATAATGATCCCTTTAACATTCCTGTCGTCTTTGATTGTGTATATTCTAAATCATTTTCTTTTTTTCGTAACTTTATTTTCCGTTTGATTTAATATTACCATGTTACGTAAAAAAAAAACAAAAAAGAGAAAGCTGGAAAGTCATACACGTGACTGCCCATACACAATATTTCCACAATGAACGAGTCAGTTGGGTCCTTGTCTCATGTTATTTGGATTTGTTTCAGTCATCCATGTGGTCCCATATATGTTTATCCACATGTGTGATCTTGGGATCAACTATCGAATTCTAACAGTGTATTTAATTTAGGAATTCAAAAGGCTGAATTTTCATAGTTTTATTTTTGTGAAAACAAATGGTTTTCATATTTACTCTTAGAGTTTATCACGAGTGACTAAGTCTCTGTGTATACATAGGGTGTCATTCAATTGTATCATAAGTAAGGAATTACCGTGGTACTTACATTGGATAAGTTTTAGTTTTCAAATATTTATGGGTTCTAATGGTTATATAACTTTTTCTTTTAAAAGTAAAATAAATATAAATATTAATTTTCCTTTTTATTAAAAATAAAATAAATTTTGAGAATAATTAAGATAGAAGCCCTCAATGTTTCTCTTTACCTTTGTACTCCGAGTGGTAACGTCATGAGCATTTAGGTATTAATCAGCAAATTATGAGTGATAAAATTACCACATATGTTAGTTGATTCACTTTGAAAATAAATAATCATACTTTAAATTATTTTTAATTTTTTTTATAAAAGTGTGTTACCATAGTCATATTTATCTCCATTTTATAATACAAGAAAATAAAATGATTTATGCCAAAATTATTTGCTTTCCCCCCACATTTTGTATCCTTTAAGCCATTTTTATGCCTTTTGCCTCGAGTGATAACATCGTGGGTATTTATGTATCAATCAGCGAGCTGTGAGTAATAAAATCACCACGAGGATAGTTGATTTTACTTATTAATTGACTTTAGAACAAGGTTAAAAAAACTAGACCGGACATTGAACCGGTCAAGGCACTGGTTCAATGTTTAATGGTTCAACTAGAATTAAACCAGTGATAATAAATTTAATAACTTTTTAATTTTAAACATTATATAGAAATTAAAAAAATATTATTAATAAGTTTCACAACCTAATATTAAAATCTAAATAAGTTAATATTCATTTGTAAATATATTTTTAATTCAAAATAGTCAATTAATATTTTTTTCATATTATATGTTAATTAAATTTATCATTATTAATAATTATGTATTAATGCTTATATAATATTATAATATATAAATAAAAAATTTATACAAAAAATAATACTATTTGGTATTAAAAATAATGTTATTTTTTTTTAAAAAAATGTAAAAAAATAATTATTTTAAATTTTTTTAAAAAATTAAAAAATAATTAAAATAAACCAGTTTTGACCAGTTTTCCACCGGTTCTAGAAAAGACTGGTCGAGACCTATAATCGGACCGGACCTTGCACAAAGAACTGGTCGAACCGGCCAATCCGATCCGATTTGTTGAACATTGCTTTAGAAAGATATGTAAAAATAAAAAGAAAATTAAAATTTTTTTCAAAATTTTGTCCTTTTTCAAATGGAAAGAAAAATATCCAAGATAACATGTGTTCTTTTAATCACACATTCTAAATTCTAAATTAGAGAAAAACCCATACTCTCTCCTCTTTTAAAATTGATAATAAAAGGAATGATAAGAGTAAAGAATGGAAATTAAATTACTTTTTGCAAATCAAAACACACAAACTAATTTTGAAAATTATTTTATTCGTGGAAAGATAAATTATTTTCTTTGAATTTCCTCTTTTCAGAAAATTTTAATAAAAAATATTGACCAAGTGATATGCATTTTTATTCTCGAACTACGTGAACTTTGATCTTTACTATAGGGTACGTGATCGGGATCCTGCAAGTATACATGGTCGATCGCAGTAATAAAAATATCTCCGGAGTATTCTAGAGGTCGAACCCAAGGGTGGTAGTAAATTTATAGTCCAAACTTTTAATCTCAAAAATAAGTGCTAATCAAATTGAGAATTCAAATTTAAAAGGAAAGAAATAGAAAACAAAATGAAGTCTGAGGTTTGATTCAGTTTTAGAAGCGTCAAGGGATCAGGTTTCACCTTATGAGATAATTAAATTTTATTTCTTAGTTAGACTCTATATAATTATAATAACTGTTGTTTCTAAAGCGTCCTTATTTAATTAGGATTTAATTCGCTCTCGCGCAACTAAATTTTCTAATTAAATCTTAAAAACTACAACATATATCACCATAAATTCCTAATTTTATCTCTAGATTAGTTATTCATGTTTATCTCTCTATATCTAGGTTTATTCTTCACCTCTCAGTCCATCAAGTTTACCCATTAATTAGATTCTATGGTGATCAGGCATAAAATCCACATGAATGAACAAAATAGATAAATATAATAAAAAGATAAATTAAATATAACTTGAAGAACAAACTAAAGAGTCTTAACTAGAGAGACAAATCCAATCCATCCCAATTAGACTACATCCCTACCCCCGACTGGGAAATTTAGCTACTCATGGAAATAAAAGTCAAATCAAAACTAAAATCCTAAATCATGATAAGAATAACAAAAAGGAAGAGTTTATAAGGAAAAATATAATCTTGATTAAATACTCCCCAAATCTCCTTGCTTTCTCTCTATATGATGCTCCTAGTTGCTTCCAGATGCGTTTAGAATCGTGTTCTCTGACTTCTGAGTGTGTTTCTGAATCTCCCCTTGTGTTTCTATCGTGTATCTTTATATAGAAAAATTTTAGAAGCCTATAAAAGTGCAAAATATTATGAAAACACGTCAAAAACGTGTTTCTATGGACCCCTGTTACATGACCCGGCGCCGGGTAACCATAAAATTAATTAATACTGCGCCGGGTGCTTCTAACTTGCTGAAAAACGTCAAAATCTGAGTTGACCCAGCTCCGTACGGATTTAACCCAGCGCCGAGTGGTTACTATTGTATGGACAGTACACCTCCATCTTCATAATGTCATCAGCTCATATTGACATTTTGAGTTCGATTTTCGCCATAATAATGTTGAAATTTTGGAAAACTCAAAGCATGAAAGTTGTAAATCTATGTCTTAACTTTCCAACGCATCTTAAATCACTTAAATCGGAGTTTATATGTGAGAGTTATGATCAAAATATCGAAGTGTGTCAAAACTTTTCAGCATGAACGATTTGTAACGTTTTTACTCCAAATGCTTCCAAATGAGCCTATAATATCATGAAACACAAAAAAATGTCAAATCATACTAAAATATACCAATGTTAACATATTTAAATATAATTTAGAGTTGAAATGTGGGTATTTTATATGTATAAAATGGACACATCAGTACGTAGGCCCTAGACTTTCATCCTAAATCATGTATGCCCCTATAAATAAATAATTTTTTCTCTTATTTGATTTTTCCTAATCTCTCATATTTTTTATTTTTATTTTATTTCATTTTCATAAATTCTCTTATTTTCATTTTTGCATGTGAATGATTAAAGGACAATTAAAATAAATTTTTTAAAAGCCATAAAAATTGTATAATCGACTTAAGGTAACCATCTTTAGGAATGAGTGTTATGGAGATATCTAATACCTTCCCTACTCACAACCATGCTTCCGAACCCAGCTTTGATTTGTAAACCATTCTTATCCTTTTTCAATTGATTTTCCAAAATTTTCCTTAAAATTTTGGTTGCGACTCCTCTTGAATCGGCTTTCATGAACTTTCATCATGAAAGTCGATTTTTTCTCTTTTTCTTTATTTTCGCGTTATCCGTGTCGCATTTTTGGGTGTGATAGATTCCATCCTTTCGCCTATTTTTAAATTTTCCATTGTTTGGATGGAAAAGAAAGAAAGGATAAGAGAAAAGTGAGAGGGAAAATAAAGAAAAACATATTTTTCCTATTTGCATAGCAGGGGAAAAAAGGGAAGAAGAAAAAGTGAAGGGGAAAAAATATATGGAGTCCACATAATTTACCCCCAAATTTTCTCTTCAAAAATAAAAAGATATTGGAGAGAAAACTAATTTTTCAAAATTACCCTAATAAAATGCTTTGTTCTTCTCCACTCATCCACACAAAAGATTAGTATTCAAGCTTGTAGGATATAAATATATATATTGGACTTTTTTCCCAAACCTTATCAAATACTTTCTTTGGTCTTAAATATAAGACATTTTACTCTCGTTCCAAATATAGAGTCTTTTACAATATATAAGGTAGTATTTATTATGAATATCCTTATTTAATGTATCCCAAAAAAAGATAGAAAGAGATTAAATAAGGATAATTTTAAAAGAATATTATAATTTTTTTGAAGAAATCAAAGTAGTTAATTAATTTTAACTTTCATCCATATGATTCAGTTAAAAATTTTAAATTCTATCTTGGGCATTTGATGATGCATTTGGTAGGAACCTTTATTTATAAAATTAAATGTAACCAGTCATTGGAACATAAGTTGTCTTATAGGATGTTATACTAGTTTGAACCTAGAGGGGCTAATATGGTAAAAATTACATCTCCCTGGAGCTCAAAAAAGGATTCTTTAGTTGGAGCAACATGTTGCAAGTGGAAAACATGGAAGGGTTGCTAAGGTGAGACACAGATATGAAGAAGCATAGCCACCAAGAATTAGGCTTCTTAATATGCAATCTATCTATTATTATTATATACATTAAAGTAAAGTACATTGGGGGCGATAAATTGAAATTTTGCATTGCCACATTATCCTAGTGGGATGAAAAAAATTGGGCCCACGCTCTCAACTAATATATTGTATGGCTCTCATCAATTGCTTTATAAATCATAAATTAATGTACCATTTATGATTTTTAATATAAATCATTATTTATTCCTTTTTATTGACAACTTGAAAATTTGAATTGATTAATTAAATCTGCATTTAATTGGTCTACTGTTTTTCCTTTTTTACTAATTTCGTTTAATTGGGTGTTTATGCACTCAATCTACATTTATTTTGAATTGATTTCCTGAAATATTTAATTCGTGATATTATATGGTTGAAAGTTCTCTATATATACCTATGTAAAATGCTTGTGACATCAAAAAATGGGCATTACCGATGATCTTGCTATGCAATGCCACGCCCATATGCAGTGAATGGACGAATAAACTGAAGGGTCTACTGAGAGTATTACCATTGTTCACTTTGATAATCGATTGTCCTAATAAATAATTTTTGTTTTAGTTTCAAACGTTCTCTCAATGATATTTGATTCTTGTAGACAAACTGCAGGGCTCCAAGGATGAAGGTTTTCCTTGCATATGGAAGCAACAAGGTAGTCTCATGATTCACTCTACTAATAATTACATAATTATTAGATATATGATTACAATGATCTTGTGACAGGCTCTTTGAATTCACATATATATATATATATATTGAAGATGATAATATTCAAGTATTTACTATTTGATTCATTTATTTTGATTATATGCACCATTAACTAATTATGTATATCAGATATAAATTTGTTTTGGCCAAATTGGTGTAAATTTAATAATCCACTAATTTAATGTATGTCAAATCATTTGAAATTTAGGCAATTTAAGCTAAAAAAAAAAACAGAGATAGAAAGAAACTTAGGTAATCAATTGCAATAACGTTTAATTTGAAATCCTTTTTTTAGGCAATTTGAAATCTATTTAATTGACTAAAATTTTTTATTATTGTTTGAAACCATTTATTCAATATCATTTAATGAATTCAAAATCATTCAGCAATTTAATTTTAAATTTCTGTCCCTTTTTGTAATTGAAATATGTAAGTTCTAATTATGTGCCTTGTACAATATTTTTTGGATACTATTAATTATATTTTTTTGCCCGAAAATCATATTGCATTACATTTTGATTGTTGATTAGTCAGATCAATTCCATAATTTTTCCTATTTTTATTGGTAAAATAACATTGAAAAATTTATTTTTATTTTACAAAAAACATTTAATAAATTACGGACATCTATTAAAAGTTAATTTTGTGAACGCATTTATATGTCTGTGAGGAGGATAAATTTAGTTTTCCACAATATCTTTTCATAAATTTCTATATGGTATATGTGATGTGAAGAAGTATGCAACTTTACTCAAAGGGCTGATTAGGATTGGAAAGAAATTTGAAAGAACATGTTGATCAATAATTGCTATATATACACGTTATTATATTATAGGAAAAAAATTCATTTAAATGGATATATATATATGCTAGAATATAGCAAAGACTATAATCAATGAAACAAAATTGATTTTAAATATAGTATAATCACCATTTGATTTCCATTCATTATATAAATTTCAAATATATAATATATTTTCTTGATTGAATTTAAATGCATAACATAAAAAAATATTAATTTAAATGGATTTGCTAAATCCACCGAAAACTGGAGTCAATCAATAACAAAAAACTATTTCAATCCGTATAAGTAATTTTTTAAATCATTAATTAATATTAATGACGATTCATTCATCAATTTCAAAAAATAATGAAAATTACAGCAGCAATCAAAGGTGTTTCAATGTTAATTGTTTTCCTAAATAAACGTAATTTGCTAATATTTGGTTCTCATGTTGATTTTTAAGCTTGAAAACAAATTAATTATGCGGAGATTTTCTCTTCATTCCAGTACAAAAAACTGACCGCATGTTTTTTAAGTGTCTTTAATTTCCATTTGAATAAATTTGAATTTCTCAAATTAATTTGGTTCAATTTTGAACTAATGATCCTATTGATTTTGAATATTAATGTTCTTATAAGAATTTGATATCATTATAACGATATTTGTATGCAATTATATTATAATTGATAGGTTTGGCCAAAAAAAAATTATAATTGATAAGATTTAAAATTAATTTCAAATCAACTTGAATTAATGAATTTTCCTGAAATATCACCTTGAATCGGTCACTATAAATATAAAATTTGCAATCTTTTTTTTTTTCGCCAGATAAGATTTGCAATTCAAAACCAATATTTCAATTTGCTTTATTGGTCATGTGCCCTTATTATAACTTTTTTTAATATATTTATTTAACTGTGCTAGATTTAGCCTCATTATAACTTTAAATAATAAGGCATATGTGCAAACTTACCAAAATAAGTTAATGATGTTAAATTGGCATTTGCAAACTTACTAAAGTTAACATTATTGTGTTTGGTGTATAAGACATGATAGGATAAGAGTTAAAGCCTGATAAAATTTTAATACTATATTCTATTTGGTGTAATATTGTATAAATATTGTATTATATACTTTCTCCGTCCTATATTATAAGGTAATGGGAAGAGTTTTACGTATATTAAGAAACCTTTATTATATTTTTAAACTTCTAAAAAAATCAAAATTTTCAATTTTATCCTTATTAATTCCACTTATTTTATTAAATATATTACAAGTTACAATATTAATAATACAATAAATAAGAGGTGAAAATGATAAATTATTATATATTTCTTATATTATGAGACAAAAAACACTCATATTGCCTAATAATATAGGACGGAATGAGTAAATATTAATTTTATTTATAAAAATACCTTTGCTTGAAATTTGTCTATTTCTTAAACCCTATTAACTTTTTCAAATTTCTTAATCATGCCTCATAGTCTACACAACATTAAGCTAGGAAGTTGCTATAGTGGTGCACGTGACAAAACTTATGCTATGTTTAGTAGAAATGAACTATTATGAGAGAAATGGAAAGGGAGAAGAAAAGAAAGAGAGGAGTTCCGTGAAAAGGCTGTTTTATATTTATAAAGAGTTTAAATGATATATATTAAACAAATTTTATAGAAATTTTTCTCTCATCCTCCCTTTCATGAAACATTTTCATGTGTGTCAAACCTAGCCTTAAATCAAAGGATTTTCTTTTCCTCTTTTGAAACTCCAATCATGTCCCCTGCAACAATGGCGTCTCTGCAGATCATGGAAGCAGTACAGATCAGATTCGGGTGGACTATCTTTGTTGACTTGAGGAGGATTAAGCATAATGGAAGGAAATTGGGGTCTCTGAAGCTCTGCATAAAATTGAGGTTGCGGAGAAAAAAAGAATTGGAATTGGGGTCACCAAAAAACTCTAATGTTTTCCTGTAATTGAGCTTTCATAACGGCGCCGCCGCCCCAGGAGGGGGGGGGGGTGTCGGTTGTTGGTGGTGTGGGTTAGCCTGTAGTCTTTACTAGGTTGTCGACTTGGGTGTACCACTTTTTTTTTTCTCGTACTTTTTTTTTGTAATTTTAGTCATTATATCTCTACGAGAGCATTATTGGAGGTGTTATTTGTTTAATGAAAAAAAAGAAAAAAAATTATAATCTTGAAAAGATAATTTACATAAAAAAATAGAGACTTTTAGAATTCACTGTGAGAGACTAAGTCTTTATTTGGAATGGAAAGAAAATAAAGAGAAAAAAATATTATGAGGAAAAATAAGGACGAACCTAACTAGACAAGAGAATGTCTAGATTTTTTCTTATTTTCTTCCCAAATTTTCTTCTCTCCCTTATTTTCCCCACATCCAAATGGAGGATAAGTCTTCGTATGTGCCTAGGGTGTCAGTCAATTATGCCATGAGTGAATAGTCGCTATAGTACTTATATTGACTACGTTTTAATTTTAAATATTTTGGATTCTAATAGCCTTTTTTATTTTCCTTTTTAATTAAATATAAAAAAATAAAATAAATAAAATAATAAATAATAAACAAATAAAAATAATAAAAAGCGAGTGATTTTTTCAAGTATTTTACTCTAAGTGGTAACACCGTAGGTATATAGATATCAATTAATAAGTCGTGAGTGACAAAGTCACCCTATAAACCAGTCAATGTTTTTAAAGGTGTATGTAATTATTTTATTTTAAATTCTTTTTTAATGTTTTTCAAAATGAAAATATGTTCCAACATCCTATTTACTCTTAAAAAAAATAAATAATAATAAATGTAACAAGATCACAATAGAAATTATTTTTGCACCTCTATGCCTCGAGTGCTAGTACCATAGACATTTAGATATTAATGAATATACTGTGAGTGATAAAGTCACCATTGGTTATTGGTTGATTTCATTTTAAAGTTGATTTTACAAAAATAAAAAATAAAATTGTTTTTAAATTTTTTCCCCTTCATAAAAAAAAATAAAATATTCAAGAAAACATGTATTTTAATCATATAATTTAAAATTAGATAGAAACTTATATTCTTTTTTTTAAATTGATTTAGGAAAATGGTAAGATAAAGAAATGAAAATTAACCTATTTTTTACAAATTAAAACACATCAACCAATTTTGACATTAGTTTTATTTGCGAAAAGGTAATTCATCTTCTATGAGCTTCTCTTTTTTTTAAAAAAATAATAATATGTATATTTATAATAAAAATATCAACCTTGTCATAGGTATTTTTATTCCAAATTATGTGAATTTTGATCCCTATAGTAAAGTACGTAGATTCTAAGTTCTCATCCTAGGTCAAATTCGTCCTTATAAATAAATAATTTTTTCTCTTATTTTATTTTTCCCAAATTTCTTATATTTTTATTTTTATTTTATTTTATTTCATAAATTCTCTTATTTTCATTTTTTGCATGTGAATGATTAAAGGGCAATTAAAGTAATTTTTTTAAAAATCATAAAAATCACATAATCAACTTAAGGTAACCATTCTTAAGAACGGGTGTCGTAGAGGTGCTTAATACCTTTCTGACTCACAATCGTACTCTTAAACCCAATTTTGATTCACAGACCATCTTTTTCTTTTTTCTTTTGGTTTTCCTGTAGCTATTGACTTTCATTGTGAAAGTTGACTTTTCATTTTTTTTTTTATTTCCACGCTATCCACGTCACATTTTCGGGTGTAACACAAGTTATGGACTAATAAGACAAGCCAAGCTGATATGAAAAAATAGTAATTTAACAAAATCCATTATTTTATACTTAAAGTATACCAATAGTTTTTAAAATTCTTTATTATCCATTTAGTAGTCTTAAATTGTTGTAAATATTATTTTTAGTAACAACTTTTTTATTTCTATTTGAAGGAAGAGTAATATATTTTTAATTTTACATACCTATATGACAATATTAAATTAAAATTCAATATACCATATAAGATAAGGTAGTGATCTAGGTGAGTTATTGTTTCATGCATCAATATTTATAGAGAATGAACTCACTTTTAAAAAGAAACTTTGTTTTGAACCACTTGATTAAAGCCTGAGGGGCTTATCAAATTACATAAACGAGCTTTTGTATATCTTTCACGAATAAATATATCATTAATTTTTTTTTGCACTAAATATATCTTACAATGGTGATTTTCTAGAGCATTTTAGACAATCCATACATCGCAGGGTAAATACTAGTTTTAACAAAAACACATTCGTCCTAAATGACAAAAGGAAAAGTGAACTTATACAAAGTGACATACATCTATGTAGATTTCTCAATTTGGCGGTATGTCTGCAGCGATTTCTCTGTTGATTGAAGGATGTGAGTTTGAAGGTGTGGTTGTATTCTGGTTGGAAGGTGGAGTCACTGTTCCTGCTTTCTTCAAGCACTTAACAATGGCGCATACTATTAGTACAACGACAATTATCCCCACCACTACAACAAGAACTGGAAATCAAAGAACAGCATATCAGTAAATTTTCTCGTCTGCACCAACCTCCCACCGAGTGAGGTGGGGAATATAAGAAGAAACATTTCAATTAAAAATTTCTGATACCCCAAGATAGTTTTCGGGATAAAGGACCTTTGTCATTCAAAGTTTTCCCAAATTTTCATATTGATCTCTATATTTTTATTTTGATTAAATAACTTCTTATAGTTTTATATTATTGAAAAGTTGACCTTTAATATTTTAAAAACTCAATAATTTAATCTCTCTATTCTCTATAATAGCATTAATATTATACTCGTTGGAATGTATTTTTGTTTCAAAAATACAGAAATATAACAATAAAAAATAAAATCAAATAAATAAACAGTACTCCCTCCGTTTCGCTATATAGTGCACTTTTTTAAAAAATTAATGTTTCATAATATAGTGCACTTTACGGATTACGTAGTGTAATTTTGTTTTCTTTCCAATATTGCCCTTAATTAATAAACCCAAATATGTGTTTATGATTAAAATATTTCATTCTCAAAGCATTTAATGAGGGTAATGTGAGAAAAAGTGGAAAATTTTGTTAATTATTAATTATTATCTTGGTCTGTGTGCGGTAGTTAAAAGTGCACTATAAACTGGAACAGAGGGAGTACAAAGATATCAAGGAGAGAGAAATGGAAATTCGGATGTAAGAAAACACAAATATCATGAATGAAGATGAGTTGCTTCATACCAACAACTCTCATAATCCATTTCACAGCAGCGGGATCGACGCTTTCAACTGCACTTGGGATCGACGGGGGAACATTGCCAATTGGAAACGATGGGGGAACATCGCCAATTGGTAACGACGGGGGAACATCGCCAATTGGAAAAGGCACACCACTCATGTTTGTTCTCAAAACTTAAACAGATGATAGAGTGAAGAAATAATGGCAGGAAACAGCAAGCAAAAATGGAAACAGAGGTGGATGAACTATGAATTAATGTACGAATACGTAAAGGCAAGTGAGATGGAATAGTCCGTAACGATTTCTTATTTATTGGGAAATTGTCGAGACTTGTATCCGGAGACTTTGACCATCACGTCTCCATAACGTGCTTGAATTAAATGTGAAGTCTGCCCAAAAAGAAAATTAAATGGGAAGAAATTTCTCATGATGATCTTCCTCGCACTCGCAGTTGTCTCTGAAAATTTATTAATTTTCAACTGTATGTACGCAAATGAAGGATGTGGGTTCAGTCCGAACAAAATGTAGGTTATGGGAATGTTGTTTTATGCACAAGCCTTCACACTTTCGGATGAGGCTTTGGTTTTTTTTTTTCTTGGCCAGAGGTTTTGCTTATTTTTCAATATTGAGAATTTGATGCTAAATTTTAATTAACAACTAGAAAAGATTTTAAACCAACTCAAAAATCTATTCTGCCATTGAAAATCCGAAGAATGGTTAGTTTAAGTGCTTTGACACATGCTTACTTTATGCAATGTCTCAAGTTCAAGTATTATATATGAAACAATTGCTACCAATTATACACAGAGGCCCTCGGCTTGTTAGCTAGTGTGCTCCACGCCTAGTTTAGGTATAGCGTCGATCGCAAGCTCGCATTAGCGAAGCCGAAGAGGAAACGAAGAAAGTACAACTCCATTTTTATGGCCACAGTAAAAACATGTTTTTGGCCCACAGCCACAGTAATACTTAATTCCAATTGATTACCAAAAAAAAAAGTACGTAACATATATATATATATATATATTAAGACAAAAATCTTTTCAACATATGAGCATATATTGTTTTAAAAACTTGTCCCTCCATTTACTTAATCCTACGTCCATTCTTGGCGTTAGAATAAAACAACTCTAAATTACTAAACTTTATATTTTAATGCGATGGATACATTTGTAGAAGCCTCATAATGCGATGGATACAGTTGTAGAACATTACCAGTACTGTGACTTCAATAAAAGTAAACCTATCTATTTGAGATGCATAATGATAATTTCTTAGTTACTATTTTTCTATATTGTCCAAATATTTCTTTTGTGTAATCACAAGTATGTAGCTAGCAGCGTATTAAGAGGGCTACACTCTCAACTCAAATACACAGTATAATCACTCTACCAATAGAAAGGTGGACAGAGTAAAAATGATAGTGTTGAATGAATATGACTGATCAAAGAACGCAACCACAAGAAACAGTCAACAACGTATGACACTACATAAAAATTGACTGGTTCATCCATAGAATGAAAGAACTCCATCCCTATCTTGGAATAGTTGACGACTGTCACATGGCACTGAAAAAACTAGTTCTCGAGAAAGAAGCTATAGAACAAATTATAAGTTGGAAGAAAATAAGGTGATGGTGTTGTGAGACAATGAGGGAAGAATGCATCCACTGGAAATTATCAACAATGTGTGATTCTGCATGTAGTATAGGTAAGGACATTTTTTTGAACTTGCAATTCGGGACAACTTGAAAATTAAGTGGCAATCAAGAAACAAGCTTCATGATTATTTTTATTTTACCAAAAGACGTGGGAAAGACTTCTGAAAGATGGAAAAATCAAGCTATCTGTGGGAGTACTGGTGGGGCCATTTTGATTAAGGAGGGATGCATTTGGACAATATTATGATAGAGACTTCAATGGAAGGGAACCAAGTTTCTGGGAGTTGCATATCAATACCTATATATGAATTAAGATCCATTGAATTTCTTTAATAATTTAACCTCAATTTATTTTCTTTTAATAACTGAGCGCTTTTTGGCCAAAAATAAATAAATAAATAAATAAATAACTGAGTGCTTTCAAACTTATCATCTACAATTATGTTTTCTATTCTCAATGAAAGTAAAACAAGAAATAGCTGTGACCAATAAAACAAGAAACAAGAAAATCCCTTGCCATGTAAAGAAGTGATGACGGCTATTACTTACTGATCAAAACTTATGATTGATGGATCAATAAATTATGGAATGAAAAGTTGGTTAACTGATATTGAGCTGAGCCTAATAAAGCCAATTCTCAGCAGGTGAAGGGCCTCATTACGGCCCTATAACAACGAGGATTTATGCAAATTACAAAAAGAAGAGGAAAGGAGAATAATGACTGGTTTTTTTTTTTTTGGAGGGGGGGAGGGGTTAACAACGAAAGTGTAACCTTTGGAGGGAAATACAGCTTGCTAGTGAGTGAAGACATCCTCATAGTCCCTCTTGTTTAAAAAAGTTTTGAGGCAAATTTCTCATGATCTTCCTCTCGTAGTTGTCTCTGAAAATTTAGGGAAAAATAACCTTGCATCCTATAGTTTCACTCAATTTTTAATTTGGTCCCTATAGTTTAAATTGTTTCAAATTAGTTGCTATAGTTTCAAGCTATTAATGAGTTAATCCTCAAAATATAAAACGTTTAACAACAAATCCCTTGGGCTTCTATGTGGCATTAACTCCATTTATTTTTGTTGATATGTTAAACAGATATATGAGATGTTATACCATGTAAATTAAAATTAGCTGACTCAATATTTTTCTTTTATTTTCTCAGGAAAGACTGAAACACACATCAAGGAAGAGAAGCCTCATCTTCTTGCTTCCAGCACATTAGAAAGTTCCAAACATAGAGCTACTAGGGAAGGACAAATAGCGACTCTTCACCTTTTGGGCGCAATAGCTACTCTTCTTCTTCTTCAACAATGCATCTCATTGCAGGAATAATAGGTGAAAATTAATAGTGGGTAGTGGCCAATGGCCCCCATCAGCGAAGGAAGAAGGGCACCTAAAGTGATAGATCAACGGTGAAAGAAGAGTTGCAGAAAATTGATAGTGGCCACTGGCCATTATGTCTTGGAAATCATTCTTTTTGTGTATTATGAGTTTGGGATACCATGAACTTTTGGACTTCTTCGTTTATTTACTTCGGAAGTGGTGGTCCCAAACTTATGTAAATATTTTGTTTATGCCTTGTGGTCTCAAGCTTTGTATTATGAACCAAAACAAGTTTATCTACAAACCATATTTACTAAAAAAGTGAGAGGGTTAGAGTGAGCAAGCAAAATGGAGTAAAATTTTCTTTCCTCAGTTTTGGGTCCGATGAACATAGGCCAAAAACCAAGGTAAGACAACGGTGTAAAATCTTCAAATTTATTGTCACAACACTAAACTTGAGAATTCCCCAAAGAAAAAATTTATGACATTAATTGAAGATAAAAAATTAAATTAAACTAAAAAGTTAAAGAACCGAATTAAAAATGCAAGGTAATGAATCAAAATAATAATTAAATTAAAAAACTTATTCCTCTTCTAATATTTTTAATATCTTATTATGAAGCTGATATTTTAATTTTTTTAAAAGAAATGATTTTTCAAACTTAAAATAGCTCATTCAATCATCTCCTCAAGTTCTTTAGCTCACTTCTTAGCAGCAACTCTTGCTTTACACCTCGGGTTCTTTGGACTGTCATACTTGAATCATGCTAATACAATCAAATTTAATTATAAAAAATAGTTGAAACCTAGTTTCACATATATACAAAAATTCAATTACTTTATGCATTTCCTTTGCTTTGAGTTTCGTATGAGAAGATGGTTCCACCATCCACAAAAAACAGAGTATAAGAGAAGATAGCTCTCTCATGGAGTTTGATTCAAAAAGTCGATATCTCTCATCAAAACCATCATCCTTGATGCGCTATTGTTTGCAAGCACATGCAAGGCAACAAGTGTGTGTTCTTGGATCTGTGATTCGGCGTAGATAGATGGAGTTATATGTGTGCTCTGTAACCCAAGATGTTGTTTTGCTTTTAGAGACTACATAACGTTTAGCATTTTTAACCTTGGAAAACCTTATATCCACGCACCTATTCTCCACATCTGCATGTCGTTAATTTGCTGATTTGGACAATACAAGGATGGACTTTGTAACTTTGCAAAACCAAAGGGAGAAACGCATTAACGGTGGAAAAGTACAAGGACTGTTTAAAGAGTTTTGAAATTTAGGGACTAAATTGAAAATAAACACAAACTATAAGGACCAAATGCTTAGTTGTCCCGAAAATTTATTAATTTTCAACTGTACGTACGCAAATGGAGGATGTGGGTTCAGTCCGAACAAAATGTATGTTACGGGAATGTTGTTTTATGCGCAAGCCTTCACACTTTCGGTTGAGGCTTTCCTTTTTTTTTTTTTTTTTCTCGGCCATAGGTTTTGCTTATTTTTCAATATTGAGAATTTGATGCTAAATTTTAAATAACAACTAGAATAGATTTTAAACCAACTCAAAAATCTATTCTGCCATTTAAAATCCGAAGAACGGTTAGTTTAAGTGCTTTGACATATGTTTACTTTATGCAATGTCTCAATTTCAAGTATTATAAAAATGTTTTCTTATAAAAATATTACCAGAACTATATATAATATTCATGCAATTATTCAGTAGGCATTTGAAAGCGACACAACGGACATGTATGACTTGTTTTAAGCCATTTTACAATACAATTATTGTGATAAAAATGATCACATGGCATTGCTGAAACATCACCACCACCACGATCTTCAAAATTTTCTAAGCAAATGCTAAATAACTTATTTATTGGTGAATTATTCTTTAGTTTCTTTTTAGCATTAATTAAACTTCTTTTTACCTGATTATAGAGCCGTACGTTATTGCCTATTGGGAATGTATGCTTATGAGTTTTTTCTTTTTGGCCAACGTATGCTTCTGATATTTGAATTCTATATTGAAGCTACATGACATCTAAATATACGGTTGTGAGCCTACATACTTTAGAAAAGATACTATAGTTGTAGCAAAAATTTAGTTCGAAAAAATAATGATGGACTTTACACGTGAAAGAAGAAAGTAGTTAGCAATAAAAGTTGATTGGTGTATAATTGGTCTCCTTTATCCACGCGCTTGGTAATTTACATTTTAAATTACTTCGTTCATTTTTTAATATAAGAGATAATTAAAAAAAATTTTATATTTCAAAATATAATGAGTATAAAAGGTTTATATTCCTAATTAAAATTGTATTTTTCGAACACAATTCATATGTACTCTTTTCATTCCTTAATATAAAGAATAATTGAAGGAGTTTCTATGTTTTAAAATATAAGGAATAAGGGGGTTTGTTGGGTATATTTAATAATTTTTTCAAAAACACTCCTAATTAATATAATATTTTTTTAATGCAATTTATTTGTATTAATTGTATTATGTAAAAGCTATTAACATTAAATAAGAATATTTTTGGCAATTATTTCATATTCCAGACAAATTTATTTCTTTCCTTGTATTAGTTATTAACATTGTATGATTTTATCTTTTATCCTTTATATTAAGTAACGAAAAAAGTATTAACTAGACTTTTATTATATAATTATATAATGTTTGCTACAGTTTAGTCCAACATGATCACTAGATAAATTGAATCTATACTAATTCTTAAAGGACAATTAAGTAACCATTCCATTATTGTGGAATACAAAAATGAATTAATTAATGTGACTCTAGATTAAAGAAGATTATAGCTGCCTTCTGATGGTAGCGGGGTTACTTGAGTCATGTGTGTATGTGTTTAAGTTGCTGAGTGCAGAATAATTTGAAGTTTCCTAGCAGAAGCGAGATACTCAGTTTCCAGACTAATTAACATATTCACAAAAACAGGTTTAAGTAGACTGGTCAAAGTCCATGGGAAATAGCCCATAAGCTTCTCAGGATCAGGCTCAATCAAATCTGCACAAAGGCAAATGTTGTGGATCACAAATAAAAACTTCTTAAGAGGGCGATTATTCAGACTTTGACTTACGCACAAGCGCGGCGCCCGTCGATATATTCTTATGATATCTGCATCAGTCTAAAACATTAATTTCATATGATTGACTTCACTTTGTTCATTACTACTGTCATTTTTTTAATTTAAAACCATCGAGCGCTTGGTTGGCAAAAAAGTTTACCAACTTAATCAACCAGTTAAAATAGAATAGTCTAGGATATTAGGTGTAAATAGAAAAAAGAAGGAAAATAATTTAAATTCTTTCCTCCTACTCTATTGCTACTGCTGCTGATATCATTTGTCTGCTTTGTCTTTTGGTCATTGTTCCCAAGATTTCTGACTGAAAACGAAAATAAAAAATCCTTTTATTCTATCTAGAGATGATCATGGGTAGACAATCGAGATTTTAATTTTTCTTATATTTAAGAAATCAAAGTTCCAAATTCCAACATATTTGTTTAATTCGAGTTAGTTAGACATCTATGAATTTTACCCCGTATGGTTTTTTTGAAATTAGTTGGGTTATTAGCAGGGGCGGCGGACGCAGGTGCGACAAATGTGGTGGGTGGGTAATTTCTTTGTAAACTGTTATATATAATATAGTGTACCAAATAGCTGCATCTAGTCAGCTTGCGAAGGTGGCTTCTCCAACTTTAACTACCCACACTGATGTGGGTTGGAGAGCCTGGGGGGTAAGGAATTGAGCTTTTATATTATCTGAACTTTTCCATCCAACAATCGAAAATTTTTTTTAAAAAAAAAATTAGGCAGGGTCGAGGGCCCCCCAATTGACAACCTGTGTCTGCCACTAGTTATTAGTTGGTGAAATTCATATTTGGGGCAAAGAATCTCAATCTTTTACAAATCGGAAAGAGAAATTTGCATATAACATTGATACCTCCCTATATTTAGAATTAATTGTGATATGGGGGGACAACAATTGAAAAAAAAAATTTTTTGGGGGTGGGGGGAATTTACAACCTTTGTCCGCCACTGGTTATTAGTTTGATGAAGTTCATATTTGGAGCAAAGAATCTTGATCTTTTACAAATCAGAGAGAGAAATTTGCATATAACATCGATGACTTATTATATTTATGATTAATTGTGATATTTTTAGATATATTTAGAGAGTCATCAATGTATTTTAGATATAAGTTTCCCATTTTATAAAAAATTAGATTAATTAATTTAATTAAAATTTATTGAAAATATCATAAAAAGTGAGTTAAAAATAGTTTCATTTTGTTAAATGAGCATTTTATTAGTGTTTGATAATATATGTAGATAAGAGAAAGTATTCGAGGTAGAAGAAAGTATAATTAGGAAGTGTGGGAATCGATACATTAGGACCATAACGTATATCTAAGTCACAGAACTGATTTAAGTGGAGGAAAATGGTCTCCTATGCTACAACATGACATTATTGACACTGCAACATTATTTTCTATGCTGCAACGTGGTGAATCTGATACTACAGTATCAATATTTCTTAAAAAGGCACTTATACATTGCACTTGTCATCGAACTCTATGAAGTAAGATTGTGAGCTCATTTTATGTAAGATATCGAAGTGATTCAATAAAATTATAAAGTTGTTATTGTACTTCTTCCAGTCCTATAAAGAAAAATTTCTTGCTTTTAGTAGTCTTAAATATAAGGGAAAAAAAGGAGTTAATGATGTATTAAATTTTTCTTTTCTAAAAATTATCATTCATTAATTATGTGAGAAAGATTAAATACATTAGTAATTTAAATTAATATTAAATTAAATAAGGATAATTTTGGAAAAAACTTAAAATTTGAAACAATTTAATTAACTTTAACTAATTATAAAATTACTTTTCTTAATACCTGTGAAGCAATTTTTTTCCCTTACAAATGAGACAGAAGGGAGTAACAATTTTAGGATGAACATTCTTGACATACAGTATTACATGGGTTTTTTTGTTAAAAAAAAAAACTAATATCAAATGGAAATATCACCCAACACGGGTAGTTTCCAAGTTGTAAAATTACATGAATTTGCATTTAAGATGATGATTTGTGTAAATATGTTAAGTATATAAAAAAAACATTTATTCATGCAATTTAATTTGAAGAATTAAATGTTCTGGCAATTACTGTATTAATATTCATACTTAAAGTGCATGAATAAATATTATCTTTAGATATTCTAAAATATTTTTATAGTACTAAATATATATAAATCACATTATAAAATATCTAGAGCATTTTTTTTTTCACAAATACTCTTGTCGTTTAGGAATCAACATGTTAATATTCGTACTTAAAGTTTTTTTGCCTATTTCCTTTTGTCGTTTAGGATGACTATGGGTATGTTTGGATTTGATTATGTATAAGTAATTATAAGGATAAGTGATTATTCATAATAGATTATGAAAATAACTGATTATGTCAAAAGTAATTTTTATTTGGATATTTTTACCCCACAAGTGATTTTGTGAAAAAAAATGTGTTTGGATATTGTGATTTAAGTAATTATAGGGTGGATAATGAGAAGAAAAAGTAAAATAAGTGATTATGGGAGGATAAGCAATTATCATAAACTGAAAAAAAGTAACTTATAAAAATAATCACTTAAATGACCATAAGTAATTATTTTGATCTGAGTTGTGTTTGGAAACTGACAGTATAATCATTTTTTCTACTTCATAAGTGCTTTTTAATTCAATCCAAATAGTCACGATGTGTTTTTGTGAAAATTGCATTATGAGGCCTATGTCTTGGTGGCTATGCTTCTTCAGATCTTTGTCTCACCTTAGCAACCCTTTAATATCTTTGAGTTGCAAGATGTCTTTCTTTTTGTTTTTTTTTTAGGCGAACTTGAGTTGCAAGATGTTGCTTCAACTAAAGAATCATTTTTTGAGCTCCATAGAGGTACAACTTCATAAGCCATATGTTTTTAAGCCGAAATTGAAATTGAAATTGAAATTGAAAGAGAGAAAAATAGGGAAATGTGTATAACTACTCATAAAAATAAAGGAATAGCTCAAAAAAAAATAAAGAAATGAAATTGAGAAAGAGAGAACAAATAGGGAAATGTGGGTAACTGCTCATAAAAATAAGAGAATGAACTTGAAAAAAAGAAAGGAAAATTTGGAAAATGTGGATATAACTACTCATAAAAATAAAAGGAAAAAATAGCTAACAAACTCAGCTTCATAAATACTCATCAACCAGCCAGATTAATTGGAACTATTTATAAGCCAGATGGTCGAATATGATGGTCAAACAAAAGAAACTCCAAATCTTTATATGATTATCAAAGGAGAAGCAATTGGAGGCTTTTTCCTATGGACTTTGATGAGTCCACTTAAACGCACGTCTAGAGACTGAACAACTTGCACACGCTATGAAACTGCAAATTCTGCAGTCATAAATTAAGAAAGTTAAACGCATACAAATGCAAGGATTGCGATGCTTTTCCTTTGAAAAAGTAATCTCAACCGTCCATTTTTAAATTACTTCATTCTTCTAAATTCTTCACTAATTAATCACAAAGATATATGGTGTTTACAAACGGACATGGGAGAAATATTACCAGTGAAGATGTTAGAGGGTGACATATAGAAACCTCCCACCACCATTTCCAGCCCCTTCAGAATTTGGTGTCTGCTCAACCAAATTTGACGATGCTGCTTCGTTCATCACGGATGACAGAATCATTTGAAAAAGCTAATTTTAAACCAATACACAATATATCCCATATAGAAAAATCTACATACATGTTTTTCACTTGATTCTATTAGTGCAAAATTTGTTCTAAAATTGAAGTTCTTTTTTCCTTTGTCATTTAGGATGATTCTCTGCTTTTGTAAGAATTCGCATATGATGAAGCCTAATTCTTGGTGGCTATAAGAACCCGATAAGAAAAAAACTTCAGGTTGTAAATGAAATAGTTGAGACGAGTGTTTATATATACACACACACACACACTTCAACTTTTGGCCATGTACTGTTTGTGATATCACTTATCAAATCTCTTTGGATGCTTACCTGATCACCGTGATCATCTCTACCCTTTTAGGATGTTGGTGAATAAGCTCTAGCTTTTTTCGTCACTGTTATTAACAAATTTTCTTGTCTTCATTGCTACGAGTCATCCATTTTTCTGGTGAAGTTGCATTCTTTGTTTCATCATCTGTCAAATTTGTTAACGTTTTTCCTTACCACATAAGTCTACCAGCAGCAGCCGCAGCAGCAACAACGACAACGACAGCAGCAACAACAATAATAATAATACATATGGAAAGATGATAGATACAAATGATATAATCAAATAAATATCTGTCAATATACATATAAAAACTAGTGAAAGTCAAACTATTCATAAGGAGCCATAAATAGTACATCCTCGAACCTCGCACAAGGCCTGAAACAAGATTTCCTAAACCATGCGAAAATATCAAAAATCTCACAACATAGACACAGACAATGGTTACATCAATGACTAAAACTCCTCTTTAAGATGTTAAATGGCTCAGAAACCTACTGATCACCGCAACATGGAGTAGTTATTAGGTCGACGAAGCATGAGGCGTCGACGTTCCCAGCATCCATCAGTTCTGCCCCGTCTTCAGGTGTGTTCCTTGATTTTATACAATTTCAGATGCTACGCAGTATCGTGGCAACAGTTACCACTACAATAGGCATAAATGATTTGCTCAAAATTCGTGCAACCTTAAAACCTTATGCCATGTCAAATCATGATCTTTGTTACATTTTACATTTTAAGATATTTTCCCATATAAATTACTTATTTGATACTTGAAAACAAGTTTAGAAAAATTTGAGCTAAACTTCCAAATTCTCAAAACTATTTTTCGTAGCTTTACTGCTTATTGCACAACATTTTTTAAAAAAAAATCATAACTAAATATAAAATATCCTTTTTCGGTGGTTTGATTTTCTAAAAATTATGCACACGTTGAGTTTTAAGGGAAAAATAAGAAACTGGGAAATGATCGTACAGATTCATACAATTTATTGCATAAACATTATTATTCATTTTCACGTCCTTATTTCTGTCTAAAAACTAAACCTTAACTTTGAAAATTTATTTCCCTTAAAATGCAGAGTTATTTGGTACATACTTAGCATATTGGAAAGTTTTACGTGTCTACTTTCTAAACTTTTTCTTAAACATTTATTCTACCCCCACTGGTCAGAACATCAACATGTATCATCAGAGGTTAGATATGATTATCATTGGAGCCATCCTACAAAATCAAGTATAACTACCATTGTATAAATCCAAATATAACCAAACTAGAGCCATTATATTCTTGAGACAAAGATCTATCCATGCATATAAACCACAAAATTTTTCAATAAATATTCGAATTTATACAATGTATCTAAGCAAATAGCCAATAAAAAAATAGAGTAATTCAGTTTTAATACTTCAATCTTCTTCTTCCATCGTCTTTGTTAAATTATTTCTTTTAGCATTACTTGGCCCTATCATTGGGAGACATGGGGTGAGATGGGGGACATCTTAGTAACAACATAACTCAAGCATAATACATTATCACATTAGTTAAAACATTGCAAAACATTATACATTTATCATACTTTCTTAACAGACTTTTATAAAATAAACAAATTATTATGTTGCAGTGAAAATGCCGGCAGTATAACGGCTTAGCATTAGGAATCTCGGGACTTAACCCTTAACAAAAAAACAAGCAATCCAATCATAGATACTAGCCAAATATCATAGCCACGCATTTAAAATATAAGCACAATATGTAAATGTAAAAGCTCAGAGTAAAAGTTACTACTTCAGAGCTTTAATCCTTTAACTTGGATTTTCTCTTTCTTAAATCACTCATTTTGACTTGATTAGAGTCTATTAGTATTATATTACTTTACATTACTTTCTTGGCATTGAAGCCTTTAGGAATGATTCTGGAATTTTCCTTAATCAAGGGAAATATACACTAGACATGTTGAAGAAGTTTTATATGCTTGATTGTGCACCATGTTCAACTCCAATGGTTACTAGTAAACAGTTTTGTGCTACTAATGGGGAACCGTTGACTGATCCTTCACTGTATAGGAAGGCAATTGGAGCATTACAGTACCTAGCAACAACTCAGCCATACATTTCCTTCTCAATCAACAAACTGAGTCAATTCATGTCAACTCCTACCACTGTTCGTTTTCAAGCAGTTAAAAGAATACTCAAGTATCTTAAAGGCACATTTCATTATGCTCTACATTTTAAACTTGTCTCTGAACTTTGTTTTACAACATTTGCTTATGGTGATTGGACAACTAATATTGATGACAGAAAACCAATGGCTGGCTATTGTGTCTATTTAAGTGAAAATCTTATGTCCTGGGCTTCTAAAAAGTGGAGAGTTGTCTCGCGTTCAAGCACCGAATCTGAATACCATGCTCTAGCTGATTCAGTTGCTAAAGTTGCATGGTTGAGTTCATTACTGAAAGAAATTGGCTAATTTTCATCAACGATACCCATTATATGGTGTGACAATTCAAGTGCAAATGCATTGGCTGCTAATCCAGTTCATCATACTAGAACTAAGCACATTGAAATAGATGTGCATTTCATTCAAGATCAAGTTCTAGCTAAACAAATTAAAGTCAGATATGTTCCTTCTTCTCATCAAGTTGCAGATTGTTTAACTAAGGCTCTTTCTCATCCATAGTTTAGTCTATTACGCAGCAAACTCGGGTTGTTTCCCACATCCTCTTGTTTGGTGGGGGGGGGTGTTAAGGATTAAGATTTTAATCTGTGATTTATTCTGCCTTTCTCACATGTTGTATTAGTATACTCTAGAATGTTACACATGTAAGCTTGTCATAGATTTATGTGTATATTCCCTATGTTATAAATGGTGAATAGAGGGTCCAATAGCCTCAGCAATACAGAGGCTCAGTTATTATTATTTTTCTTCGTCCTTTCTTTATTTTCCTTGTTAACCTTTTGAAAACACTAAAATCGTACCTAGGCTGACCATAAGGGTTATTAAAGCAAATACTAGCTCCATGGCAGAGAATGATGAGAGGACCTTGTTATTGAAAAATGATAGTGCGTAGAAAATGGAGGGGTGAAATGCAATATTGTATAAGTATTATTATAATATAAATAATTATTAATAATAGAGTATTAGTTAACTATTTTATATTTTGAATATTCAAACTATTATTATAAATGAATATTAATTTATTTATATTTTAATATTAAGTTATAGAAAAACTTATTAATGATATTTTTTAATAATATATAACATATAAAATTAAAAAAATTATTAATTTTATTAGTACCTTTGTCTTGACCGGTTCAATGATCGATCCAGTTTTTAATATCTTTTTTTTTTGTATATGTCCATATGTAAGGTGTGGAGATTTTTTATGAGTACCGGCGAGACTTTATGTAGAATTGTTTTTATTTAATCTCAAGTTATTTTCACCGGAATTATTTTAAATTTATGTGAACTATCACTAATCAATTAAACGAGCTTTTCACATTATATTATAATTAATAAATATTAAGTAATTGTTTGTATCGTTTAATTAAATGGAACTAGGTCAAGTTGAATAACCATAATAAGTTGGAATATTTAATTAAGAATTTCTTGACTGACACCCCAACTCACTAGTTATATTAGTGGAAAGTGATTTTATTTTTAATCTGACCAGGAGCAAATATGTCATTATCATAATATGTACATATACGTGTTGCCTAGCCACTTTGATGACTTTTTTGGGTTTTTCCTAATTAAGTGGATTGCTATCTCTCCCATCCTCTCTAGTGCATCTTCTTTTCATCATCATCAACTTAGGCATGGATTCTAGCATTAAGGTATATCCCATGCTTAATTAAATGATTTATATATTTACTGCCATTTTTTGTTTGTTGAAATCACTTTCATTTGATTTCAAGTCGTTGCTCTTAAGAAATGGAATTATTTCAAATGAAGTAAAAACAAAAAATAAAACAAATGTAGAATGGGACGCAAAGCAATAAAAATGAGTTCTACTTTCTTCTTCTTTACTTAAAGTGACATTTCAAGTATTCTGTATTCAAAGCCTACCCCATGTTATAAGTCAAACAAAAAACAATATGTAGTTTAATTGGAGAGATAAAATTGGAAAATCGTTGTGAGCAGAGCAGTTTAAGCCAATTAAACTAGCCTGACAATATAAATATAAAAAAGTATATATTATCTTCTTTTTAGGAAAAAAATATTATATAATTGAGCCTTTGACATGAATATTTATCTGTATAAGAAGAAGGAAACTGTCACGCATGAGAAGGAAGCTGCTCTGTTATTGTGGTGCTAATGGAAGATGGTTCTTATCATTTACTTGATTGACCTGCTCAAGTGCGGGAGACACAATGCATTGGGGGCCAATTTTTAAGAAAACTAATATAGTTTTACTCATATACATATATATATATATATATTATTTTTATTTAAAATATTTATTTTATTAATAATGATAATTACATATTTATTAAAAATAATTAATGATAGCAATACATATTTAAAATAAAATAATAAATTATATATATTTATATAATTTTTTTAAATTTAGTCATATAGTTATATGATTAATTATTGTTATTTGTAATAATTTAATTATGTGTGTGTGTGTGTGTATTAAAATTTATATCAGATATCAAAATTGGCAAGATAATAAGGGCGGTTTTATGAACCTAAATTACAAAAGACTATCCTGGTTAAGGCGGTGAATCTAAAGGTCCATGATTGGACTGTAAATCTAAATCATATGTAAAAAAGTCCATTTTTATTTTTTTCTTACAAGACCCAGAATATATTATTAATTAATTAGAGGCTAACGTCAAATTTTCAATATTGAAAAATGAGCAAAACCTCGCACAAAAGTCTACGCTTGTGAGTTAATAACACCCACATCTTCCATTTGCTTATAGTTCAAATTCAAAATTAATAAATTTTCAGAGATCACTACGAGAGTGCGAGGAAGATCATGAGAAATTTCTTCAAATTTCATTCGAACGCTTTATGTGGGGCACATGATAGATACATACAATATGGTTCCATACAAAAGTATCAATAAGCCTTTACCTATTCGAATTCCTATTTCATTTCTCTGTTTCCATTTCGCTTAGCTCTTTTCCACCATTATTTCTTCACTCTAACATCTGTTCAAGTTTTCAGGAAAAAAAAATGATTTTTGTGTATTCTCCACTGTCGTTTCAAAGTTCATATGATGATTTTCAGGCCGAGGCCCAAAGTATATTCGACAAATGGGCGGTAGCTGAGTCTGTTGGTATGAAATAATCCTTCTTTTACTTGCTTTGGTCTTTGTGTTTTGCTTGATCTATGTAATAAAATTTCCAGATATGCTTTTCCATTTTGATTTTCAGTTTATGAGGTGGTGGTGATAATTGCCATTATAGCAACAGTATACGCCACTGTTGAGTGCTTGAAGAAAGCAGGAACAGCGATTCCAGCTTACACCCAGATTGCAACCACAGCTAAGGACCATAAAGCTTCAATCTCACATTCTTCAATCAACGAAGAAATCGCTTTACCAATCCCGCCAGATTCACCAGTTGAGTTTCCAACCATGGAAAGATTCCTCAACAACATCACCAAAGAGAAGCCCATCAGATTCTCACCTGAGGAACTTGAAGAAATCACAAAGGACTACTCTACTATTCTGGGTTCTGGCTCTTTTGGGGTGGTTTTTAAAGGTGAATTGTCAAATGGGGAGCAAGTTGCGGTGAAAGTTTTCAATAATATGGATCTGGGAACGGAGGAACAATTCAAGGCAGAAGTTAGCACCTTGGGAAGAACTTACCATATCAACTTAGTTAGGCTCTATGGCTTCTGCTTCCACCATGAGAAAAGAGCTCTTGTATATGAGTATGTACAAAATGGGTCTCTCTACAGTTTACTATTTGGCAGTCCGAACAGAGAAATTGAGATGGAGAAGCTTCGTGAGATTGCAATTGGAACAGCAAAAGGAATCGCATATTTACATGAGGAGACTCAACATAGAATCATTCATTATGATATTAAGCCAGAGAATATACTTCTTGGCTTGAACTTCGAACCAAAAGTAGCAGATTTTGGTCTTGCAAAACTTTGCAGCAGAGAAAGCAGCCATGTGAATATGACACACTTCAGAGGAACAACAGGATATGCTCCACCAGAAATGTGTAAGCTTTATCCTGTGAATCACAAGATGTTTACAGTTTCGGTATTGTCCTCTTTGAAATTGTGGGAAGGAGAAGGCATTTTGACAGTGGGTACAGTGAATCACAGCAACGTTTTCCTAAATGGACATGGGATATGTTTGAGAACAATGATTTATCAGTGGTGCTTTCGCATTGTGGGATCGAAGAGAATGACAGGGAGAAAGCTGAGAGAATGTTAATGGTGGCCCTGTGGTGTGTTCAATATTCACCTTCTGATTGACCTCTAATGAGTACTGTGGTGAAAATGTTAGAGGATGACATGGAAATCCCTTCACCACCATTTCCCTTTCAGAAGAATTTGGTGTCCGCCAAACCAAATTTGACTCCACAGACTACCAATGAAGATTCAGATGCTTCTTCATCATGGATGATAGAATCTTCTAAACAATCTAATTTTAAACCAGTGCATAGTATGCTCCACATTGAGAAGTCTACCTAGATTTATGTCACTTCAAAATTTGTTCCAAAATTAAAGTTCATTTATTCCTTTTGTCATTTAGGATGACTGTGTTTTTGTAAAAATTGCATATTATGAAGCCTAAGGTGGCTATGCTTCTTCAGATCTGTGTCTCACCTTAGCAACCCTTTTATATCTTTGACTTGAAAGATGTTGCTCTTACTAAAGAATCATTTCTGGATCTCCTAAGAGGTACAATTTTACCATATTAGTCTAGCATACAAGAAATCAAGAATCAAGTTTTTTTTATAGGACTATAAGCTATAGAGTGGAGGTTCAAACTAGTAGCTCGGAAAAAAAAAAGGCGTTGGTGACCGGTTAGCAAGGTGAAAACCTGCAATTCAACCCCTAATAATTTGTATGACTTGGCATCACATAATAACATTATTAGTTAAAAATTATGAACTTCACGTATTAATTTTATTTGAAATACATTATGATAAACAGCCAAAAGATTTATACTTTCTCTGGGCCCAGCATCTCGTACTAGTACTACAATCATCACAAGGCTATTTTAACTGTTCCTTCTGGGTCAAATGTGACGCACAGTTAGTAAAACTGAGGGATAGGTGGAATCACATGGCTCAAAATGATTAGATTAAGAGTTGAAAGTCATGTAGTTAAGTATTTAGTAACAATGGTGAAATTTGGAAATTCTGCTGAATTTTGAATTTGTACTACATTCCTAATATCATACTCTAAAATTGTCTCTAGACTAACCCTTATAAATGATAATTACTATATTTGATAGAAAGAAAATTAGTTTTAAGGGGAAAAAAAAGAGAAATTTATCTTAATGTATTTGATTTTTAATAGAAGAACTATTATTGGTTATAAAAAATATTAGGCTTTTCAATAGAAGAATTATAATAGTTATCAAGATATTAATATGGATTTTCTCTCATTTTCTTTTTATTGAAATTAAATTTCTTCCTACCAAATATAGGATAATTCCTTTCAGAGATCAACACATCTTTTCAAGTGACAAGGAACTTTCAGGATGTGGAGGTGAAAGAAGCAGAACTTTTCATGGATAAACATTTTTACTATAATCTAATTTGCTTTTCTAGGGGAAACCATACAGTGTATCAGTTGGTGCAAAGAACCATTGGTAAAGTGTATGTATATATCTCAAAATTTCCCTTTGTCTCGGAAAGTTCAAAGGGGAAAACAAATAAAATATTACATTTTGAAGCAGAACAGATCCAACAGAATCAAATCACCGAAAAAGAAGATATTCCACCCCTTATACTCTAAGCCTGGAAGCTTTCATCCAAGGAGGAGAAGTTTTCTGTTAATCCTGTCTAGAGGCTATTTGAATCTCATACTTACTCATGATAGGGGCAGCATCCAACTTGCTAGGTATGGATCCTGTTACAGAAGAGCCAGAACCAAGACTAGTATAGGTTTGTGTTGTCTGGTCTGGATGAGCAGGATGACCTCCTTCCATAAAGTACTGAAAAGGATTTAAAGGATCTGGGATTTCCATTGAACCCTCCAACATTTTCACCCCAATACTCTTCATAGGCCTCAATTCAGGCCTATACTAAACACAACAAAGAGCTATCATAATTAACGATTTAATTTTTACATTATGAAATATAGGTATACACAATTTAAGAAATGAAGTTACATATTTATTTTGATTATATAAATGAAAAATTGACGATAGACATGTTCAAATATTTATATTATACGATAATTATATGTATATCATTGTTTGTTTCATACTTTAGGTGATTAAACATTTCTTCAATTAACATGTATGCTTTTTAATTTTGGTCCCTCCCATAACCAAATTCTAGTTTCGTCCCTGAGTTTGTAAATCCGTCAATATTCAGGCAAGGCATGCGCATTGACGCTCCTCAGGTGGGTATATATTCTATCTTCTCCCTCCCTCCAAACAGTGTCATACACCCTGCTTTAATTTCTTATCACCTTATTTTCAAGAAATTCAAAGAAAAATTGCAATGTGTGTGTGTGAGTGATTCTTGAAGCTAGGACTATTGATCATCAATGTGATATTTCTTCTCCAGTTAAAGCATTTGGGGGCAGGCTTGATGTGAATGGAGAGAATCTTGGACATGTATCCAAGGACTAACTTCTAAATGGGAGCAAATTATAGGAATTGATATACACGAGAATAAAATATAGAAACCAAATTGAAAAAATAAGTGTAAATATTTGAATTTTGAACTAATTGATTAATTATTTTAATAAAAAAATTAAAAGAAAAATGGACATTTTGACAATAGATGTGATATATATTTAATTGCACTAGATATAAAGCGATGAAAGGAACATGCATGTAAAAGGTATAATTTCAAATTACCAATTCAAATGGATGTTATACTCAATTATAAGGACCACAACTTGTGCAATAGTATTTTCAAGAAATTAGAAATTCATGGAAGGCATATTTTGACGGGTTACATGTTAAACCTTAACCTTAGGAATACTTTACTATTCATCTTTAGTGATTTGGGTTCCAATTAGATGCATTTGGAAGAAAATTTGGGCCAAATTCAAAAAATTTCAAAAATTTACCAAAAGTCACTATTTATTTGGTAAATATAATAATTTGGCTGAACTTTGAAAAATCATAACTAATTTTAGAAAAATTATTTAAGGGTGGTTCAAATTGCTAAATTCATCTCTTAAAATATTTTATGAAGGAAAAATATTAATTTGGAATTTTATCGGGCAAATAGCTACAGTAAATTTCATGAATTTACTTGTAATTTTACCCTAATTTTTCCAAATTTCATTCCATAAAATTCCATAATGTCATACTCTCAATAGTAGTCACATAACACATATAAAATTAATTCAAAACAGACTTTTATTCATTATCTAGGAGTCACATGTAATTTACATAATTATAACATAAAATGTCATTATACTTGATATTACATAAGCATCCAAAATATCCTTCTTATTTCTAAATATTTCTTCATAGATCCTCATTTATCTCCTTGTCTTTCACATGATTTGGACCTAATCATGGTTAGATATTTGGTGGAGTGAAATTTATGAAAATCCTAATAACATCATAGTCTCACTCTTAGCATAATATTTAAAAATAATTGTAAGAAACATGATTTCATTTTGGCATGATAACATTTAAGATCAAAAGACATCTTTTTGCATGTTCATCATGTTCTTCACATGTTCATGCTTATTCATGCAAAATTTATAGCATGTTCATCATTCTTTTACTATTTTGATCCAACATCATCATCATATTCATAACATAAACATGTTTTCTACCTACCAATCATAGAAATATAAGATCTAAACAACTATTTAGAAATAAAATGCAAGAAAGGGAAAAGATGTTACCTTAAATTTGTAAATCTTCCTTTCCTCTTCTCTTTCTCTCTATAACTCACTCTCTCATTAATATATGATGGATTTTCGTTTTTGGTGTGGAGAATGGAGGGGAGGAAGAGCCTATTTATAGACAACAAGAAGCAACTCCATTCATTGATTAAATTTTGATCCAATGGCCAAAATTGCACTACATCACTTCTTTTTTCCACCATACACCTAATTTCTTCACATAATTGTTATCTAATTAATTTTTCCTCTCTTGTCATTAATTTGGATGCCACTTTTATCTCCAAATAAGGTAAATATTGCATCATTATGCTTACATAAGCTTATTTCATCCAACCTTCCAATTTTGACACCTAATCTTTGAAATAGTATCATGCATGGTGGTTAACTCTTCTCCACTCCTTTTTCTTCTTATTTGCACTAAATTTTGAGTCCAAATAAGGTAAATATTGCATCATTATGCTTACATAAGCTTATTTCATCCAACCTTCCAATTTTGACACCTAATCTTTGAAATAGTATCATGCATGGTGGTTAACTCTTCTCCACTCCTTTTTCTTCTTATTTGCACTAAATTTTGAGTCCAAATTCAGCCCAAGATGATGCCTTTAATTATTTGGGCTTAAACCATTTAATTCTAGGCCCAATTTCAACATATACCGGGTTTTCGGGCTCTGATTATGTAAATTTTGTCTGGTAAAATTTTTCATGCATAAATATATTTAAAATATGAATTTCAAACTCATTATAACCTTAATTAATCATTTCTAAGCCCATATAATTTATTTTAGAAGATATTTTATCTTATTGGGCTCTAACTGAAAACACCGATAAAATTAGTCCTAGTTAGTTTTTCCTGGAATCTCTCTGTATAAATAATTATTATAAACCTTCTAAAATTATTTTGGACTTATTCTTGATTATTTCATAGTCTACTAGGTCATCTATAATTTAATCTGTCTAGAAATCGGGTGAATTGAGCTTATTTGGCTCTTTATCCTTTCTAGATATCGTTTGAGTTATTCTTGTCAATAATACTTTTGGGCCTCCAAAAATCATCCTTGGCCTATTAGGGTTTTCTATACCTTTATTGGGCCTCCATGAATAGTACCCTTGACCCATTAAGAAACCGGTGCAGTCTTATTGGGTCCGAACTCCGATTTTAGCCCAATATCCATTAGACCGATGTTATGGCTATTTAAACTTTATAGAAAAATCAAATATCTCTTTTTATGCCCTAATATATCTGAGTTTCCTAATTCAGAATTATTTTCTAATTCTTATTAATTTACAGATTATAGAACTTCGGATCAATTTTCTGCCCAATATATCTATTTTCTGATTTTGCTTATCAAAGTATAATTTCTTACCATAATTTTCCTGGATCATCTCCTATAACCAGTCTTAGCAAATACTGGACATATAATTTGTTTGTGGAAATGACATCTATGTCCCCTTTTTTGTCTTTTTGCTAATAATTAATATTTTCAATTATGTCATCGAACTTTCTTTGCAATTTGGTCCCTGATTATCCTTTGCAATTTAATGTCTAATTTGATCTGCATAAGATATTTAAGCTCTTTTAATTCTAATTATACAGTAATTCTCCAAAGTAGAATTCAAACAAAATCATAAAAATTTAGATGTTACATTACTCATAAAGTAGAATTCAAACAAAATCATAAAAATTTAGATGTTACATTACTCATCCAACCGATTATTGTGGGGAAGAAGTCCTAGATTTAAAGGCTAATTTCTTTCATAAAAATAAAAGGCTATTCTTTTAATATTTGAATAAAATTTTACACGCATCGTAATCAGTGACGGACGACGGCATTGTGGCTTACGCGCAGCCACCCCCTCTTTAAATTTTGTATTTACCCTCCAATAAAAAATTACGTTCCGATCTATGAATTTCTTATAATCTTTTGACGGGTTGTTTGCCTCAGTTTTTCATCTGTCTTTTTTTTTAAAAAAAAAAAGTAGTTTAGTGCATAAGCTATTGCTTTTTCATCACTTTCATATCCTAATTTTCATTTGCACTAAAATATGCATGATTTAATGGATCTTTTTCGCAGCTCAACCGGAAAAATAAATTGTCATGCACTTTCTTCTATGTATTCAAATAGCATGAGCATCATTAAAAAAAATGCATGAGAATAATTTTATGTTTGCTCTTCATCCATTTATATTGCTATCCATACATCCTGCCAAAAAGCGAATCTCAACTTCAACGAAATTCAAGTCAAGCACCTAGAATTAGAGCCATATGTAATATTGCTGTTTGAGTCTTATTTCTGGTAAAGCTACTTCGAGTTTCATCCAATACGAATACATTTAACCCCAGAAAGTTCAAACCAGAAAAACATGAAGATTTTACATGTGGAAAGAGAGGGGGGAAAGTCCAACAGAATCACATATCACTAAAATAACATATTCTATTAATCCATGCTGGAGGCAATTTCAATCTCATACCTTCTCATGATAGGAGTAGCATGCAAAATGCTAGATCGAGTTTCTATTGGCGAAGAACCAAATCCCAAACTAGTATCAGGATGTGTTGCTTGAATTGGATTAGTAGGATGACCTCCATCCATCAGGTGCTGAAAAGGGTTTGAAGGTTCTGGGATTTCTATTGAACCCTCTAACATTTTTACCACATCACTCATGAAAGGTCTTGATTCGGATTTATACTGAACACACCAAAGAGCTATTCTAACCATCTTTTCTGCTCTCTCCTTATCTTTCTCCTCAATCCCGCAATCTATCATCAACTCCTTTAGCTCACCACGATCAAATCTTTTCCATACCCACCTAGGAAACCATTCTTGACTTTCTGTGAGGTTGATATCAAGGTTCCTTCTCCTGCCTATGATTTCAAACAACAACATTCCAAAGCTATAAACATCACACTTGTGAGTTATAGGAAATGGCGTCCAGAGCTCTGGTGCAGCATATCCAGGAGTCCCTCTACCTCCTGTCATAGTAATATGAGTATTTTCTCTATTGCAAAGCTTAGCCAAACCAAAGTCTGCAACTTTGGGACAGAAGTTTTCATCCAAGAGGATGTTTCCCGGTTTTATGTCGTAATGGATGATCCTTTGTTGACATTCTTCGTGCAAGTAAGCAATTCCTTTAGCTGTTCCAACTGCAATCTCGTGAAGCTTCTCAAACCCTAAGGTCTTGTCTTCATGAAACAGATACTTGTCAAGTGAGCCATTGCCCATGTACTCATAAACTAGAGCCCTCATGTTCCTTTCAATGCAGAATCCATAGAGGCAAACTAGATTGAAATGATGAACTCTTCCAATTGTACCCACTTCTGCCATGAATTGCTCCTCTATTCTCTTGTAAGAACTCCCATATAGAACCTTCACTGCCACGATGGTTCCATCGCTGAAAGTTCCTTTATAGACAGCTCTGAAACCTTTTCACTAAATATTCATTAGTTTGCTTCAGTTCAATGCATGATTCACAGCAAACAGATTCAACAGAAGGTAAAGAAGTAATTTCAAAAATGTTACTTTGAGATTCCAATTTATTAATCTTTTTCTTTGCTAGTTTTAGTTCTTTAGCAACTTTAATAAACTCATCATGAAGCTCATGAAATGCATCTAGTAATTCAGAATAGAAAGGTTCAGATTCATATACCTCTTCTTCCTGATCACTGCTGCATGAGGGTTCAGCTTCCTCAGAAGCAAGCGCCATCAGACAAATGTTGGCAATCTCATCTTCATCCTCTTCTTCCTCATCTGAGCTGTTGTCCCATATTGATGAGATGTAGGCTTTCTTCTTCTTCCCTTTGTCTGCAGCTTTCTTGTCCTTTTCTTGCTTCTTGAGAAATTGAGGACAATCCCATTTGATGTGTCCTTGCTTCTTGCACTCATAGCAAGTCACAGGTTCTGTTGCTTCTCTCTTGCTCTCTCCAGCTGCTCCCTTCTTGAAGATTCTCTTGTTTCTCTTCTTGTTGTAGAATCTTCCAAATTTTCTGACCATCATAGCCAGTGTTTCTTCATCCAGCTCGTCCCCTTCATCAGATTCTTCTATCTTTTCTTCAGCAGTTTTAAGGGCAAGGCCTTTCTTCTTTCTGTCCTGTCCAGCTTCCTTGAGAGCTTTCATTTTTCCTTCATACTCCTCAAGGCTGCCGAAAAAAGCTGTGACAGAGGTCATTGATTCTCCTCTGGCTTCCTCTATTGCTGTCACCTTGGGCTGCCATTCCAGAGGGAAAGCTCTGAGTATCTTTCTTACTTTTTCAGATTGAGTGTACTCCTTTCCCAGGCTCTTCAATTGATTCACAATGAGAGTGAATCTCTTTTGCAGCTCCTTTACAGTTTCTCCTTCAGTCATTCTGAAGCTTTCATACTCTCCAATGCATGTGTTTAGTCTGTTCTCCCTGACCCCAGTTGTTCCTTCATGGGCAATCTGCAGGGTGTCCCACATTCCTTTAGCAGTGGAACATTGTGAGACTCTGTAGAATTCGTCTTGGTTCAGGGCACTAACTAAACAATGCTTTGCCTTGAAATTTAGCAAGACTCTCCTTCTGTCTTCTTCATTCCACTCTGCTTCTGGCTTCTCTTTGTATTTTCCATCATCTGTTAGGGCCATTGGGACGAAATCTCATTTCTCAATGACTAACCAGATATCAAGATCAATTGACTAGAGATAGATTTGCATCCTCATCTTCCAGTACCCATAGTGTTCTCCACTGAAGCCAGGTGGTCTATTTGTGTTGTTCCCTTCTGGTAGTATGCTTTCACCAAAACCAGCCATTTTAATTCCTGGACTGTGAGATCCTTTGATTGGGAATCCGGGCTCTGATACCACTTGTTAGTTAGGCTGACTTCCCAAGAGAGGGGGTGAATTGGGAAGATTAAAAATTTTCTGCACAAAGTGAAATAGGTGAAGAAAGCAAGATATAATGAAAGCAGCGTATAAGCAGAGCAAACTGAAAAAGTAAGGATAGGGAGAAGAACACTCAGAAATTTATCCTGGTTTGGTCTATCCACTTAACCTACATCCAGTCCCCAAGACACCTCTTGAGATTTTTCACTATACTGCAAGAATTCAACGGGCTTCTTACAAATGCCACAGTACACAGCTTGTGCTCTGTTTTCTAGAGCTTTCTCAATCCCTCTAAGCACTTCCACAATGTGCTTCCCAATCCCCTTGTGATATTCCCTCACAAGTAAATATATCTTCCAGATGAAGATTGAATTGTTTACAAAGATATAACTCTCTTGAATAGAGTAAATATGAAGGTTAAAGTACAGATATTGAAGTTGAGAGGATAAAAGCTTTTTGAGAAGAAGATTTGGCAAAATTTCAGTATATACAAGTTTGATTCGTTACCCACAACTTCAAATGATGTTGTATTTATAGATTTAGGTCCCAACTATTCGTTAGAGACAAAATCTATCCATTGGGGAAGTTATCCAACGGTTACTCTGAAATACTATCTGTTAACCAACAGCATTTAATGCTTTTGACATACTGAAATTCGAATTTCGGTTGGTCAACAGACGAATTTCGAAGGAACCGAAGGTTAAAGCTTCCAACGTTGAAATACCGAAGTTCATCTGTTCATGAAGTGAAATTCGAATTTTGAAACTTAGAAAATGTTTTCATGTTGTGACATACGAATTTTCAAGAAGAAAGTTTTTCTGTTAAGTGTGAACAGTGTTTTTAATATGCTACAGTGTCCTCGAAATTCGAATTTTGGAACCACAAAGTTCTTCTGTCCGTTGTACGTTCAAAAGACACAATAGTTCACTTTCTTCGAAATTCGAATTTTGAAAGAGTGAAGTTCATCTGTCAGAGAGTCCTCTCTTCAGACTTACTTCAACATTCGTAGTTTCAAAACTTTGTTATTCGTATGTCAACATTTCATTTTTAACAGACTCACAGCCAAAGCTTCTGAAATTTGAATTTTAATGTTCAAAGTTCGTCTGTCAGAGAGCAATTTTGAAGCTCAAGATAATCTTGATTTCAGATGAACTTTAACATTATTTCAGATGAATTTCTTTGTTTTCACAAATTGCATTTTGTCTGAAATTCGAATTTTAAAGGCTTAAAGTTCATCTGTCTCTAAGAAGCTTCTTTCAGGCTCATATGAAAATTCAAATTTTGGTAAATCAAAATTCGTCTGTCAGAGAAGAATCTCTTCAGACTTATTCAATTTCAGCTCGAAATTCGAATTTCCAAAGTCAAAGTTTAAATTTCCAACATGACAGTTCAATATAAACTTTTCAAACTTCGTCTGTTGGTGGGTATTTTTCAAATAGTTCGTGATTTAACATAAAATCAACGTTTTAAAATATCTTTTCATCAAATCAAAGTCTTTTACCCATAACAAAAGATCCTACAACAATCCTAGCAATGATTACTCAGATTTTCTTCACTAGAGACACTTTGAGCTCCTTTGATATCTTCAATCCAAGCTCTTGAGAGTTGATTTGGAATCATCAAAACTTCTTAATTCAACAGAAATAGATGTCTCTCTAATCCTAGGAAGACCATTCCCATCTACTGCGGGTGCCTTAATTGATGTGCCAATGGGGGAATTGAATAGAATAGGGAATGAGATAGAGGAATTTAATTTCACTAATACTTCATATATTCCCACTCTTAAAAAGAATTGTTACAGCATAGATATGATATAGATTCCTTAAAAGCAAGAATTGGAATTTCCTTCCAAATCTTGCGATGATGATAAAGGTCCTTTTCAAAAAGTTATTAGAGAGGAAGTTAAGATTGAGCAGAAAGTGGCACCACCTAGTCCCCGCAAGAAAACAAGATCTTGTGTAATCCAAACGACTGGTTGATATCATCTTTTGTCACAAAGAATCCCTCTAAGGGAATGATGCAATTAAAGTGGAGGATAAAGTCAATTCCTAAATCTGAAGGGCTTGGTCCAAAGCCTTCAAATGATACCATCTCTTGATTTCTTAGTCCGCCTGATTATCGACATTAAATTTAGTGCTCATTGGGAGGTAACTCAATATTATTTTTCTTTCATTTTCTATTTTTGTTTTCTTGCTCTTTTTACTCCAAACTCCCTCCCTAAAAATTTGTTGCATAATTAATTTGATTATAGTGAAAACGAGCTTGGAACTCATGCAAACGACTCAAAATAGCACTTCAGGAATTGTGTAAAACCAAGGGAGTCTCTATTCCTTTTATCTTTTACTTTTATTCTATTTCTTGCAACAGTGGGGACAATGTTGGATCCAAGTATGGGGGGAGAAGTTTATTACTTGGTTGGTCTTAGCTGATTTATCCTTAAGAAATTGTGCTAATGTGCTAAAATTAGAGAATTTTTCACAAATTTATGTGCTTAATTAACTTTATTTATATTTATTTTGCTTATTGTTCTAAGCTAATAATTTTATCTGTCACCATAGGATACTCAATTTTGTATTTAATGGGATAGGGTAGTTAATTTACAAATCAAGAACATGAGTCTTAAGATTATAAATTTGAGTACTACTATAACTTAAGATCCACAGGTGTACATAAGTGATTGAGTTAGTAGAAATATGGATTATATATTTATTTCTGAACTCGAATAATTTTAATTGTTGTATATAAATTGTTTATTTGGTTGGAGAAATTACTCTCCGCTAACTTGAGCTGTACTTAAATAACCTGGAGGCTTCACCAAAAAGAGATTATGAGTATGTCAAAGGCATCTTAGTGCAGTGTAACTTGAGTAACTGAGACTATGCATCACAAATGTGAGATCTTTGAGTCAACATAACGTATATTAGCCCAAGAAAAATAGACAAATGCCCAAATAAAATTAATGGAAATGATTGTGAGAAATGCCATGTAGAACCTTCACTGCCACGACGGTTCCATCGCTAAATAAACGTTCCTTTATTGACAGCTCCGAAACCTCCTGACCCCGACATGTTGGGGTAGTTGTTTGTTGCATGCATTAGATGCTGTGAGGTGAACCTGATTGGCTTCTCTCTTTCCAAATCATTCAGAAACTTATCCATAGAGTATGTACGGAACTGTGTGTTTGAGGTAACTGGTCCCACGGATTTGCTGCTACTGCCAATATATTTTTTATAGACAACAATTCCAATGACCGTCTTCACAGCAACCACAACTGCAATTGGTACAATGATTCAGTTAGAAATCTTGCAACCGCCAACCAAAAAAAAAATTATGCTGAACGACAAGAAGTCAAAATAAGTTGAATTCTTTGTACCTTATATTTTGTTTAATTTCATACTTCCTCTATTTTCAAATAATTGACATCTTAGAATTATATATATAAACTAAGAAAGCTAATAAATAGTTTAAATATTAACAAAATATTTCCTTTGATCCTTTTTATAAAGGTCTAGCTTTTTAAAATATTTTTCATTCTTAATATAAAGTCTTTTTTGAAATCATTAATTTTTTTTACTCAAAATGCCTTTCATGTGGGTATAGCAATTGTTGGATAACTACACCAATAATTAGTAATATAATAAGTTTCATTCCCTTGAGAAGAAGAAAGAGTACTATTAATGAACTTCATTGAATAGGGATAATTATATAAAATAATTGAAATTTAAGACAAATTTAAATGAGAAAAAGCACTTTTAACTAAATGTCTTAATGTGTAAAGTTAGTTAAGAGACCATTATAAAAAGAATCAAAGAGAGTATGAATATATTTTATTATAATACCTTTCTTAATTATATATGTTTATAAATATTTTATTATTTAATATCTCTCTTCTAGTATTATTATTGAAGGATAAAATTATCAAAAAAGTAATCAATGCTATCTTAAAATTTTAAATTATCAATTGTTTGGGGCGAAAAAAAGTAAAATGTTCAAAATGTCAATTGTTTGAAAACAAATGGAGCATTTAACTAGATCACTGCCAATGCACATTTCAAACAAAAGTATGCACACAAATTAAGATGCTTATGAATGAGAAAATTTCAGTCAAATACCAAAGAAACAAAATAATTTTAAAAAACCATCCCAATTTATCTTATTTCCAAAAAAAATACCAAAATTTTGAATTGGAATTAAAATTGGAAAGTAAAAGATGAAAATACCTTTCCTATGTAAATGACTTATTTATAAAGTAATAATAATATATTTACAAGTTATAATAATATATTTGCAAATGATAATATTATATTTACAAGTGTCACAACCTCATTTGCAAGTCCTAATAGTATCAATTACAAATAAATCTATTTCACTTGTAAATATATTATTATCACTTACAAATGGGTCACTTTTACAAAAACATTTTTATCTTTTACCTTTTAATTTTAATTCGAATTACAGACCTTAGTAGTATTTTGAAATTAAGGTAAATTGGGGTAGTTTTTTAAAATTATCTTATTTTCTTAGTATTTTACTAGAATTTTTCCCTTAGGAGTTCTACAACTTTGGTTAATTTTAATTATATATTAATTATTATTTTGGTTCCAAATATAACTCACTTAGGTAATTCTTATTAAAAGTTATTTTGCAAAATGTAAGACGCATTAAATTATTTTTTAGATTTTCCCTAAGTTTTTAAATGCACTTATCAAAATGGAGAGACAAATTAAGAGGAATAGTAACGGAGATAAGTGTTAGGATTTAATGCATTAAATTAAGGGAGAAATGATAGATAAATGCCCAGAAGATAAAAATTCTAAAATATACCACAAACTTACTTAATTACAATAAAGTATCAAGATATCTAATTGGAATTTTTTTTTAGTAAAATTTCCTTTTTGCCCTTGAAGTTCGGAATGAAAATATGAGTGTTAGCTGCAAGTATACAATGATCAATTGTAAATCTATGAAAAATAATTACAAATTAGCATAAAGTAAATGAAATATAATCATATGGCCCATTTGCAAATAATTTTCGTAAATTTGCAACTGATTCTCAAATATTTGTAATTAATTCTCATATATTTTCAAGTGATATCTTTGATAAGTTTAGCTAGAGGTAAAACTGAATTTTCATTCCAAAAAAAATTCAAATAGAAATTCCAACTAGGTAACTTGGTACCCTATTATAATTATGCAAGTTTGAGATATGTTTTTAGAATTTTTATCTCCAGTGGCAAAATGTCATTTTCCCTAAATTAAGTGGTTTTTTTTTTCCAGAGAATTGAATTAAGGGTCATATTGGAAAATTGTGATTTTTTTTAAATTAACACCTTCATCTAATTATAACTAATTTCCTTAATATTTATAAAGTGATTAAAAATAAAATATATTAAGGACTAGAGGAAGTATAATTTAAAATCTATAATCGGATTGCTATAATTTTAAATTCTGGTGAACATGTTAAATTTTGTTGATATATACTATAATACACCATGTAATTAATATGCATGATTCTTATCAATTTATCAGGTCACTGACTAATATCACATGTTGACCCCAAAAAAATCAAATTAACCATCATTGAAAGAATCTGCCTAGATTAAATTGTATCTACGTAAGCTAGTTAACTAAAACATGATTTTTGTTTATAAAAAATAAAAAACAAAAGACTTAAATGCATATTTTTCCCTTAAATCTTGAATGAGAGTATTGATTCAGTCAAAATCTAAAAGGACCAAATTGAAAAAGGGATATATAAAAAACATTGCTTAACCTACAGAAACAAGTGCATTAGAGTTCTTGATATGGCAACTATAACCCTTTTGGTTTTCAATGAAAAACAAATACATTATTAACAGTCAAAACCTACAGAACCCAAAAACATGACAAACTTTGGATGATCATTGATCAGAGGTTGCTCATCAAGATGCAGGGGGCAAAACGGTTGACCTAGTAGGGATATAATAACTTGATAATAAAATAACAGTATCCAACCGTTTGGAATAATCAGACTTGGCCCCTTCGATTGTAGGAAAATTCAAGAAAAGGCAAACTAAAGTAAATAAAACGAAATTGTGCAAAGACTATCAGAACATTTTATTTAACCTAAAAAATAGAGATAAGGGCTCTAAATCTTACAGACGGCAAAGATGAAGATTACCGCATCTCCCTGATTCCGACTATGGTAGGAATATCTTGATGGGAGGAGATAAGAATGTGTTTGAATTGGTTTATGTATAAGTGATTATGAAGATAACTGCTTATTTATAATAGATTATGAAAATAAGTAATTATGTCAAAAGTGATTTATATTTGGATATTTTTATCCTATAAAATTTTGAGAAAAGAAATGTATTTGGATTTTAATAGTTTAAATGATTATTGGGTGAATAATGAGAAGAAAAAATAAAATAAGTAATTATAGAAGGATAAATAATTATCATAAATAGCTTTTATATGTTTATCAAAATAATCACTTAACAATCACATAAATAATTATATAATTATGGTGTGTGTTTGAATACTCTTCCTCATGATCAATTATACTCTCCCATATTCACTCACGAGAAGTATCCAACCATGCACTAAGTAAAGAATAATTAGTGGGAAACAAGTGAAGGAAGAGATGAAATGCATTGTAATTTGTAGGCAAATTTTGATTCCGCCTACGGAAGGAATATCTTGAAGACGACAATCTCAAGTGAAGTGGAAAGATCTTTTTGGTTAAAAAAAAATGGAAGGTCTGAGGTCTTTGGACATGTGTTATGAGCACAAGTCCAAGGGGAGAGCCCATCCCAAAAGACTAGTCCATTAGGTGGGAGAACCCCATGTCCTTATAAACCCCACTTCCTATGTGAGGCTCCCCAATGTGGGACTCATAACAATGCACCTCCGTTCGAAAGCCGACGTCCCCGGCGGCTCCACACCACGACACTTCACTCGGTGACACCTCACTCAACCTCCTTGTTGGTCGGAACCCTCCACCGGTCAGAACCCTCCGTGGGTAGCCCTCTCCGTGGTGTCGGCTTCTCAATGAAAGCACCAATGTTATGAGCACAAGTTCAAGGGGAGAGCCCATCCCAAAAGACTAGTCCATTAGGTGGGAGAACCCCATGTCCTTATAAACCCCACTTCCTATGTGAGGCTCCCCAATGTCGGCCTCTCAACATGTTTATAAATTGAAGATAATTCCAAGAGACACTCTTACCATCCCTCATGAACTTTGATTAGTCCGATTAAATACAGATTTATAAGGATTATAAAATATTTGAGGTCAAAAAAATTACCAAATATCAATTAACGAGTTGATTATAGAGATGAAAAAAAAAAGAAAAAGATATAATAGATCTAAAGAGAAAAAGTGAAGTTCTTATATTCATATTTTATACTATTTTCTTTTTAATTGGATAGTTTAGAGACTGTATAATCTAATTTTATTGAGCTTATGTATATATTTCTTTTGTCCAGTTTAAATTAGAAAAATTGTCTCCTTTAATCTTAAGTTTAGATTTTCTAAAATTTAAAATTTTTATCATGAAGTTCGTGTAAATTTTGGAAGTAAATAAGAGAAATGGGATAGAAAGATAAACTCATACATTTTTTGGTTTTTTGTCAGTTTCTATTTAGAATTTACAAAAGCCGCTGAATAAAGAAAAACTTTTTATTTATCCTCACCTCATTGTTTTAAATAATGACTTTTTTATCATTTTTCGTCCACACCTCAAGGGAGATTAGAATCAGTTTGTTTAAGTTTTTCAAAAAAGTGATTAATTATTTAAAAATTTTATGAAAAATAGAAATTATTTTGTTTGGTTAAAATTAAAAAAATATTTTTTAAATTATTTAACAATTAAAGTGGGTGATAGAAAATGATGAGAAAAATATAGATTTATATTATAATATTTACTCAAAGCTAAATATTGTTATTTTTGTAATTTTTAAATCAATCTCCCCCTCTTTCACCTTTTTTGATTATTTTTAAAAACTTAAACAAACATCCTAAAATATATTAAAAGTGTATTTTTATATAAAAATATTTTTTTCTTAAAAAAAAAAAACAAGCTGAAAGTAACGGGTTTGATGGCAAATTTAGTAGTGGACATAAGCTAATCTTTAGCTAAATAGGCCATACTTATATTATAAACTTAAAATTTGAATGTGACCTGTTAAGCCTAAGTCTCATTTTGCACCCAACTCTAAATCTTCTAAAAGTCTAACCTAACCTAAAACTTATTTAAAGACATTAAAAAGTAAAGTGAAAAAATATATATAAACTTTAATTTAAAAAAATTTAAACTTTAAACTTCTAGTTACCAATTATATTGTTCATATATATTTATCTTATGCCTCATGTTTAAGCAACACAATTAAAAAATAGCTAACCTCTTTACTTTCGTAAATCTCACACACATCTATTCTCTTGCAATTTTGTTGATATCTCTTTTCTTGTAATTTTATTGATATGAGAATTCTCACATATTAATACACTGACTCTGACCTACAAAATAGTGACAATACAAAAAGTAATAAAGATGTCTCAACACATACAACGTCCATCCCTACACCTATTTTAATCCATAAAAAAAATCATAAAACTAATTAATAATAATAATAATAATAAATCTAACCTGATAAATTTCAAACTAGACCTTACTTAAATAAATCAGACTTATTTAACTAAATAGATTTACCTGTAAAGTTAACCCCAAGCTATTTAGTTAAATAGACCATATCAAATCAAGCCTTATATAGGCCAAACTATAAACCATCTAAAGACTTGAATTATTTTCACCTTTATGGTAATTCTATAGTTATATTCAAAACAATAATGCATTTTCACTTTACCCTTATAAGTTCCTTCACACCTAATTATATGGGATTCCGATATTCGTTTGAAGTTAAAATCTTGTTCCAAGTAATCGAGACATACTAGAGAAATTGGAAGTTTTTTTTTTTAAACCAACAAGAGCAAGCAAATAAAAACCTTATTTTATCCAACAAGAGCAAGCAAATAGAAACCTTTACAGTCCCAAGGGGATCAAAAGCCTATTTACTTCTAAATTAAACAAAAAAAAATTACTTTGGCCTAAAAAAGCATAAACAATTGCATTAGAAAACTCAGCCACCATGGAAAGGCAACTATAATCGTTTTAGTTTTCAATCAAGTACAGCAACAATTATAACGTACAGAACCTAAAAACATGACACAAACTAGGATGATAAGAGGTTGCTCATCAAGATACAAGGAAAAGGAAAAACCAAAATAAAAAATGACCTAGGGATATAACTTGATAAAAAAAATTACAGCATCCACCCGTCTGGACTAGTCAGACTTGGCCGCCGTAGTTGGGAAAGAGCCCTTGGTTTCAATCATGACTCATCAGATCAATGGATGTAGGTCAAAACCAATTTGACATCAAATGCAGTTGTTCTAATCCACTTCTATAAAGGAATTATACTCAAAACAAATCTTCATACCTCAATTCTGATACACCCTGCATGCCCCAATAATTAAAGAAAATTTGTCAAACATTTCAAGTATGCAAAAAAATGCAAACTAAGGACATTACCAACCCAAGATATGCTAGACATTCTGTACTTTGCTCGATATTTGTTTCACTTTAATATCTCCTTGTTCCTGCATTAAAGATAGATACATGATACATTAACTACTTAGTTGAATCAAGTCCTCGAGCCAAATCACATTAGTAATATTCAGGTTCTAACCTACATTCATAATGATATGAATTTTGCATTGGACAGTTGCTTCAAAGTCGGATGAAGATCTCATAAATGCTATGGTCATGTAACAGTGCCTAAGTCCCCCACCCCCCAGACCCTTAGTCCTCTATTTCTTTTTCTTTTTCTTTTTCGTCAATAAAAGGCAAACCCCTTCGTTTTGAGAAAGAGCCTCTCCATAAGACCCTTAGTCCTCTATTTCTTTTTCTTTTTCTTTTTCGTCAATAAAAGGCAAACCCCTTCGTTTTGAGAAAGAGCCTCTCCATCTTTTGTCGTTCTTAATTTTGAAAGTATCATAACAACTAACAGCATTTGTTATTCCCTGTAATGGGAATAGAATTTAAAACTCATCATGAACTCTGACCACAGATTTCTGATAAAACCAAATTACAGGGCATCCAAATAAACCTCCATTTTTAGAGGAAATAAATACAATATTGTTAGAGGAAGGACATAATATAGGAAAACAGGTGGAAAATTTATCCTTGCACAATTTCTAAATTCTAAATCCTTTACACCCCCACATATTTTACGCCTCTACAGCATGGCATCAGCATTTTCAGTAACCAAATTTCTAAGGTAGTTCTGAACTGCAACCAGCCCATAGCTGATGCAAGATGCCTAGGAAAAGAGCCAGCAGCTAACATAAATTACAGCAAGTTTTTACACCCTGGCCAGACAATCTTGTGCTTTCTTCTCTCTTGGTAAGGACAATCTTGTGCAGTTTTAGTAATATATTCTTGTTCCCGTGAGGGCCCGTTTGGTTTTCAATTAGTGAAGAATGAGTTTTGATAGAATTGGTTTCGTAACGTAGTTATGATAAAAATTGATTTTTGACTACCGTATTTATGTTTGGATGATTTATTTGAAAATTGGTTTTGACAAAACTTATAATTTTCCTCTAAATTAAACTTAAACTCTATCTCATGATTAATTTAATTTCCTTAGACTAAAATTTAATTTGTATTTATTTAATTGAAAACATAATCTATCTGATATAACATTTTCTTACAGGTTATGATCTATAAAGATTAAAATTTTGAGGGGGTATCTTGGTTATTAGATAGAAGAAATTTTATGGGAATTTTATTTTCCCAAATTTACTATTTTTTCTCATTTTTATTAATCCATTTTTATTTGGCTTCTTTTCAAACCTTGTTAAAGCCAACGGAAAAGCAACATTGGAGTCACTTCTGCCTCAACTCCGTTTAGCTTCCAAACCACTTCTCCAACGTGATCTGGTGACACACCCAAACACCCACAAAAAAAATGAAAACTTGGTTTTGAGGTCAAACCACTTATTTCAAGTGAAACCAAACACACCCTTAGTGTTGTGCAAGCCAAGTCTCAAAACCCAATTAAACAATTGAGGCAGGGAAGCTATACCATATCTATGATGATTCAGACAATATATTGGCATCCTATCAGAGAGAGAATTGCCTGTTGATAATGAATTGAAGTGCTTTAAATAGAAAAAAACTCAAAACGAAAAGATTTATCCACTACGCTAGAAAGAAGATCAACCTTCCAGATCATCTTCATAATTTAACATATGCAACACTATACTACTGCATCTTGGTATGGAAGATTTATAGGCTATTTCTCTGAGGGACAAAGAAGTTAGGCAACAAACTGATAAAGGAATCCAGAAGAATTTAGGGGTATCAAGGATCTCAGTGTTGACAAGCACCCAGAGAGGGGGGAACACATGATACGTCCCCAATAGTCTCATTCTCTCCTGAAACTTTCATCAGATGTATGAAGCATGGACTCTTAGACTCATGTCCATTTCTGACACAATAAGACATTTCCAAAAGTAACTAGACTCTTCAGATGTTTTCATGCTACTGTGTCAATGAGTCTCAAATTGGAATCTCAAACCAAAGCTCCCTCTCTCTACTTCCTCTGTCATATAACATATTGGAAAATGAACCTTATGCTAAATAATAGGCGTACACAATATAAATCAGAGAATGACATAAAACCAAGTAAAAAAGAAAGCCAAAATACACTCCTTTGTTACATCAAAGCTGGCATGACTCACTTTTTAAACCTTTCTCTCTTTCACGAGCATAATAATATCCTTGCCCTATGGCACTCAAACCAATTACATATAGATCCAACTATAAGAGTCATATGCAAAGAAAAGCACAAATGCTAAAAGGAATAGGAAACTTAAATTCCTTTGAAAAAGGGGGGAACTTATGGTATACAATTGATAAGGCAACACATGGCTTTTCGCCTTTTCCTTTTCAATACTCCTTTTTTCGTCAAATCAAAAACAACATTAGGCTGTTTGTATAGCATTCTGAAATGAGATTGCAGAACTTCTCAAGCATTAACACATACGAATACTAAAAAACCCAGAAACATGACATACAACATATAAATTACATTCGATGTCAAAACATCAAAAAACAAAGAAATTAGAAGCCCCTAATGAAAAGCATTTCAGTAGAAAAAGTACTTAATGAAATAATATTCATTAAAAAAAAACATATACATGTAAATCAGCCATATCAGAACACCTGTACAAACCTAAGGGAAGTACATGAAAAACAAATTAATGAAACTATAAGAGTATCTAAATTGCAAATGCATATATACTTTTTAAAACTAGCTTTACTATACTCTAATATTGCAACAATTAGCATCCAATTAATTGCTTACCACTCCCTTGCTCTCATAATAATCATCAAGCGCCCATTGGTACTTTGACTGATCCAACCCAAACCATCGTGCCAAATGATCATCCAAACTTGAGTGCGCTGGACAAGGAAAGGTAATTGAATTTACTTACCAAGAATAAACAAGAAACTTAAGCAAAAAAACCTGAATAGAACATTTATTGGCTTGTATTTTCTTAAATGGTGATAAGAAAGCTAATGTAAATGAATAGAATTTATGAGAATCTAAACACCAGAAATAGAGTGTACTCAGACACTACCTTAAACAGAATCCAGATTGCAATCGTCCCTGATTTTGGCATAAATACTTAGATCCGTTGTTTCCTTTTCCAGCATCAGGAAACATGCAGTGTTTCCAATAATTTTCAAGTCATAGTTCCCATGCCAAATCGTTAATATACCCACTCTAAGTCTGTCATCTGTGTTCATTTTCACTACTTCTACAGAGACGACAGGACCCATGATTAAATCCCTTACATCATCTTCTCAAAAAATGAAAGGGCACCTACAAAGTTACTACATTTCTTACTAAAACTCTCCAAAGCCAGATATTCAAAGATTTGGAAAAACCAAAGCTACAACTCAACAATCAGCTAATGTGTGACTTCTTTGATTGTCAACTACTGTAAGAACATTAGAAATATCCCAGGAAACTGGAACCTTAAAAAAAATAGATGCCTTTGACGGAAAGTGCAAACATCAGGAATTTTTTCCTTTTCACGGACTAACAGGCATCCCAGTAACCCAAAACTCAGAGCCATTACGAGCGAATTTCACGGCTGTGGACACAGTCAAATATTATTATTATTATCATGGTTTAGTTTTACATCGTTCCAGAAAGAGAAATTTATCATCGAATAACATGAATCCAGCATCTGTCTCTGTAAAGAATATAATAAAAATAAAAGACGACACACATATACATCTTCAGTGCCAGAATTTTCAACATGTTAAATGGATTAACCGACTTAAAGAAGTTTTACTTGACTATCTGCTTTTTCCCCATTTTGAGCTCCTTTTTCTTTTCTTCAACAAGTTCGCCTGTTTCATTTTCCTACCACAATGACAGCGATCCACGTAACACAGATAAAAAGCATTGCCCAAAATGTTCTACTTACCAGTTTGCACCTTCGTTACAGCATTCTTGAAAAACCCCAGAACAGACCCATCTGCTACGGATTTCGCAGCGACGGGCTTCTCCAGCTGAACCGGAGGTGGCTGAACCGGCGGAGGCACGATCTTCTTGGGCGAATCCAAAACAGCGTCGGAGGGTTTCGGGGTAGAAGGCGGCGTCATGAAAACAGTGTAAGGACCAATTTTGCCGATCACAGGCGGAGGTGTGGATCCTTTGTTGATAGCCATTGAGAGAAATGATAGAGAGAGGGAGAGGGTGAGAGAGAGAATGGCTCAGAGAGAGAAAGGGAGGGCTTGATGGGGCTGCGTGGGTTTAGCTAGAGCGAGCTCTGGACTGAACACTGAACTGCACAGTCACGCAGCTCAAAGTGTGCAAGTGGTGAGATCTTTGTCTTTCTATGTACTTTAATTTAATTAATATTACCTTTTTTTGTTTTTTTACTCTTACAAATGAGATGGGAATTTAAGTTTTAAACCACATCACAAGGGGGAAATCTCTCGTTTTCATTTTTTATTCTCTCATGCCAAAAAAGATGACATTTTTCTTTTAATTCTTCATGGGAGGAAACCATTGTTGAATGATCATAACACATTTATTGTGTGTGTGGAGAGAGAACAAAGACAGGACACAGCTATTGGATAATCTCTTTTTATTTGTATTTATTTATTTATTTATTTACTAAAAAATAACACAATTATTGAATGATCATATTTTTGAAAAAAAAAATTATAACAATAACGATTGATATTTTTAAATTTTTATCCTTCAATATTAGCTTCGTGTCAATTAATTTTTTTGTTAATCGCGTTAGTCATAATATCATTAACTTAATATGGATACCTCATTTTACAGTGAACAAAAGTTTAACTAGTTTGATTTTTGGGTTCACCAAGGTAAGTTATTGCTCAAATAATATTTGTAAAGAAATTTATAAATTATTCATCAATAAAGTTCTAACATTAATGGTAGGAATCAATTTCATTATGAGGTATAAAAACAACACTTTAATAAACTAGAACTATGCCTTTACATAATAAAAAAAATTTAAATACTTAAAATACTTAAATCAAAACACATGGATTTTAAATTTAAAAATAAATTAATAACAAAAATAATGATGATGATGATGATGATTCTTGTATAGTGAAAACGAGGGAGAGGGAATTGGAAACAAGCAAATGAAGGAGTCGCATGCCGCGGAACCTTAGCTGAAGATTTGGCTATGTCTGTGTTTCCCAAGGAGAGACACTGCATAGAAGAAGCGTTCTTTCTGTTCCCAAGAAAAAGCAAATGAGAAAAGCTACCACACATTTCAGGTGATATCAGCCCAGATTCAGGGCTACAGATCTTGATCCTTCCTTCAATTCTAATTCTGAAACACCCAGATCCAGATTTGCATGACTGCTATTTTTTCATAAGGACCTTGTACCTCGTTTTTCTTATGTGATCCTACCAGCCCTATCCACTGCATCTTAATCCTCTCATTCATTATATACCGATTCACATGTCATTCGGAAAGGCCTATTATCATCTGTTATAATATAAATCTCACAATAAGTTAATTTGGAAAAATTAGTTTATAAACAGTATTGCAATTTGGACTCCATGTTTTGCCTCTCTGTGCTTTTCTATACATCAGGTCAAAAATCTAGCTTACTATAATTTATACTCCAATTAATAAAAATAGTTTAAATTAAATAAATAAATCATTTTTTTAATATTTTGGTCCACATATATTCTCTCTTTTCTGCTTTTTTATCGTATAATAATATTAGAAAGACAATATGAACAGCATGTATTCTGATATTCTCCGAGGATGTAATAATCTCTCATAATTGATTACCAAACAACAATGGAATCCCCCTTAACAGCTAGCAAGATGGATGGCCACTTGTATTGGAACCACAATATTTAACCTTAATTAATAATTCGATTGGACAGCCCCAGAAAAAATAGCGAAACATGATACGGAGATACCACAAACCTTCCACTAGTGCTCCTGTCTCAAAATAGGCGTTTGTCTATCCACCCGTATTCTGAAATTCTGAAACTTTAATTAATAACATAAATGCCCAATTTTTAATGAGGATACTATGAACATGGACCTTTCCCCTCCATTTGATTGTTTCCAAATTACAGAATTTGAACTATACAACAGCACATGGGAAACAAGCGATAACTAATATATATATATATATAAATACCCCTACTTGCTATCAAGACGCTAACAATCTACTATTTGAGAAGAATATTTCATTGTACGTACTGAAGGGCAAAGTCTCACAGAACCCTCACAAAAAAACAATCATTGGTCTCATGCCACTCGTGAAAAGCTCATCTCTGAGCCAGAACTAACCATGAAACAAATGCATTTTTAGACACAAGAATACGAACGTTCTGACTGGAGCCTTGCTTGCCAGGAGTGCTCAGTGACCAAGGCCTCTGCCGACAATGGATGCTCAAAACAATTTCACAGCTTCTCATCAGAGCATCACAGTATTCCCTTCACTACAGCATGCACTTTCTTTATTCACTAGATTTAGATTACAGAACTTGCCAGAGAAAGCTCATGGAGCTCGCTTAGCATCCATTCCTCTCCAGTTTGACCCCCCAGTACAATAGCTCTTGTCCCTCCAACAACACAAGTACTATGTCCCCAAGCAAATCTCGGTGGGTGCCCAGGTACATTTAAAAGTCTCCAAGTAGGCTTCTCTTCAGTTGGGTCCAGGATGTAGAGCTGGGAGGCAGAATGAAGACCCGCAACAGACCCTCCGAATATCAGAATTCTCCCACCAGGAAGACTAACAGCCACATGATCAAGTCTAGGAGGAGGAGCTATGCCCCCAGGATTCCCAGAACCAGGCATTCCACTCCCAGTTACACATCTCCAACATGGCTCCTCCTCACTCAAATCCATAGTGAATACGTCACTAGAGCGAAACCGCAATGGCCCGCTCTTAGCCAGCCCCCCAAACATCAGTATTTTCCTACCACCATAAACAGACAGCGTGTGGCCCAGACGAGAAGGTGGGGTCCATGCTACCGGTATCTCTCTCCAAACAGGTTTCTCCATTGAGAGATCAAGCAGGAATGTATCACTCAAAAGCACTCCAGAATCAGCACAGCCACCAGAAACAATCAACTTAGTTCCATCAAGAGTACAGGAGCTATGCCATGATCTTGGAAGTGGGGGTGCCAATCCAGAAATTTCACGCCAAGTCGGAGGCTTTGCATCCAGGTCCAACACAAACACATCATTGAGCAAGCCCTGCCTTCCACAGCCTCCAAATACAACCAAATGAGAACCATTAACACAAGAAAGTGTATGGCCCCAGCGACCAGGAGGAGGAGAGCTCACCTGAACATGTTGCCACTCAGGATTACTAGAATTGAGATCTAATACAAAGGTGTCATTCATAGGTTGCATGTTAACCCCCTCGCCACCAAATAGGACAACTCTGTTACCAACTGCACAAGCACTAAAATTACAACGTGAGGGTTCAACAGCACCCCCAACAGTCAACTTTCTCCATGCTGCAGCTTCAAGAGTCGTCAATTCCCTTGCCAGCCTACCCCATCCAATTCTTCTCGCAGCAGGCACAGTCTCTAAAACACGTGTAGTTTCACTTCCCCATGCATTTTGACACACCATTCTCCAAAGATCTTCATTTCTTGTTAGCTCATACAATCGCCTACAAACAGAGCCAACCGATGCAATATCTCTTGGAGTTAAGCGAGCAAGTATCTTGAGAGACAATACCTCATCACTCAACTGCGATATCCCACATACTCCACGAGATACGTTACGGTCCCCTGCTGGAAGAGGGCGTAATGAGGCAAGGGCAGAAGAAAGAAACTGATCAGATGACTTAGTAGATTCCTTAATTGTAGAACCTGGAACAGGACCAAGATCAATGTTTGCCTCTTCGAAGAACTGAATTCCAATGACATGTGTTATAGTCTCATCATCCCCGTATATGGGTGTCAACCGCAATCTGTTCATCAGTGGAGATCCATCTTTCCTAAAGTTCAGCAACTCACCTTGGAATTCAATCCCCTCCTCGAGGCATCTCCTAATTTCTGAAACTACTGTTGAGTCCACCAATGGATGCCTTCTCTTAGCAAATGGGCCACGATACTGCAAGAAACGGCTGCAAAATATATTGAATTTATTACAAATACAAGTGAAATTCAATTAGAATCACCAAACAATAGTATCTCAAGTGACCAAGAGACACAGCAGGGACAGAATTTGTTGCTTATTTGTTTATTTAGGAACATAATAACATAAGAACTTCAAAACTATGATGCAAATGAACCCTAGCCCCAGAGTTACAAGCCAGGAACTAAATGGAATTAACAGAATAAAATTTGGGAACATCCAACCACCTCAGCATTTAACCCTTCTCAGTATGTTTATAAGATCAATAAGTAAGAAACAATAGCAAGATAATGAGAGAGAATATCAAACTTATACAAATTACTGTAAAGAAATTCTATCCTCTACATTTAGCGCCCAAACTCAACATTTACTCCCTAATTTCTTCAAGCACAAGACAAGCTAACTCCAATATATGGATCACTTAATCATTGCCATCATACATCTTTAAAAACAAAAAAGGTAAAATGGATGCCATCATTCTGTATGCTTCTTCTCACGTTAGCTATTCAAACACACAAGGCATGCCTAAATTCAAACACAAAAAACACATAATTTAATGCCAATATGCATAAAAAGAAGACATGATAAATTATATTTCCATAAAGGAAAGCAAAAAGTAAAATTCAAATTCTATCCAACTGAAGACTTAAACTTGCTTATAAAGATTGTAAAGTCTTTCTGCAATAAACATATAATGCAGATGCACGGTGATGATTGAAATTCAATTAGAAAGGAGGAATACATAAATCTCGCCAAGAATACCAAACAACTTATTACATAATGAAGTTGCCATCTTATAAGGAGATGTTAGGTGGACTAGTGAAGCTACCACTCTCATTTCACGATGATTACCATTAGAGTAATATGCCCACTATCTCCAGCTCAATAGTAATCAATACCATAATTGGTTTTTTAAAAGTAGAGTTTCAGAATTCATTTTAGGTCAAAGCTACCAACAACGTATAGTGAAAACATACCACTATTTGCTACCTTATCACATTCACCATCACATTCAATTTTTCCCTATTGTAAAAGTACAAAAAGAAACCAATTAACCATCTCTAGGCAATCAGTATTTTGTGCCCTTTCCATATGGTAGACCAGAGGCTTAATATTAGTAATAATTATTGTTAGAATCATAATGATGCGGAATGCATCATTCGCTAGAAATCACACACCCAGAACCCACTCAATATAGAGCAGATGCCAAAATGATTTCAGACTTTGATTGTCATTTTAATTTAAATCAGCCGCCTACTTTAACACCATAACCTGCTCACTTTCACTTTTATACCTTTTTGTTGTCTGCTAAAATTACTCATCAAATTGATCACCCCAACCTTGACTGAAGACCACACATAGACTAGCATTCAAGAATACCCAGGTGGTGCTTTTTTTCTTTTCGTTATCTCAACTCTCAAATCTACTCCTTTTTCCAGGAGCACTTCTAATGAGACCCAGCCTTGACAAGTCATCTCCAATATTGATCACCTGAGAACTCTCTCTATCTCTGGCAGGAACCACCTCAAGTTAGGAAAGTAACATACCCAGCTCTGGTAAATTTATTGGATCAATGATTTTTACATTCCAGTGAGGAAAGGCCAGCAATTTTATCTGTACGACCAGGAACAGGTTTCTATGAAGGTAGTAGCAATTTCTTTAGCACTGATCTTGTCCCTTAACACTTCTATACATTAAAATACAAACAGTTGGCTTCAACCAAATATGCCAAAGAACTCCAAACACTGCACACCTCCATAAAACTTTGCCTCTTCACTTCAGCAAACCATGTGAAATACATTGACCAAAACTTTTCTAGCTAGACCAACACATATCTAGGCAGAGTTTTAGATGGTCTACAAACCTCGCATTAGTGGTAATCTGATATCATACTGCTATTCAGACAAAAGACATGACTGTAGAGGGAGCCTAGGACTTCCAAAGGGGCTTCTCAAGGAGCAAGTTCATTCTTCACAACGATTGGGTATGAGACAAGAATTCAGAGTTTTATATATATATATATATATATATATATATATGGCCTGTAGAAACAAGAGTATGAACGCTCCTATACAAATTGAAGGACACATGAAAAAGAAAACCAAGCAAAACCAAATAAGTTGTAATCAACAGGTTCTGTCACACAAATTCCACCAAAACTAAAAGTTTCAGAAGAAAATGACATATTGGAAAACAAAGAATTTCAGGATGTTCCATTAAGTAATGATGAAAGCCAACATAAATGAGGAAAAGCCTATCAGTAAGGAAAGTCCTCCACCCGAAAATCCTTCCAAAGATGACTAAGCATTGCAATGACAAGAGCGAATAAGAATGATACAGGGATTCCAGCTGCCTGACTCCCCTCTATAACCATGAAATTATAATCTAGGATCACTATTAAAAATATGGAAAAAGAAACTGTAATTCAACAATCTAAAACCCACCTCCACTTAGCGCCAAAGTTTTCCCATCAACAATCTTTCACAAAATCCAATTTGAAGACATGAATGGCATGCCTTAAATGTTGCAAATCAACTTCCCCACATTTGCTGCATGACTATTGACTAACATCTAAGGTTTTCCTACCTACAGTCAAACCACTTTGACTTACAGAAATGATGTCATCCAAAAGAACCTCAGCAATGATTTCTTGAACAGTTACGCACTAGTAATTAGGATGATGGGTGTAATCCTTCACTCTAAAAGACCTGTCCATTTTGGACACAAGAGTGATGAAAGTAAAGCCCATCATGTCAATCTCACCATAACAATAAGAACTTCTGTAAGACCATTTTAAGAATATGATGGGTATCCAAGTGAGATGGAAAACCCTCCCCTAAAAATTAGCTATTGAGGTAGGAGAATCAACCCATTTAAATATCCTATTGAGCATCCCATACTACTCAATGTGAGACTTGGACTTCCCATACTGCCCAAGTCCCCATCAATTGGCCCTTAAGAACCGTCATCCTGAAGGCCGCACACTACGACACTTCACTCGATCGATGACACTTCACTCGATTGCCCTGTCGATCAGAACCCTCCACCAGTCAGAACCCTTCATAGGTAACCCTCTTCGAAACCGTCAACGCCCAGACTCTAATATCATTGATGGGTACCCAAGTCGGATGGGGAACCCTCCCCAAAAAGTTAACTAGTAAAATGGGAAAATCAACCCATTTAAATACCCTATTAAGCATCTCATACTTCTCAATATGGGACTTGAGTATCCCATACTACCAAAGTCCCCATCAAAATATAACAAAAAATTTTGAAACAAAGCAGTAGTATAACGATCATGCCAAGAAGCCTTCTCCTTCTCTATGCTCCGAACAACTCTATTAAATCGATCCTCTTCAAAGTGGCTTTATCATGAGTAATATGATAAAAATTACTGAACAAACTCAAATAATTCTCCTGTGCAGATATTATTAAAAACCCCAAAAAAAAAAAAAAGATCCCTTCTGCATGTTGCCAACCTTTAGAATAACCTCAAATGTCAAATGTGATCAACCCAATACTCATAATAGATATAGAGTTCACTCCTATGAATTGTCAAAATAGTTAACAGACTATTTACAAACATTGAACACCTGGACTCATGATTTATTTCTCTATTGGCTAAAGCCCCTAGCAGATGAACAGGATGTTAATAGATGGTACTAACCATAGTTGTTAAATCATGACGCATATTGAAAACCAAAAGGCATACTTTTGAATCATGAATCATAAAAGGTATTAAATGATAAGGTAAAGTAAAAAGAAAAAAAGGTTACTTTAAATATAAAATATAACATGTGTATATCCTTACAATAAGCATGAAATACTCAAGATAGTAAATATAGCCTAAGAGTTAAAAAAATACTTAAAGTCATAGAGAAGCCCATTAGTCACCAATTTGTAAGTAATTATTTGTTGAAATAATTTCAAGTAATTCCCTCCTTTGATTTCCTTATAAGAGGTATAGACAGTACTTAAAAATGATACAACTCTACACCACCAACTTGTTGTTTCACATATTTCTAAGACATAAATAAAGCAATTCTCTCATATTAGCTCGAATTGCATGATTCATAGCCAATCAGAATTATTTTCAATTCAACCATCAATTTATTCATTAGCTTTATCGCGCGTTAGGGAATCATAAAATTCAAATTCTGAATTGTACAATCTTGATAACTATGGTCCTGTGTTTCTTTGACATCAGCCAGAACTAATCCAAACTCATCTGTCAACTCTGCAGTTTCAGAAATGATCTTCCATAAAACATTAAAAAATAAGAAATGGAATTGACAAGCTCCACAGCAATTTGAGGCAACATTCTTCCCAATGCATCCACCACAGTATATGCACAAACTTTTCAAATATTATCCTATGGACAGATAAGGAAATAACTGCTCGCCGTTTCCAGGCACTTAAAGGGGCTAGGGTTTAAGCATGCATCCTGTGGCTGGAAATGCACAACCTTAACCTAACAAATGATCTAAACAAAACCACTAAAAAATTTTTCACAAACTTTATCATCCCCATACGTCAATCTCGAAATTGAAACCATTCCCAAAAAAAATTACGCATTTCCAGTGCCGCAAATGTAGCCAACCGCACTCATTGATCGCACAAATGAACGAAAGCAAAAGAGCGAAAATCGAATAAACAAACAAGACCTAAAAAACTGACCAGTTGCGACCAAGCACTTCCTCTGCCCGATACCCAGTGACCATCTCGAACACCGTATTGACATATATAATAGGATGGTCCGGCTCGAGTGCATCGGTAACGACAAACCCACACGGCGCCGTTTGGAGCAAGTTCCCGACAGGGAAGGGAAGAGGGCCACCATCGTTGAGGACGAGACCTTCGTCCTCGTCGCTGCTAAGATCGGAATTGCTGTCCCACTCCATGAAGAAAAATGGGAAATCCAGTTCAGTTCACCCCATGAACATAAAAGGAAGGAGGAAGAATCGGGAAGAGATAGAATGATCAGTGATCAGAGTCGAAGAAGAGAGTGCGGGAAATTGAAAGTGGGAAGAAGGGGCGGTTGAGGATGTGTGCAGAAACGAGTGGTGAGCATACAGCTAAGAAGAGAGGCTTCTTGAGAGAGAGATGAGAGAGAAACGGCTTACATGCTTACATGTGGGCGGTGGCACAGTGAGCCTTCTTGTTGGTTGGAAAATCTGGGAACGGGTTTCGGTTAGGTTTGTTGGATTCGGACATGGGTAACACCTCACATGGGTATCACTTTTCTTTCCTTTTTTTCTTTTACTACGAAAGTTGAAAAGAAATTATCAAACCAAAACCAAAACCAAAAAGTTAAAAAGAAATTAATATAGTAACAGGTATATTCTTTTTATTTTTTTGCCAGAAAAGTGAGTCTGAGAAATAAAAAATAAGTCACACTATTATGTACAACTTATTAAAGTTTTACTATACATATTATATATTGATAATAATAATAATAATAATAATTACTTTACACACATTTTTTGATACACCATATATATTTTCGTGTATCCATATATAGTCACTAAATTGGTGGAATTATATAAGTAATCATGTTGAGAAAACCGCTTTTATTTAAATCTAATAATGTTTCAATCTAATCTAATAATAATGAATACTAAATAATTGTATCAAAGAAAATGGTGGAAGTCAATGAGTAAATTATGTTGTTCATAACGTATAATTAATATAATTTTGAAAGAAACCAATCCGTGTATAACTTTTATATTATACATTAATCTATATAATTTTAGAATTGATGACCAAAAGATCCAAAAACATAGATATAGTATAGACAAGAGTTATAATTAATCATATTTATATAGATAATAAATATGAGAAGATATATTATGTGTAAGAAAATTGTATGACTTTGACTATAAAAAATAGTAAGAAAAAAACCCATAAAAAAAGTCTAAAATTATTTAAATCAACGTATATCTTATTTTTAATTGTCTAAAAAAAGTTAATTTTCATTCCAAAGCGGCTGATGATGATTTTTCAATGAAAAAGAACTGTGCCAAAATTGTTTACTATATTAATATAAATGTTAATAAATAAAATGAGCTCTATACATCAATATCTTTCCCAAAGCATTACAAAAAAATCCAAATCGGACCTTAATTCTCTGCTGCACAGCCTCTGCTACGCAGTGTGCTGCGCATTGAGAGAGAGAGAGAAGGGAGGGGGTGGGTGGGTCGCACACGGGTGGGTGTGTTGGATTAAACGGAGAAGTCTATTCATTGGCAATTAAATAAATGGGCAAGCTAAATTATACGAACCAAATTCAAAATGCACAATTTTACTAATTCATATGAGTTGGACTGGGATGAGCTCTATTACTAAATTGCCTCCATAGTTGTATAATCAGCTTTACATGGTAAAACCTGATTCTATCAGACCTTGCAATTCATTTTATATCCAAAATTGGGAAAAATAATTATTACATCAGATATGATCGTCGTGTCATTCTCTTTACTCCCACCTCCACTGGCACTCATTGAGGACCACCGCCCATGATCATCATCATCCATTGAGGGGTATTTAAGTATTTTTAATTTCTTTTTCTTAATTTACAAGTGAAAACTAAATTAACTTAGATAGTCAACCAAACAAAATTAGTTAATAGTCATTACATTGATTTTTTTACACCAATCTCACCCTACCTCCGTTTTTCTCATCGATCACTTTTGAATAATTTTTATTTCTATTTATTTATCATTTTTAAATTTTAAAATAACATTAATTACTATTTTTCTAACTATTTATATATATTTTTTAAAAATCAAAAATAATATTAATTACTCTTTTTTATATAGGAGTATCTATTTGTTAAAGGACATATTGAAAAATTTAAAATAAATATTAACACATTAATTATATTTCTTAATTTGTATTCAACAACATTAAATATTGCATAAAAAGAAACAAATAAAGTATACTCCTCTTGTCATTAATATAAAACTCTTTTAATCAAATCACACGAATTAATAATGAGAATTAAAGTTAATTAATTATCTTAATTTCTCCAAAAATCTCAATATTTTTTCAAAACTACCCTTATGTAATTTATTTTTCTCTCTCTTTTTGATACATTAAATAGTATTTTTTTAAATACATAATAAATATTATCTCATATACTGTAAATAGTCATATATTTAAAATTAGGATAAAAAATTTTATATTTAAAATAAGAGGGAATAGAAAATAATCAAACCGACCCATGTATTATGAGTTTCTCCCAATAAAGGCATGATTGTGTACATGACAAACAGTACCATGTTTCTCTCATTCATAAGAATTACTAGTATATACACCTGTGTATGTTCGAGATATTTTGATGAAATCATACGAAAACTTCAAATTCATAGATAAATATAAATTAATAAACTATATAATTTAATAAAAAAATGTATATAAAGAAATTATTGTGATGTCATATAAATTTATTATATGAAATAGAGCTAAAGAAGATATGAAGTATAGATGACATAAATAATAAACAAGTTTTTAAGAACAATGTTAGTATTCCTATTCAGTGGATACATTTAAAAATATAGTTCTAAAATTATTAGCAACTAATATTATTCCCAAATCTTGTATGACATGTTTTTTTTACTCTGAGTAATATATGCTATAAATATCGATACTTAATAAAAATAGATGCACATATATTCAAGATGCATATACATTCAAACCACTTTGTACCAATTTGTATTAATTCAAATTTTTGCAGTAAAATGGTACAATTTTAAGTTATTATAAATATTTTATAATTTATTTTAACATTTTATACTATAATTTTTAGAATATTTAAAACTCATTTTTCTTGTAGTAAGTTGATTTATTAATTATACATATAAATTGTAATCCCTTACAAACAAAACCCAACAATCCACTACAAAAAACACTCAAAATAGTCCAAATTGAACAAAAATAGGGAACGGCGTCATGGCCTGCTACAATGTCGTCACGACGTGCGACTATTATGGATGGAGGAAGGAAGAAGGCAGTAACATCTAGCACCACGGCCTGAGCTATGGCAGCACGGCACCAATATCAGTATTCATATCAGTAAAATACTAATTTTTCCGACGAACTTTTGACACACATAACTTCGCGCTCCAACTTTCGATTGATCTGATTCAACTCCCTACAAATCACTATATTCTCGATCTAATTATGAACACCAACCACATCTCAAAATACCTCTACTTGGAGATTTTGGACAATAGAAACTATTTTGATCACTTTTTAACCAAAATCAAGAGCTCAATAACCGCAAATACCACCAATGACCAATTAGCAGTCCATGATCATTTTCACGGGTCACATTTGACACGAGGGACTTGTGCAAGAAGGTTTCACTCCAGAGAAGTCACTCCTTTGAGTTTTGACCCTCTTGAACCCTGAATCAAATCAATGGGCTATATACCCATTTCACACATACAAGGCTCAAAAACCATATTGAGCTCACAAATAAGGTACACTCTGCCTAACAAAGACACTCGCACATGCACCAACACAAATTGGCCTATACCGAGATCCAAAATCAAAATACATAGCATCACAGTCACAAACTTGGCATTTTACCATATCAACATAAATCCTCATCATTCTACCAAATACACACCACCACATACACTACAACATCCCCAGGATACAGATAACAGGCAATACATACATCACTAAGCTACTTAACTCAATCCATTACATAAACCAATAACATAAAGCTACCAGTTAAAACTTGAATATTCCCGTGCGAAGGAGAGCTAAAACTCCTTAGTCTTCTCTGAGCTAGTGCTAGAATCTTCTCCTAAAATATTAACCAGAGAGGGTGTGAGACATAGTCTCAGTAACCAAAGACACGCATAAGCAACATATAAATAGTATAACCAATATACGTATGATGCAATGCAATGTAAATGTAGTGATATGAAAATTCCCTTTCGTACAAGAATAAAACCACAGGGCTAGTTACCATCATAAGGTAAACCCGATAAGTGAATTCTTTCCAATAACTGGTAAAGAATGATTACGGGACGTCACGACGCTTACCTCTCACTAGTATGACCTAGTCAAAGGCTACATTATTGATTGGATCGTGGTTCTTCTTCTTCTGGACCACCCAAATTGGTGATGATTTAGAGGAAGTACATCCCCAATCCACTGTCATCTTGCTCTCCTAGCCAAAGGAAGAAGATTTAGTGGTAGGGATATATAATCATCAACTTCATCACTTGGACATGAGGCCTCACATGTTCCACGAGTAGATTGGTATACCACGTAGTATTATCATATCTCAAGTCATCATCACCCAATCAACAATGTCCAATGCTATACTAACATGTTAATCCATACACAATCATTATTATCATCATAATCATTATAGTCATCGTGCTAGCATATTATCATATGGGGATGCTTACAAATCATATACATGTATAACAATAACATATTCTCATACATCAAAGCAAGGGATAAAGATAAAGCTTACCACACTCTAGCCATACAAGTACTATGGTATGAAAAGAACAAACATAACTATAGGCAATATTATGGTATGAAAATGAACAAACATATAAAATCAACAACTAACACACACATACAACATACATCTCAGTTACCTTGAATTGTTGGCACACTGCATACAGGGGTTTAGCAAGCCATTTGAGCGCCAATTCATGAATCAAACACTTTCAATCAATGGATATAACACTATAATGTTATAATACCTCTTATTAACATAACGCATAAGTAATTCAAAATCTACAATTCAACCATTTAAACTTGACTCATTGCTCCAATAACATAAATACGCACCAATGAGCCCCAAACACATATTCCCAATGTATTAAAAACTGGACCGGTCGATTCGACCGGTCCGACCGGGAACGGACCCCTGGTCCGATCAAGTCATAGATGAAGACCGGAGCTCTTCAAAATCAGTGCAAACCAGAGTAAAATCAGTCAAAAATTGACCAAAAACCGATACAAAACTAGTTTGACCTCTTTTTTTTTTTAATTTTTTAAATATTTTTTATTTTTAAGATAAAATAACATTATTTTTAGTACTAAATAGCATTATTTTTTGTATAAATTTTTTCTTTCTATATTATAATATGGTATAAGTATTATTATGATACATAATTATAAATAATGATAAATTTACTTAACAAATAATATAAAAATAGAATATCAATTGACGATTTTGAATTCAAAATATAATTATAGATGAATATTAATTTGTTTAGATTTTAATATTTGGTTGTAAAACTTATTAATAACATTTTTTATTTTTTATATATTATTAAATTTATTTTTCATTATAGATTGAATGTTAATTTTATGATCATGGATAAATATCTTTCATATTTTTTATCTACATTATTTAAAATATATTAATTTATTCACAACCGGTCTGACCCCAGTCTAACCATTGAACCTTAAACCATTGCTTCATGCGGTTCAATGGTCAGTCCAGTTTTCAATATCTTGCATATTCCAATCATGAACAAACACAAAAATCTTGGATTCTAAGTTTCCCCAACAAATTCAAAGCTAGGGTTCGATATATACACCTTTAAATCATCTCAAAATCCATACCCATATTATAGAAACACCAACTAACACTTCAACAACCCCAAAGTAAGCGTTTTAATCAATAGAATCATCTCTAAACTCGAAACATAACACACTCTAATGAATTTCATGGCAAAAACGGATAGAAAAGAGAGGAGAGGAAGCAAAATCCACTTTCTAACAAAGATTGAAGTTTCTTAAGTTCAGAAATTACTCCCCAAGACCAGAAATTATGAACTCTAGTAGAGCTCTACCTCTTCTTCTTCAATTTCTTCCTTTCGTCCGACTGAAGTGTGTTCTGATTTAAAGAAATTTTGTAACTCGCGCCACGGTGATCGATTAGCTCATTGCGGCGTGAGACCTTTCTTTTCAAAAAAGATTAAAATTCTTTACTTTCTTGCCACGACGGCCCTACCTTTCACCACGACATGTAGGCTTCTGTCTTATTTTCTTGAATTCTTTTCCCTATTTTATCCTTTCTCTGGCTCTGGCTCTTCTAGTACTGCACAATTCAAAATGTACACTTCTCATTAATTCACAGTTAAGTCCAAGACAATACTTTGATAGTCATTACATAAATAATATTATATATGTATAATTATCTCCTATTTTCTTATCCTAAAATTTTAAAAATTGTTATATCTTCCGTATCGAATTTTATTATATATATAATACACATACTTGTATCAATGTATACAATCAAGGTAAAGAAAATATAAGTGGAGAGAAATGAATTCTTACAAATTAGTCATATTTGATTTTTCCTCTTCATTTGTTTCTCACTATGATTATTTTTTGGTGAAATGTTTCTCACTATAAATAGTTTTATCGGTCTCAAATATAAGAAATTTTGAGAGAGTTATCTTGGTAAAATATATAAGAGATAAATCTAAATGTTTAGTGCAATAAGTATTTTTCCAATAATGCCCCTCATTAAATTTGAGGAAATTTGTGATTCTTAATAATCATTAATTGATCTTGTGAAAAGAAAACCATTAATTTAGGGTAATTTTTTTTAAAAAAATATATGTTTTACCACAAATTAAATAAGACTAATAAACTTTGACTAACATTTTTGTCCAATATGCTAGATCAATCCAACTTCAATTGGAAAATTTATTGTGGTTCCAACTAATTTGAATCAAGTCGAGGGGTTGTATTTCCAAGACTCGAATTTGAAACCTCTTAGATAAGCTGGTACAACCCTTAGGAGTTGAATAAAATGCTTGGTAGTCTTTGAAGTGATTTTGTTCCTTATATTTGAGACTCTAGAGAGAGTATATTTTAAAAATCAATAGCAAAGTACTATTTTATAAATATTAAGACATGAACCAAGAAAAAATGTTTTTACATATTGTACTGTTCACATATTATACTGTAGTGTACGTTCATTTCTTAAACTTTACATATAAACCCAAAAGTTGAAAACCGTTTGTAATTTTTTCATCATATATATATATATATATATTATTTTTTGATAAACTTTTTACCTCACACACACATGAATTGGGGGGGGGGGGGGGGAGGAGTCCAAATTCCAAAAGTGCAGAATCCTTTATTACAAATCATAAGGGCCCATGGACCCCCACGGCGAGAAGTCGTTGTGCGTAAGCAAATATAATTTGGGTGCTGCTCCCACAAGCCTTAGGCTGGCAGCTTCAATTTTTTCCTGGGCCTTCCTTCCAAATTTAATACGCCCCACAATCATGCAAATTATTACCATCATCAAACTTTGCACAGGAAGTTGCGCATTCCTCCTGCTGCATTTTCTGAAATTCATTCAATTTTGGAATAATAAAAAAGAAACCGAAACTTATTTGTACAGCATTTATAGTTAGAATTAACAAGCCATATTATTTACAATTATGAATAATGCAACTTATTTATCAATATAATACACACACAAATTATATGTCTAATTTATAATTAAAAGAGGTGAATGAAAATTGGATGATAAACTCTTGTAATTAAGGCAGAGATTACCTCAAGTTTATGGCTTGTGTTTATGGAAGACCTAAGTTCTTCAAGCAAATTAAGTAGAATATTTGGAAGACTATAACTCAGTTGTTTCATTTGGAGAAACCAATCCATATTCAAGGAGGGATTTGCTCACCCAGAAAAACTCAAGATCAAGTTCATTTAGAAAAAATAACTCAACCTTTGCTAAACTTTGGTGAACTGTATTTTATCTATGAAATTAATGGGAAAATGTATTTCTCATTGATTTCTTTTAGCGAGGAGAAAATAACCATTTAATGAGAGATTTACCCATTGTTAAATTACTATTTGTGCTCACATAGTAGATATTATTTAGTTTTGTTTGCTTTGTATTGATTCTTGGATGGCTAACCTCTCTTTTTCATGACAAAAAGTAGTAGTAGTAGTAATATAAAGACACAATTTAATTACTTAATTTTTTTTTTGTAGAAAAAGTTTTTGTTCAAATTTTTCATTATTGTTGGTCAGAAATAGGGAATGTGGGGTGGACTCCTTTAATGTTTTCCCTCACAACTCGTAAGTGTACCTCTTCATCAATGCCATTAATCCTTGCACATGCCGTTTCATGTGCATGACAAGAAATTTATCAACAGGTAGTTGAATTTTTTTATTACTTCACAGTCACACAACAAAGTTATTGAGATATTTCTTTTCATTCATATTAATGTCAATGGAGGAATATGCCCTTAAAAGTTATACTGCACACTTGAAACGCAACACCGAGTTTTTGTCCCCTAAACAAATCAGGGTCTGATTGGTTTTTAATTTTATAAAAATAACTTAGAATAAATAAAATTTGTAAAAATAAAGTTTAAATAAAGTAAGTTTGTTATAAATTGTTATATTTAAATATTCTTTTTACAAAAATAAGTTTGACTTTGAAATCTATTTAAATGATAAAAGTTAATAGTACTTTTAAATATATAATATAAAGTAAGTATCCTCTTCTTTTCTAAAATCACAATTTTACTAATTAAAAAGTAATTTTCTTTCTTCTTTTTAAAAATTGTAGTTTAACCCATTTTTTACTTTTTAAAAAGTAGTTTGTAAATGGCCAAACATTCTTATTGTGAAAAATAAAGTTTGAAATCATAATTTAGCTTATAAATAGGTAAACCAAATAGGCCCTAAATATTTACAAAACACAGTGGCTAGATCCACCTGCAAACACACACACAAGACACATATCATTGAAAATTTAGTCACAATTGTTTTTGTTTTGTTTTGTTTTGGGCAACAAATAATCCAGTGTCCCATATTACCGATTAATTTGAATTTAAGCTGAATTAAACTCTAATTGTGGGAAGCTCTCCTAACATGTTTAGTAAAAAATTTAATTTCAAAAATTACCAATCAAAACTTAATGTTTAATTTAAACCAATTAAAATATCAGGTTTACAAATTTACAGAAAGTTTAAGCTAACTTCATTACTTGTGGATAATATACCTTACTATGAAATTAAACTAGCATGGTATAAAGCTGACATAAAAATATTGCAAAAATAGCCAAGATTTCAAGTAACATGAAAACTTACATTATTATATCATAGTAAACAGAGAGAATTTAGAAGCAAAAAAAAAAAAAAAGGTCCATATTAACAAAACCCTTCCTTGTTGGGTCTCCTTCAAGGGATTCTCAGATCTTCCACCATCATCAACTTATATGATTCCCAAGGCTCAGCCAAACCCATTTTGAGGCAGCTCACAGGTTCCTCACATGTAGCATGATGTCCCATTTAAAGAAAATAAGAAACAGCTTTGAGTAATAAGTAAACAAAAACATCTTCAACTTTAAATCAAGCATATGATTTTGTACCAAGAAAAGCCTAACATGTGTTTGAGATTTCTTAGTTTCAGGTCAACAAACAGAACAACATAATAAGGATGACAACAACACAGAGAACAATAGACCCCACATTTGCAATCAAAACTCTAATTCACGTACAAACTGCAATTGGTTAATGTGGTCTGGTCCAGACGCACCCAATTTTTCATGCCGATTGTGTGAAAAATCGAGTGCGACATCTAGTAACTATTTTCTTTAAGTAAAGTCTCATATTTAAATATGTTATTGAAAAGACTCTAGTAAATAAATGCACGAATATTTTGACACTTGTATATATGGTAGAAGTTTTTTTTCCTAGGATGAGATCCGTGTGATCTTTTGCTTTTTAGCACTTATTGAAAGAAAAAATGGCACCGAGCTTTTTCTTTCTTTTTTTTCTTTTCCATAACTTTTGTATATTCCAGGATCCCCCTCTTTTTTTTTCTTCCCGATTAACATCCCCTCTTTTTTGTACTGGGATTTTGGTGCTAAAATGCTAATTGAACATTTTATCCATCACACTTCGTTACATGGACAAATTAGGGGAAAAAAGTACATTTTAGGATGTATTGATTGCTCAAAACAAAAAAGTGGATATGTGCACAGCGACAAGAAGCCCACGTCAAGCCTGTCAGTTTATGAATTTAGGCCCACTTTTCAAACATCTCTTGATTGGGCTTAGTTTGGGCTGGACCATGTCTTATTTGTTTTAAACTCTGGTCCACATGTAGTTTGGTTGGTTTGAGCTTGTTCCCTCACATCCATATATTAATATTAATATTAAGTGACATTGTTCATAAACCCCAAATAATGTGATTCATCATTCAAGCTCTAAATAATGCATGAGCAGCTGACCTAGTTAAACTTAATAAATAAATAAACCGAGTACAACTTGGTTTGTATAATATTCTTTATTTGCATAAATTTAATAAAACAACCCTAGATTTTGAATTCCTTATATGGAAACCCTAGTTTTTTTTTAATCCCTACCATTAATAAATTCTCATATATAACTTCCTGTGGATAAAATGAAGTTCACGAGTAAATGGTGGAGCTTTATTTCTCAGATGACTCAAAGCATTCCAAGTCCAAGTCAAAAGCATGTTCTTGAAAAAACAAAGATTTAATTTTCTAACCCACGAGGTAATTCATTGGCTTTTATCTTATTTTATTTGGAGGAGTTAAATGAGTTTTGGTCGTTTTCTCATTTTTTATATTCTAGTTTTAGCAAAATGATAATGATGTCTTATCTTATGAGAATGAACTGTTGACACAGGCAATTTTAATTAGTAAGATTCATTTCAGAAATGCCAAATGTACAATGTGTTTCATTGCTGAGAATCTCATGCTATATGGATACCATGAACTCTAATTTTGTTCTTCTTCTTTTTTTCCTTTTTGGGTAAAAATAGTTTACATGATTTGGTTCATAAAGTTCATCAAAACTTAGACAAGCCTCTTGATTCAGAGTATTTATAGACGTACTTAATTATATATGTATACATTATTCATTAATAAGGTCATCATATTGCTAATGATACTCAAACACATGCCTTTATGAAGTATAAATTACATCTTTACTAATTAAACCAACTTACATTCACATATTGATGAAATTAAATGTTAGCCCGGTGCTTTCTTTGCATGGAGTCCAAAAAAGTGACTCTGAGATAAGTCACACTATTCATAGTTTGTGAATAGTGCTACTTTTTAATTAAAAATTTTAATATATATATTGATCAATTTAATACTACCTTCTCTCCTAAATATAAGAGGCAATTAAGGGGCTCTTTTTGTTTCAAAATATAAGGAATAAATAAGAATTATATAGTGTAATTTAATGTTTTCTTTCAACAATGTCCCTTATTAAAAATTACTTTCATTAATTACATGATAAAAGTCTTAAACATTAAATGTGAGCATTTTTTAAAACTATTTTAAATTTCTCATATATTTAATTATTCCTACTATTTTTAACTATGTTTCTTGATATTTATTAATTAGTTATTTGTCTCTTATACTTAGGAATGAAGGTGTAATATCTTACTATTCAATATTCATTATTCTCAGTGTCCATGTCAGCACAAGTGTAGGAAAATTTGTCATTTTTGTGCATTGTTATATTCAAGAGTGGTTTGCTGTGAGTGTCACCTATGGCTTCAAAATGAGGAAAATATAAATGCTTATGTTGATAATTCATTTTTAGTCAATCTCTGTGATTACAAGTCGTTTTAGTTTAAATTAAATACATGCAATCTGTAAGCTACGTCGTTTTAGCTTCATAAACAATCCCCTCAACCAAATCCAGACAAAATATCAGCTAGAATCGCGAAGTTGGACCGCTATTTAATTTTGCCATTTTTTTCATCTTTTACAAAATCCAAAAAAACCCAACCCATGTAAGAATAATCAATATAAACTTAAACCACCCACATCATCTGAGTTCCGGAAGATATTTTAGCACTATTGTTTAGGGACATTGAGATAAAGGATTCTAAAACCCTATTTTTCTTAATAGAAATTAAATAGGTATTCTTTCAAAATTAAGGCTTAATTAATAGGCCTTTGACATGCTCTTTGGCAAATTCATAAAATTCGCAACATATTTATAAACCATGGAGCCTACCTTTAATATTGACCCCAATGTACATATCAATTACAAATCAGTGTACTTAAAAGATGCATATAGAGACATCTAACACCAATAAATAATTATTTCTCTCTCATATTTTTTCTTTTTCCACATATATTTAAAAATTGAGTGGCATTAAAAAGAAAAAATAAAATAAAATAAAAACCAGATTAGCATTGGAACGCTCTTCGTAGGTCAGAGGATGAAAAAGGGTCACTCTTATCATCTTTGTTCAATTCGATCAACATTGGCATGAATAAAAAGGTGGTAGAAATTAAAAAACCAAAAGATTTTAATTAGCCATCGTCTAAAAGTATGTTTTTGAAGACCGGTTTTCTTATCCACGGGGAATTCATTGGCTTTATTATTATTATTTTAGTTGAAGTAGTCAAATGAGTCTCTGTCTCTCTCTCATTTTTATATTAATTAGTTGTTGCTAAGTGATACCGATAGCTTAACTTATGAGAATGAACTGCTTGCACACACAGTCAATTATAATAAGAGTCCTCTAAGAAATGCCAAATGTATGTTTCCATTATTAATTTTTTAATTAAAAGAAGTTAGAATAAAAATAATAGACGGTTGGATTCAACTCATATACGAGCAAATGAAGGGTTGATAAGCTATCATGCTTACAAGACAAAGATATCATAATTATGTGATATTTGTCCGTTAAAGATGCAAGGATGTGAATACAAGAATGAGAAAAAAAAAGGATATAAAATTCTAAAATATTATTATAATATCATTAATTCTTGTTTTGGCATCAATAGTTCACTGCCAAAAAATTAAAAAAAAAAAGGAAATTTGCCACAATAAATCTAAGACTTATGTTGATTCCTATAATGTTTTCTTAATTCCATCATAAATTTTGTGTATTATTGTAGTGGTTTTCAATAATGTCTATACAAGCACAAGCCTTCAAAAATTTGTCATTTGTGCATTGGTGTATTCTCAAGATTGGTTAGCCATGGGTGTCATTTGTCAAAATGGCTTGAAAATGAGGCAAATATTAATTCATGTATAGATCATTTATATATTTTTTTTAATATTTGTATATATTTAGTCAACCTCTGTGATTACAAGTCATTTTAGTTTTAAATAGATGCAAATAATCTACGTCGTTTTAACTTCATTAATAATCTCATGAACCATATCCAAGCCAAATATCAGCTAGCTCGTGAACTTGGACCGCTATTTTGTCATTTTCTTATATTTTACAAAAATCAACAAAAGCACTGTCAACTTGAGATATATACACATCTTCTTCATTAAAAACGAAGGTTTATATATTTATATAATATTTTGGATGCGTTATAAGTTCAGTATTTTCATAGATTTGAAACAATCTGCGTTCATATTATCAAGTCTTACAAAACCAATTGTGCGTAGCATTAAAAAGACTAATTAGGCTATGTTCGAAGACGGAGGGAGGAGGCTTAATCATCATTATATTGTGTTTGAATCATCATTGTATTATTGGCCCAAAAATGATAAACGTGGGAAATTAACAACGAAACCTCCTATAACAAATTGCTAATTAAATACTATTTTGGCAGATTCTAAAACATACAACTTGTTACAAGCAAATCAATCTTGTCACTATATGACTAAATTAAAAATTTATTTATATATAATTTATTATTTTTATTTTTAACATTTCTTACTATTATTAATTATTTTTAATACATATGAAATTATAATTATTATTAAAATAACTATTTAAAATAAAAAAATATAAAGCATATTAACTTTTTCAAAAAAAATTGGCTCCCCAATAATGCATATTATTTTTGGGTTCGCCCCTGGTTATGTTTAGGATAACACTGCATTTCTTATCACAGAACGTGGTGACATAGGGATTCCTAAATATAAAAAGAAAAATGAGATTTGATTCATTCAAAATATTTTGGTAGCAATTCAGGGATGAACCCGATAATGTATAACTATATATATATATATATTATGAAAGTATAACTATATTTTAGGGCGTTTTGTATGCATTGGATACCGAATCAAATATGTATATAAGTCCACTAGGGGATACACGTTACATTTTCAAGTTCATATCTTCGATCTCACATGCCAACATGTTTCTTTAGCCACAGAAAAGATCAATCATGATATTGCAAGTTTGAAAGCTGTTCAGAGCACAGCAAACGTAGCAACAAAAGGCAAACAAACTAACAAGGAATGAAGAAAGGTTCTTGTACCTTTTCAAGGGTTGCACAGGAACCGATAACACCTTCAACTTTAATATCCTTAGAGCAGTTTATCTCAAATATTCCACTGCAATGCAAAGATAAAATAAGGGGGAAATTTAAATTGGGAAACAAGATGTTCAGCCCTACCAACACTAAGTCAGGAATAGATATATATTAACATCATTAACTTCAGATTTAGGGAAAGATATGTTGGTATTAATTACAATAGCATTTTCATGTAACAAATAGTCATGATTTTAAAGAATAGACAGAAATGTAATATAAGTTGAACTTCATGACATCAGGCAATCAACTGATCCAAAAATATCTTATCATTCTTCTATAACGCATTGAAAAGAAATGAAAAGATTATATTATAGCAAAATATTCCAAAATAAATGCGAGTTGCGTCCACCTTTCTAATAAAAATAGCACTTGAATACAAACATCGTCTGACCCTTGAATGTTACTTGTAAATATCCTAATATTATGCTTATAATTTCTGAAAATTTCCTTTGTTGGTCTTAACCCTTATCTTTAGTAATAAGTCATTCATCCATCCATTTATACTAGGACCCATTTGGTACAAACTGAAATGAAAAAAGGAATGGAATGAAAGAAGTAATTTTATAGATGAGAAATGTCATTCGCACGCTTGAATAAAAAAATAATAAGAGACAGTTACTATTTAGTATTGAGAAATGTCTTATGTGCCAGGGAAAGGAATGCCAAGTAGTTTAGTATTAAGGTGTCATAGTCTAAAAACTCATCTTCATTGTTAAATCTGGGACTTATTATGTCTGATTATCAACTATAGGAATAATAGCATACTGTAAGTAAATGCCGAGGAGAGAAATATAGAGAAGCTTCCCCATGACATAATAATTCCTTAAACAATTTTTGACAGAAGGTGGAGGGAGACTTGATAAAGCTTTTCAATATACATAGATTCACACTACAAGAGAAATCAGAATTAATGACAGAATTTTTTTGACAAATAGAATGCCATTACTAAATTTAGACATTAGCAGCGGATTAGTGACATATAGTAAAAATTGTCATTTTCGACTCAAAATTTACACATTTAATAATAGAAAGTCTCTCATCATTACTTGTGGTCACTAAAACTAATAATAGTGACAGATTAGTGACAAACATTAAATATTGTCATATTTTTTTTTTTCAATTTAATATAGTTGTGACAGGTATGCATCTGTCACTACGTATAAAATTTAGTAACATATTGACTTTTTTTATTCTAAAAAATAATAAAAATAAAAATAAATAATTAAATATAAATTTAGCACACTAGTGTATCAACTTTTGATTAAAATAAAAAAAGTAAATTTGTGCTAAATTTTCATTTTCCAATTAAATAAAGTGTGTATATGTATATATGTATATTAAAATTTGAGTATAAAGAGTGAATGATTCTCATAACTTAATTAGTAATATAAGAGTATTTAAGGTTTCAAGCATGTGAGGTCTTGGGTTCGAGACTTTGAAATGTAATCTCTCATTACAAATAAGAGACCATTGGTGTTGAAGGTTCTGGGAATTGGGAGAGGGGAAAAAGTAACCAAATGATAATATTTATTTTTAAGACAAAAGACTCAACAAAAAAATCAGTGACGGATAGGTTTTATTTTAGTCACAGATATTGATGCCCCCAAATAGTGTTACAGATAGCATGGTCAAGCCTTTCTTTAATATGCTGTGAGCCCAATCTTCGATTACTCCATGTAAAATGTATCCCATTTGCTTCTAGATCAATCAAACCACAGTCCGTGATAAAGTTATCAAATTCCTTAAAACTGGCAAGCGATCAAATGCGACCTCCCTATTTTTCTGAATTGCACAGCAAGTCACTAAAATCACCTATTAATAACCATGGATGTTGTGTGCCTGGGACCAGATTAAGGTATCTCTCCTGAGAAGGGCCATATACAAACGATATGGTGCCCCTGACATCATCAATTCCTTTTCTAACCTTTACATGGATAGTATTAGCCAATCTAAACTTAACTTCTAAATCCACCCCCTTTTTCAACCACAAGCTTAGACCCCTGGATAAACCTCTTGTCTTTATAAACACACCGTGTTGAAACCCCAATCTTCTTTGAATCTGTCTAACCTTTACTGCTTTCATTCTTGTTTCCATCAGAAACACAAGTCGGGGATGGTATTTTTGGCATAAATACTTCAATGTTTAACTATCAAGGCCACCCCCAACCCCTGACAATTCCAACTGCGAGCACTCATGGCGACCGGGTGGCTGTTTCAGGCCAACCACCAGGCCTCAGTTCATTCTCTACAACTGTCACTCCAAAGACAATGTTCCTTGGTAGAGGCTCCATACAACTGAAGATAGAACAAGCACTCTAGGAAGTACCCATACCTAGAATTGCCAATTGATGCTTTGCCCAAGCTAATTTCTTAAAATTGCCCCCTTTTTTACCAATGCTTCGTCCTATAGGAGACACCTTAGCTATTGGAGACGTTAACACACAGCTTTCTTCCCCCTTGAGGCCCGGATCTTTCCATTGTTCTCCATCTAATTTCCCTATTTCTGACAACCATCCTCTAGGTCATCCTTTGCTTCCCTTTTCAGATTGACCTTGTTAAGCTCTAATGTTAATTGATGCTCTTGAGTCAGAATAACCGCCAGATCTAAACGCACTTCATCCCCCTTAACTAAATCATCTTCTTCGGGCAGGTAGACAAAGTGCTCATGATTTCCTGAAATGCGTCATATAGGTCTTCCTTTATGCTTCCTTATACTTCTCCTATTCGGCTGAACATCCATTGCAATTAATTGGGCTTGTTCTTGAGGGAAAAGTAGGGCCTACTAACTACCTAATACTACTTTCATCTCCCTTTCCCTCTCTTGGATATTTGGTTGAGTATATTGGGTCTGGATGTTATAGCAACCCTCATTATACTATCCTAAACTTAGTCTCGACCTAATGAAAAGTATACTTGATGATGTGTGCAGGACCGGAGGAACTAGGATAGAGAAAGAACAAGTAAGAGGCAGAAGCACTCCACGCCGTGGTGAACTTCTATATATTTCGGACGACTATAGAAGCTAGTGAGAAGTAGGGACACCGCAGCGAACGAATCAGGGAGCTTCTGTATTTTTCAAATAGAAGGGCTATACGCAACGATGAACTATGCCGCAGTGAACTTGTTACCTATCGCTACGCTAAACACCAGATCTTTATAAATCGAAAGTCATTTCAGTCGAGCGAGGAAGATAAAAACGGAGGGATCAGAGAACAGAGCATGGATCTCTGCTAGGGCTTCGTTTCTCTAACTTTTGGGAGTGAGTTTCGGAGCTTGGGAGCTTGTATTTTGGTTGATAAGTGATCCCTAACCTTTCATCCTCTCTTTTCTCTTTGATTTTTGAATGGATTTTTGAGTATATGCATGGAAATCCCAATTTAGTTGGATTCCACAGGTTAAAATGGTTGTTAAGTGATCAATGAGGTGTTATTTAGTGTTATTGATGCTTGAGTATGACTTTTAAAAGAATTATGCATGATTTGATGGAAACCCTAGGTTGAAATTTGGGAAGAAATGTGGCAATCCAAATTGCATATGTTGATGCATGATTTGAATGGTTGTATGAAGTTATTGATGCATGAAAATGTTTTTGGAAAATTGGATTAACCTTAAGCAATGGAATTATGAGTTTTGGAATGGTTGTGCATTGGATTAACTAAAGGTATTGTGTAATTATAGTGTTTTAATTGGACAATCGAAGGTCGGAGCACAAGGTTGTGTGAGTCAGAAATTCACCTAAAAATTAGCAATTTGCTGACATAGATTCTAATACGTGTTTTGTGACGCCAAAAGCTTGGCCATGAAGTCAACCTATTCTGTCTACCGTACGCCATGATACTGTAACTCGTTGTGGCTCAGCCCTATTCTAGTTTTGTTCAGAGTTTTTCTACTTTTTTGACGTGTTAGGAGTTGTTTTCAAGGCTTTTGGAAGTAAGTCTTTACATTTTTGTATCAAAGCAATGGTTCTGGCCATTGTTTCTGTTTGTGGTAATACATGGCACAATTTCATTTACATAGACTTGTATATTCCCATTGCAATACTAGTTCAGAGTCATATAACTAAACATGTTACTACTCGTGTATAGGAAATAATGTCTCATAGGGGAGGATAAAACAATAATAATCTGATGAGGCAGATACATGAGATGTTGGTTGATCTAAGTGACTAAGTTAATACTCAGGGGGAAACACTAAATGGAATACAAGAGCAGTTGAATCAACGAGGGTATGGTGATGTTAATGAGGAGGCCGGTATGTATGTAGATCTGAATACTGGAGATAATGATGCGAATGAGATGGAGCCTGAGAGGGCCCCGAGAGCTAGAAGGAGGGGTATTTCCTCTCAACTGAAAGACTTTTGGAAGCTCAATCCCCCGGCTTTTGACTGTAAAATGGACTCTACATTGACTGAATAATGGGTTTACCAGTTGGAGACCATATTCGACGTCATAGACTGCACCTCTAAGCAAAGAGTACAATTGGCAGTATTTAAATTGGAGAAAAAGGCTAAGTGTTGGTAGAGGAGTGTTCTACTGAATGTGGAAGCCATGGGAGCTCCGATGAACTAAGAGTAATTTAAGGATAGATTATTTGCACATTACTTCCCTTTTACCCTCATGATGCAAAAAGAGGCTGAATTTCTAGCTTTCCAGCAAGGGAACTTGGTGACTGATGACTATATTGATCAATTTCTGAACCTAGTCAAATTGGCTGATGAATATATTTATAGAAATAACAGCCAACAAAAGTGAAATCAAGACTTTTGTTGGCAGTTTTACAAATAACCGTCATTTTTATTGGCTTTTTTTCTCAGAACCGCCAACTATCACTACTAGAAAATAAGAATTTAGTAGAGACAAATCCCTCGCTAAATGCCTTTTTTTCCTCACTAAATTGAAAATAGCGAGAGATAAAATTCCTCACTAATTTGGTCGCTATAATTGGTATCGTTAAATTTAGCGAGGGATGAGGTAATTCCCTCGCTAAATTAGCGAGGGAAATAGCAATGGATCTAATCCCTCTCTAAATTTAGCAAGGGGCTCATTCATCGTTAAACTACAAAAAATTCAACACTACCACTTCATTGTCATGTCACTACCGAGATTGTGCCATGTCACCTACCACCTATGCCACATTACCATAACTGTGACACATCACAGTCATGTCATATAATTGTTTCAAATATGGCTTTACATATATTCGAACCCATGACCTCTTACTCTCATTGTCCTTATAGTCACACTTTTGCCAGTTGAACTAGAATGTATTTGCAGTCTTTATATAAAATTTTGAATATATATTATTTATCTACATACTTAATACACACACATGTATATTTATAAATTAATATATTTTTAAAAAATACAAATATATTATATTTTCAATTACTAATATCATAAAATACTTTATATTTTGAATTTTGTAATAAATGAATTTTTAGTTTCTTTTTTTGCCAACAAGTTATAAAAATTAATTTAGCTATTTTTATTAATTTAAAATAATTAGCTGATAGAAATAATTTTATAACTTAATTATTAAAAAAATTTAATTCATTAAAATTAAATTTTTAATAAAATAATTTTAATTTGTTAAAATTATTTTAAAAAAATTTAGTGAAAAACAAATCTTTCACTAAATTTCTCGCTATTCATAATAATTTAGCAATGAATAAAAAATACATCACTAATTCCTTATTATTTGTATTAATTTAGCGGGGAATAAAAAATTTTTTGCTAATTTTCTGGCTAAATTTAACAATGGTTATGAACTTATAATTTCTCATTAATTCTCTTGCTATTTAGATTATTTAGTGAGGGATTTGTGATTCCTCACTAAATTTCCTCGCTAAATTCTATTTTTCTAATAGTGTATAAGACGCTAAGAAAAATTATTTTTTGTGTAGTGCACCATGTTATTTTAACTAATTATGCTTCAATTGTTTGACAGTATTTTCTTGCATGAGGCTCGGAGGGAAATAGGTAATTGATCACATAGACACAAATATCCAAGTTATATTTTATGCTTTCATTTAAAAAAAAATATGTCGATATTTTAATTTTATTTTAAGTTATTCTTTAATTTAATTTAATTTATTTCAAGCTTATATTTTAAATTCTAATGTTATCTTTTAATTTTATTTTGTTTCAATTTTTAAAACAACGTTAAAAAGAATCCTTTCAATTTTTTAATTAAGGTGGTTTATTAGCAAAGTAGAATATGCTTCTTTTTTTTAAACTTTTAGCCTAAATGTCTTTCTCATAGGAAAAAATACATTAAAACTCGTGACTTTTAGGGAATGGAAAAATTAAAATTTTTGTAAATGACATTATTGTGGTACTTTTTTCAATTGTTATTAGTTTTCTAAAAATTGTAACTTATTATTATGAGAAAAAATATTTTTAATAACAAATCATTTGATATTCAATATTACCGGCTAATTTGAATTCAAGCTATAACTATAAGAAATACGAATACTAGTAGATTTGAGATGTGCCTGTAATAATTTTAGAATTACATTTAATTAAAGACTTTAATTTTTCACAAAAATTTAATTTTTAGAATCTTTGAATAGTATCATTAGCATTTTACCTCAATTCTCATTAAAAAAAAAAAAAAGGAGTAGGACAGGCCATGCTTGTGTTTAGTCCCAGAAAATGGCGAATATTTGCTGTACTTTATCATACTTGATCAGCTGAAGCCTGAAACCATGTTGCAACTAATAATTGATTCTATTTTGAAAATCTTGGCCTTTCTTTCTTGGAAACTAATGAAACGACCGTTTGGCACAAAGGATAATAAATAATACTCCCTCCGTTCCGCTATATAGTGCACTTTTTTGAGAAATTAATGTTTCATAATATAGTACACTTTGCGGATTACGTAGTGTAATTTTGTTCTCTTTCCAATATTGTCCCTAATTAATAAACCCAAATATGTGTTTATGATTAAAATATTTCATTCTCAAAACATTTAATGAGAGTAATGTGAGAAAAAGTGGGAAATTTTGTTAGTTATTAATTATTGTCTTGGTCTGTGTGTGGTAGTTAAAAGTACACTATAAACTAGAACAGAAGGAGTACTACCAATAATATAAATAAATATTATATTTTCAACGTTTGTTTGGTTTTTCAATGCAAAGTGGCCACAAGCCATGGAAAATCATTTTGGTTTGGACCACAATATTATTAACTAGTACTGCTACAATATATGAACTCTCATGGCAAACTAATGAATGAGCTTTACCTTTTTGACTAAATGCCTCTTCTTAACGTTCAAACACTAGAAGAATATTTTGATCAAGTGGGGAAACATTAAAGTATATAATTGTATACAAATGGGTTAGTTGAAACACAAAACTTATCCAATTAAAAAAGCTTTGTGTGGAAGTTTTGTGCATGTGCATGTCATTATCATATTGACCTATTCTTAGCGTAAAATTAACAAAAATTCCTATAATTTAAACTTAGGCAAAACATGCAATTTTTTTAACACATAAAGTAAGTTTCATAAATGAATCATATTATTCATAACTTTTATGTTAATATATATTGATTATATATATAAATATCCACCTCTTCTGTTAGTTTTTGATATAGTGCGAACAAATTTTATGCTTATATTTAATTAAATAATTAGGCTACATGTTGCTTCTAATTAAACCCCAAAAATTGAATCAAGCTTCCAATGTGAAATTAAAGCTGATCAAGAATAACATGAGCATATTAGGGCCTATTTGGTTTGTAGAAAGAAGTTTATTGGGTTAGAATAAAATGAAATATGATCACTATAATTTATTTTATAAGAAATAAAAAAATGGAATAATATTTATTTTTATAAAAAAAATTAAAAAAAAAAGTTATTATCACCCACATGTACCTGAGGAAGCCATCACATACGACATTATTTAAAACAAAAGAGTGCCTCAGACGTACGGTATGGCTTAGGTTAATTATATATATATATATAACAGTCATTATATAAATATAATGGCACATTGTTTACCTTTGCATGCACGGGAGGAAGCAGTCATATATTATATAGGTTTTGTTCTTTCTGACAAATGTTTAATTTATAACCATATAACTTTTTTTCTTATAATTATTGTGCAATCTGTGCAGTTCTTTTTCTTGTTTTGTAAATTAACTGTTTAAAAAATTAATATAGTTAGTATTTGACTTACCCGCATTATTTGAACCAAATTCTATATATTAGGAAGAAGATGAGTGATGCTTGATTTGATTGGACTTAGAGAACATCATATTTTTCTAGCTTAATTAAAATCATGCATATATTTTTATTTTTTAAATATATACAATGTTTTAAAATAAAAATTATTTTATATTTTAAAATAAATCTAAGACTTTTTTTCATATATATATATATATATGTATATAGACAGAGATAGGCAGAGCCCTTAAATTCCAGACTTTGATAAAAAAAAAAAAAGTGCCAAACAACATGAATCAACAACTCCATATTTTATTTAAACCCCTAAAATATTTTGATTTGTCTATCGGTGAATAAAAAATTTTAAATAGGACAACAAACTCCGGTGGTCTAGTCGCTAGATATAACCTAATAGGTATGTTTTTCAGAAGTGGGGGCATACAAAATAAATAGAAGCAACTGACTAACCTTATCTTCTAATTACAGTTTCTAAATATTAACGGTCATCGTCAAAATCTCATTATTTTATTTCTTTGAATAATTTTTTAAATATTATTAAAATTAAATTATAAATTATCTCTATTTTAGATTTCTTTTCACCATTCCAGTGTGGCACATGCCGCAAAGTTCGGTCACTAGTGGTTGGCTTGGCTCCCTTCTCCCCCTTCAATCTTCATCATAAACCACACAAATTTCAGATCTCATATGTTATAGTTAATATCTTTTTTCAATCATATAATTTAATTTATTTCTAAATAATAGCCACATAATTTAATTATAAGTCACAATTATTATTTATTTTGTAATAAAATTAATAAACACTACCAATACATTAGATAAGTTTCTTCTTCTTCTTGTTTTTTTAGCTCATCTTTATCTTCTTCTTTTTTTAAAAAAAATTATCACTCATATAATAAATTTTTCAGCCAACATATTTAAAATTTTTTGAAGATCGAGAAAAGAATTTGTTATCAATATTTTTAAAATCATTAATAATATTTTTTAAATTTATAATATTATCTGTAATTACAGTAATATTTTCATCAATAGTTAATAATAAATTATAGTCCACAATATAGTTAACAGTTAATTTAAAATAATTTTGACATAAATAATAATTTTAAAAATTACTAATATGGATTTATTTTCATTAGTTTTTTAATTTTTATAATATCTTTTGCGGCTAACAATTCAATTTTATAATAATTAAATTAAATTCTTATAAGTCATTATTTGACGCAAGCATCATACGGTAGAATCTGCTTGAAGGACCAATGCTACTCAATCCATTGACAAAATAGTGCCCTAATCTCCCGGCTAAAAGGAAGGGGTTAATTTAGAGAAATTTAGTAAAGTTGGATTAATGGTCAACAGAAACCTAATAATATTATTATCGATAATAATATTTTTATTATTTATGAATAGTTATTAAAATATTTTTGTTTATAAGGAATTAAAATAACAGGTCAATGATATAAAGGATCATTTAAAATTTTCCTCAATCCAACCATTTGGGATTTGGTAAACTAAAAAAATAATCATTTAGATAAATAAAGTGAAAAATCTGTAATCGGTCAGGTGGGGCCCATTTGGTGTTAGTTATCCATCCACCGCCGGCGTGTTAGTTACGATGGGCTTGACCGCACACGATGAAAGCCAACATAGGTTCAACGTTCAAAGTTTCTTTTCATACCATTCAATTACGTCCGTACTGTACGTAACGTACGAGGTGTTCTATATCATATTCACACTTATAAAATTTATTTATGATAAATACAATTTATATTAATCACTTTCATTTAAAATATAAATTTTTTTAAAAAAATTATAAGTCTTATTTAATAATTTTTAGAGTATTAAATTATCTTTTTTTTATTTTATCCTTATTTATAATTAAATATAAAAATATAATAAATTTTAAATATAATACATTAAATAGAGATATTATTAAAAAATATTATACTTTTTTTATAGGTTTCATGAGTAAAAATATATTTCTTGATTTTCGTATAATTAATCAGATAAAATTTATATTTTACATCGGAGAGAATACTTTTTAAAAAAAGTATAAAAGCAACCTTCTCATGTAAACAAATATTTTTTCTTGCTGTAAGTTAAAAAAAGATTGATCATAGATTGCACAATGAAGGATAATCTCTAACTTGATTGATATATACATATATAAGTACAATTTGAGGCCAAAAAATAAAGTTCATTTAATTTTGATTTGAGACTAACTTTTATGTATAAAATAAATTTGATTAGATAAGGTTTATTATTTACCTTCAATATTCAGATAATGATTAATTCCTAAAGTTGATGCGGGATATCCTTAGTCTATAACTAAAAGAATAAATTTTATATGAAACTATTGTATATAGTTAATATTAAATGAGTAATAATAATTGATATCAAATTGCATGGGCACAATTATAATTTTATTTCAAGTTTTAGTAATTGACATTGGTCATCATCTTTATACTTGCATCTTATTCTGATACCAAGTTCACGAGTGTGATAGTAAAATTAGTTAAAAGATATCCACAAGTATATAATATAGCAAATTGAAAAATAAGTAGTACCTTATTAGTTGTTTAAGTAGCGACACGAGAAAACTAAAATAATGAGTCAGATAGTTAGAGAGCTTTCCAATTATGTTATCGATTATTATAAAATATAAAATGTATACGGAATAACATGACTCATAAGTTAGGAATATTATAGTTTAAAATGTTCTTTTGTAATATTTCTAAACTTTTTTTAGCATTAAAGATCATATTTAAATAATCCAACTATTTACCAATTATATCATAATCTTATTGGTAATATCTCTAAACATTTTATTAGCATAAGTTTAATTATTCAAAAAATTAGTATAATCTTCAAAAAAAAAATACAGTTACAACTAACTAAATATTCATCTCACTCTTTCCATGCTGGTAATATTTTTAAACATTTTATTAGCATAAGTTTCGACTAATCCGCGTCAAGCTATGAGTTTTCGACTAATCCGCATCGAACTATGGGTTAAAGGCATTTTCTGCCATTACAACTAATTAAATAAATCATGTTTAACCGGTTCTAGCCCCTTCAACCCTTCCACTGGGATAGATGTCTGTTGTTCCCCGGGTTATTATTTATCCTCCCTAATAACAATTTTGCTTAGGTAAATCTTTGGGACCTAAACAATTCTTTTTTTAACCTGAGCAGAAGGAAAAATTAAAAACCTTGGATTCATTAAAAAATTTATAAATTAAGACCCTTCATGATGTTAGTTAATTATATGGGTTTACTAGAGCTTTCAAGTTGGGACTTAACTTTGAAATGCAATCCCGTTAAATAGCTGGTGGTATATCTTTGTTATCTCTTGTGTTTCTACCTGATTTAATTTAAATTAATTTAAATTTCGATAAATCCTTCGTAATGATACCGACTGTTTTAAGAAAAAAAAATTATCTGGGTTCTTAATGCCATTGTCACACTATAAAATCTCTCAACGAAAACTTGACTGCTTTGCTCAATTTGATCGGCCCGTGACTTTATAAAGAGGGCGCACCCCACCACTGTTAGTGTGTATTGAAAAATCCGAATAGATCTCGTTTTGGGGTCCCGAGTTTCGACGACTTTCTTTATATATATAGGACCCACTGAATTTATAAGTCAATTTTAATTTTTTTGTATACCTTTTTTCCCCTTATAAACAAATTACTATTCAATATCCAATTATACCAACTAATTTATATTTAAGGCAGGTTGGGTTTTAATTGAAAAAAAACTCGCCAACATGATTTTTTTCTATTATCAAAGTTTGAATTTAAAATGCTGCTTAAATTGTGTTGAATTTGTTATTGCGTATCCAACCCAACTATGAAAAAAAAAAACAACCATTATTTTGGAAAAAAAATAATTGATTTTATGTTGATAAATTCTTCTCTCTCTTTTTCTGTCGTCAAAGAGAGGGCTTTTGCTTTTTTTTTAAGGCCTGAAAGGGATTTTGCTTTGTTTTATTATATTTAAGGAATAATCAAGAGAATCAAAATCCTTATTAGGCCCCTGTTAAGTAGTGATGTTCGCCAACGATTTATACTTATTTTTAATTTTATAAGTTTACCAATTTTCAACTTTGATAATAAAAATTTTATTTGAGACTATGGCAGATATGAAAAGGTCAAGTTTTAAATATATGTCAGAATTTATATATAACAAAAAAAATCTACTTTAAAATTATCCGCGTTGGCTGAACCTTAAAGTTGCCTTGATGAAATTAGCATCTCTCTTTGTTTTTTCTTCTAATTCCTTTTCCTTGTCACGGCAAAACTGTTCATTTTCTTTGGAGGCTTTTTGACTTTTGGCTGTAACATAACCCATGTACGCATTTTCAAAATCTACAAAATAGATTAAAAACAAAAAACCAAGTTATTATTTGTCAATGCCTTATCTTTTCCTTTCAGAGGGGAATCAGAAATTCAGAATTTGCATTACAAGATCCAAACCAAAAAAATTTGAGATACTCAATCGTAAATTATTAAAGGCTATAATTTATTTTTAAACCTTTAACTTTGAGGCATATTTTACTTTATCTCTTTAATTTTATTTAGTTTTATTATAACTATTTCACTTATAAAATATGGTAAAAAAATGTCCTAATATTAAAACCAGTAACTATAAATGATAACTTGTCATATCTAAAAAACAACTAATTAATATTATTATATATTTATTAATATTATAATTATAATAATTAGACAAAAATCTTAAAATTATAATTAGACTGATTCTAAAATCTCATAATAAATAATTACAACCTTAAAATTGAAATCTAAATTACATTACCAAGCTAATTATAAAATATTAAAATAAAACCTAACTTTAAATAAAAAATATTTTAAAGCTTTAAAATAAATAATTGTAACTTAAAAATAAATAAAAAAAATTTAAATATGTCATTTATTCTAGTTATTTTTCCTAGATGTTGATGTGAAAGACCCAAAAAAGTTTGGCGATATAATTTTTATTTTATTTTTTTATTAATTTTTATGTTATAATTTTTAATTTTAAGACTTTAAAATAATTATTTATTTTAAAGTTAGGTTTTATGTTAAGATTTTATATTTATTTTGGTGATGTAATTTAAATTTTATTTTAAAGGTGATAATTATTTATTATGAGAATTTGAAATTATTTAATTATAATTACAAGATTTTTTGGCCAATGGTTATAATTATAATACTAATAAATATATAATACTATACATTTTTGGCCATTTAAATATGTTAATTCATCATTTATAGTTAAATTATTTAATTGTGTCAACCATTATGATGTGTTGTATTACATTTTAGAAGTTAAAAAATTATAATGAAATTAAATAAAATTAAAGCATTAAAATGCAACATGCCATAAAGTAAAGGACCAAAAGCAGGCTTTAGCCATTATTAAATAATTACTACTAAATTCCTAGTAGATAGTTGAGTTTTTTAATTTTATTATCCTGAGTTTGATCATTGATCGTATATATAGAATAGATCTTATTGAGAGAGATAAAACTTACTTTAACGATTTTTACGTTTTAAAAAGATTAGTTTTTGACTAGTGGTTTGGATACCTTAGTGCCAAAAAATATATATACATTAAATAATTAATTTATATTTTTTGTGATAACCAAAATTAATCTCTATTTATTCAATACGACCAAAGTATTAAAACAAAGAGTGTTTTATAGTTACTAGGTACCTGCTCAAGTACACATATGCTACCATATAAATAGGCATAAATTATTATTATTATTATTTTGCCAACTATTGTTATTATTATTATTATTTCAACTTATACAAATATATATAGATTAAAAAAATCAACTAATATTTTTTTGGCAAAAAAAAAATATTAGTCGTTGAACTATTACTGTTCACAACCAGTTTAGTTTTGAGACTTTTATTTTCTATTTATAATAATCTTAACGAGAATTTAACTTTAAAATTTGAAATATTCATATCAAAGAAATTTTTAAAATTGATACTATCTATTAAAATTTAAATTTAATATTAAATTATATAGAATTTACTTAATGACTTAGTCAAAACTATACTTTTAGTCTTATTTTTATTCCAAGTTTTGATTTAATCAATTACTTTTGATAAATTGTTCAACTTCAAATATATAGTAAAAAAAAATTTTTTTTAACATTGTTAATTTTCCAGGCCAAAAATTGAATGAAACTAAATTAATAAAACAAACTAAATATTATAAAATAAACTAACCTTACTATTATTTTGTCTAAAACATAGCAATATCTTGTTTCATTTGAATATTATATTTCTTCTTATTCTTAATATAAGTTATCTTTAAATAGCTCATCAGAACTATAATTTTATATTATTTTTTTAAATATTTTTTAATTTTAAATAATTAATAATAAATTTCTTAATAATCTTGTAAGACTTAAAAACTTTAATATTTTAAAATATTTATAGTTATGATTTTAAATATTTTATAAGATAAATCTTTCAGCTTTGAGTTTTTAAATGTAAGTAGATGGTGCTTGTAAATATATTTTTCCTTATATCTAACTAGTTATAGATTGCTTGGTTTCTCTTATTTTTTTTAATTATCTTTTGATATTTGAATAATTGATTTTGGATAGTGAATTTATTTATCATGATGTTTGTTTACCTGAGTTTATCATGATAAATTTATATCAATATGAAAATTAACAAAATCTAATTTCCATATCTTTTATATATAACTTGTGAAATATATATCTCTATAAATTTTCATATATATATAATTTATAAAAAATTTCATGTATATCACACTTTTTTTGGCCGGATGTATATCACATATTTCACAACCTAGTATATTACATTAAATGAAAAAATTTATAGAAGTCACACTATTAAAAATGGTGAACAAGATAGCTGATTTATCCCATATAATTTAATTAAAAGAGAGAGAGAGAGAGAGAGAGAGAAGCAGCTGTAGGACCCACAAGGAGTGAATCATTTGGAAGTTTGAACCCTAAATTACGACTGGCAGGTCACCGGTAAGCAGAGAGAGAGATGGAGACGTCACATTCTCAGTCTTAATTGTGAGGCTCTGTGTCTGCTCTAATATACTATATAAACCTCCTCATCCCCTCGTGATTCCACATCTTCTTCTTCTTGGGATGCAGAAATCTCATCTCTCTCTCCTTTTTTTTCTCCATTGAAGAAGAAGAAGACGAGCTTTTGCTTTTGTGTTTACACTGTTCTGCTCTTTTTCTTCTTTCTCTTCTTCCTGAGATCTCCGGCGAAGAAAGTCGTCAGCGGAGATGGCAGCCGGTAAAGCGGCGATCACTCTCGAAGAGATTAAGAACGAGGCTGTTGATCTGGTACGTCGCTTCAAATTTCCTTGTTTGATTCCATAGAAAATCCTGCCACTCCTCTGTTTCTCATCGTTTCATGCTGCTTTAAACGACGTCGTTGATGAGTGTTTACCAACCTTCGTTGTGTTTGTATTTTCTCTTTGTAGTTTATTTGATTGGTTTCTGTGTTAGCTTTCGCTTATGCTTTTTATCTGTTACTCTGTTTTGTTCTTTTTTCTGATTGATTCATTCGTTATAATGTTCAAATAATCAAATCAGGGTATAGTTTTTAGAGATTAAAGTGAAACAAAATCAATTATTTTCCTCAATTTCTTCATGGAGGAAGAGGAAATAGTAACAATTTCGCAGCTCAGGGTGGTATTCTTTCATTTTCTGGTGACCAAACAGAATGAGTTGATAAGTTTTCTCTGGGATCTGGGAGTCTTGCCATGTGAGAGACAGATAAGAGATGGAGTGGAATACGCTTTCCTTTTTCGTCGATGAAAAATATATAAAAAAAAAACTCCAAAAAAAAAAGCATTTATTTAATGTCTACCAAATTTCTCTCTCTTTGTCCCCGCCTTGTTTGGCGGGAGGGAGTTTAGAGTACTTTCCGTGGTACCTTTGCCTTTTTCATATTTGCCAAACTTTTTTTTTCCTGTTCATTATGCTACTCTATGCCACCTGAAGTCTTTAAAATATTTTTTTAGAAAATCCCAAATTTTAAAATATATATATATATATATATATTAAAATCTCTATTATATTCTTCACCAAAAAAAACTCTACGAGTTTGACTGTTGGAAATATCACCGGGCTAAATACTTCACTATATGTGGTTCTATCCGACTGAATTTAGATTAGTCATAAGGTTCAAAATGGGCAAAGCAAGAAGGGATTTCAAAGCCGACATCTGGGGACAGAGGGTGGGGTAAGGCAGTTATGTAGAGAAGCCAATCACATGGACGTATAGTTGGCAACTTGTGATGTTGCATCTGATGTGTACACACTGCTATCTGGTCAACACGTCCCTGATTGGCCGCCCAACATTCCTTTCTCATTAGGATGCTGCCACGTGGCCGTGATCGGCAAGCACAGGCCTGTTCGGCTACTTCGTTCGGGTCATATCATAATCTCGAGTCACATATTGCCTCATAATTTTTTGTTTTTAAATTTGTGAGAATCTCTTACTCGGAGTGAAATAAAGTTTGTTCATCTTGATTCCGTTTCTGATATTATTTGGTAATCAAGTATCTAATTGAAAACATGTTTGACAATTTTTCCTTGATTTATTCAGATTTTGAGCAGTCTTATCTTTTAGAAAATTCTATGTTTTACCCATTATTTTATTTAATTGCTTTCAAATTTCAAACTCGGGAACGCTACGGCAAGTTGATTGGCTAGGATTTCACGTAATCTCCAGATTTAAAGAAAAAATTTTTATTATTGATTTTTTTTAAATATTATCAGATTTTTATTTTCTTAAGTGGTCATCCTTGATGTGACTACTGGGAAAGAACCCAGATTTGGATCATTTCAATTAAAGTAGGAACTGAAAGCATTATTTTTGGTGATATCTGATAGCAAATTCATTTCCAAAATTATATTTTGTCTTTCATTTTCACCTAACTTAATAAAAAATTATTTTCCCCTATAAATACATATATAACTTCTTCAAAATTAAGTAGGTACTATATACTAGTTGTCATCTCTTTCCATATTGAATTATAATCTTCGCTGTTCTGTTTATGGCTAGGCACTTTCCTTGTTAGAAAGTGATTCTTGGGCCAGGTTTGGCAGAGAAAACCTGAATTATTAAATTGAGAAGCTGCAATGTCTATAGGTCTTAATTAAAGTTCCGTTTACAAGTGTGCAAATAACTTCCCATTCTTCATGGGGTGACTAGTTGTGAACGCAATCAATCTTGGACTTCTTGGCAGATTAGAATATAAAGTCAAGCATTGCTTTTTGACAATTAAATAACTATATATATTATTTAATTATTATCATCCTTTGTTTCTTTTGTCCTAGTATAGTGTTTTTGTTTGTATTTGGAAGATTGTTGTCAATATCAATATAAAATATAATATCAATAGTAAGTTGACTAGTGATGAACAATATGACCCATTCCTTATATTTCCACAATACATATAGCACCCCTAGTTATTATAGTAAAAAAAACATGCTTAAGATGTAACTCAATTTTCAAGATTCTAATAATTCATGTTTATAGGAACGTATTCCAATTGATGAAGTGTTTGAGCAATTGAAATGCACCAAGGGAGGGTTGTCCTCACAAGAAGGAGCCGATCGGCTACTAATATTTGGACCCAACAAGCTAGAGGAGAAAAAGGTTCATTTTTTTTTTTATCCGGTGGTTGATATCTTTTTCCCCAGAATGCAGTTTTCTGGATGTACTTTGTTGATATGTGTTAATGTTAATTAACTTAGGAAAGCAAAATACTCAAGTTTCTGGGGTTTATGTGGAATCCTCTCTCATGGGTCATGGAAGCTGCAGCTGTGATGGCAATTGCTCTTGCAAATGGTGATGGGAGGCCTCCAGATTGGCAAGACTTTGTGGGTATTATTATCTTGTTGCTAGTCAACTCCACTATTAGTTTCATTGAAGAAAATAATGCTGGAAATGCTGCTGCGGCTCTCATGAAGAGTCTTGCTCCAAAAACAAAGGTAATAAGATCAAGTTTGTCTTTAGTTGCAGAGAAATATTTGCTATTTAATTGTTCAAGGAAATGCCAAGATGAAGACTATTTTGATGACTCATAATTCTTAATATCGGTACACTTTCAGGTTCTTAGAGATGGGAAGTGGACGGAGGAAGAGGCTGCAATTCTGGTACCAGGAGATATCATAAGCGTTAAGCTAGGTGATATCATCCCGGCAGATGCCCGTCTTCTCGAGGGTGATCCTTTGAAGGTAGATCAATCTGCTCTTACTGGAGAATCCCTTCCTGTGACCAAGAATCCTGGGGATGAAGTTTTCTCAGGATCTACTTGTAAACAAGGTGAAATCGAGGCTGTTGTCATAGCAACTGGTGTGCACACATTCTTTGGGAAGGCAGCTCACCTTGTGGACAGCACCAATCAAGTTGGACACTTCCAAAAGGTTCTCACAGCTATTGGGAACTTTTGTATTTGCTCCATTGCAGTTGGTATGGTGGCTGAGATCATAGTCATGTACCCAATTCAGCGCCGCAAGTATAGGGATGGAATTGACAACCTCTTGGTCCTTTTGATTGGAGGAATCCCCATTGCTATGCCTACTGTGTTGTCTGTCACAATGGCCATTGGTTCTCATAGGCTTTCTCAACAAGGTGCTATCACCAAGCGTATGACTGCCATTGAAGAGATGGCTGGTATGGATGTTTTGTGCAGTGACAAGACCGGGACACTCACACTTAACAAGCTCAGTGTTGACAAGAACCTGATTGAGGTCTTTGCAAAAGGTGTGGAAAAGGACCATGTTATGCTCCTTGCTGCAAGGGCTTCCAGAACTGAAAATCAGGATGCCATAGATGCAGCCATTGTTGGAATGCTTGCTGATCCAAAAGAGGTTTGAACTTTTCTTGAATTCTTCATAATTAGAGGATTATTAACTTGAACTATGTTGAACATATCATTTTCTTGTGCAGGCACGAGCTGGGATTAGAGAGGTCCACTTCTTCCCGTTCAACCCTGTGGATAAGAGAACTGCTTTGACTTACATTGATTCTGATGGAAGTTGGCACAGGGCAAGTAAAGGTGCTCCTGAGCAGGTATCCTTTTGATTTAGTTTGTTCATAATTTGTGAGGTTTTAAGTTTTTCAGATTGATACTTATATCTTTGTTTTGATCTATACAGATCATGACCTTGTGTAACCTCAGGGAAGATGCAAAGAACAAGGTCCACGCTATCATTGGGAAGTTTGCAGATAGAGGGCTTCGTTCACTTGCTGTAGCAAGACAGGTTTATATTGGTTCTCTTTATCTTTAATATTTTTTACTGAGGATGTTGCCAAACAGAGTTATATTGGCAGTCTTATTCTCTTGCAGGAAGTTCCTGAAAGAACCAAAGAGAGTGCTGGTGGTCCTTGGCAATTTGTTGGCTTGTTGCCATTGTTTGATCCTCCAAGGCATGACAGTGCTGAGACCATTCGAAGAGCTCTTAATCTTGGTGTAAATGTCAAGATGATTACTGGTAACTAATCAATACTCATTCTTTAGAATAAAAATGGTTTCCACTACACAATAGCAATTGTTGTTGAACTTCCTCAAGTTAAACATATTGGCCTTTGTTCTCTCCAGGTGATCAACTTGCCATAGGTAAGGAGACTGGTAGGAGACTTGGGATGGGAACAAATATGTATCCATCTGCTTCCTTGCTTGGTCAACACAAAGATGAAAGTATTGCTGGACTTCCTGTAGAAGAGCTGATTGAGAAAGCTGATGGATTTGCTGGAGTGTTCCCTGGTTTGTAATCTTTACCATCTATTACCATGGAAAGAATTTTTCCTTTCCTTTATTATTATTGTTTTTATATGGTCTAGCATTTGACTCTGACCTTATTGACTCATTTTCCCCCTTCATTTACAATTCTATAGAGCACAAATATGAAATTGTGAAGAAGTTGCAAGAAAGGAAGCACATCTGCGGAATGACCGGTGATGGTGTCAACGATGCACCTGCTTTGAAGAAGGCTGATATTGGAATTGCTGTTGCCGATGCCACTGATGCTGCAAGAAGTGCTTCTGACATTGTTTTAACAGAACCTGGATTGAGTGTTATTATCAGTGCTGTGTTAACGAGCAGAGCAATATTTCAAAGAATGAAAAACTACACCGTTAGTCATTCTTCCCTTTCTTAGTAAATATGTTATCCATGTTTAAAATAAACTCAAGTCACATTGTTTTTTTGTATTGCAGATCTATGCAGTTTCTATCACTATCCGTATAGTGGTAAGTAGATACCTATTTATGAAAATTCACGGGATTCATTATGACTAGGAAGGGTGAATATCGACTAATTTGATTCTCTTTATTCCTAATTGCAGTTTGGCTTCATGTTTATTGCACTGATATGGAAATTTGACTTCTCTCCTTTCATGGTTTTGATTATTGCCATTCTTAATGATGGTAAGATTTCTAACAAACACATTTGAAATATCCTAATTTACTCATTTTACAATGGATATTTGACAGAATGATTGTCATCCTATCAGGAACAATCATGACAATTTCAAAGGATAGAGTGAAGCCATCTCCTATGCCTGATAGCTGGAAACTGAAAGAAATATTTGCTACTGGAATTGTTCTTGGAGGCTACTTGGCACTGATGACTGTCATATTCTTTTGGGCAATGCATAAAACTACGTTCTTCCCTGTATGAACCATTTATATTTTTATCATTATCTATTAAACTTCTTGGGCTCAAATCTTTTGACGCTCTTTGATTATTTTTCCAGGACAAATTTGGAGTCAGGCCCATCCATGAGAGTCTTCATGAAATGAACTCAGCATTGTATCTTCAAGTCAGTATAGTGAGCCAGGCTCTAATCTTTGTGACCCGTTCTCGCAGCTGGTCCTATGTTGAACGCCCCGGATTTTGGCTAGTATCTGCATTTGTTGCTGCTCAGATGGTCAGATAATGCTCCGTTAATCCATTCCACTTTCAAATTTTTAGACATGAGAATAAGATTTTTGAGGAATATGGTGTAACATAACCTGTCTATTCCTTGCAAAGGTGAATTAACATTTTTGAGGTTATGGTCATGCAGATTGCAACAATAATAGCAGTATATGCAAACTGGGGCTTTGCAAGGGTAAAAGGAATTGGTTGGGGTTGGGCTGGAGTCATCTGGCTCTATAGTGTTGTCTTCTATGTTCCACTTGACTTCATGAAGTTCGCTATCCGCTACATCTTAAGTGGCAAGGCTTGGCTAAATCTGCTAGAAAACAAGGTATTGCAGAGCCTCTTGATTTACTTTTTAATAAACAAAGCACAACTTTGAATTGGTTTATGTTGAGTGTAACAAACACAGAAAGAACAGTTTTATGAACAGCAGATTATGTTTTCTGTTCTCAAGAAATGTTTCTGAAAGTTACTATGAAAACCAGAACACTATCAAATGAGCATTCTTGAACTTTTAAGGATGGATATTTATTCATTGTTCTTAAAATGTATTGACAGACTGCCTTCACTACCAAGAAAGACTATGGAAAGGAGCAAAGGGAAGCTCAATGGGCTCTTGCCCAGAGGACCCTTCATGGGCTTCAACCACCAGAAACTTCCAGCATCTTCAATGACAAGAACAGCTACAGAGAGCTGTCCGAGATTGCTGAGCAGGCCAAGAGACGAGCTGAAGTTGCAAGGTAAGCAACAACCATACACACCTTAGGTTTCTGAGATTCTAATATAGTAACTCTCATAAGTCACAACAAGAAGCACTAATTTATGACTAGACACAGACACATGAAAGTATGTTAATAGACATACTTTCCTTTGAAACTCATCTCTGACACACTTTAAAACTTGTCTTCTATTTAAGGTTTACTTACTGAGTCTTCTTAAAAATCTTAGTTCATGTTTCCCTGTTATAGTCACAGTATGGTTTTTCAGTGGAATAAAAAGGATGAGATGTTTCACTTGCAGGCTTCGTGAGCTACACACACTTAAGGGACATGTTGAGTCTGTGGTGAAGCTGAAAGGTTTGGACATTGACACCATCCAGCAACACTACACAGTGTGAGAAGAATCAAGCAACAAACATTTTTATTTTATTTTAGCTCAAGGGCCACAAAACATAAGAATCACTAGCTTTTTGATGCCTTACTATATAAGGGAGAGAAAATCTTGTGTTATAGCTCTCCCATTCTTTTTTGTTGTTGTTGTTTTTTCTCATGAAATTTGAGATCTGGTGAATTCTCCAATGTCTTTGACTCCTCTTTTTTCTTTTTTTAAACGCAAAGGGATAGTAGGTGAAAGCAGTTTAGTTTCAATTGTATTTCTTGTTCAGATTTTTTAAATGCCTTTAACTAAATCAGAAGGGCTCAAATTCAAATTCAAATTTAACAAATAGAGGAAAACATTTGAAAAAGAAAAACCAAAAGAAAATAAAAATAAAACGGAGCCAGCTTGATATGGTTGATATAATTCTTAAAGTTATAAGGAAACCTACAAACTTAAAATATGCTAGTAATATATCAACTATAGGTAGGTGGAGTGTAAAAGGACTCGATTATTTTTAAGTAAGATAGTGAGTCTAATAGTTCTTGAATTATATTGGATATCAAATAATTATATATACAAATAATTTTTTTCTTTTTCATAATATCATCCTTTTCCTAAAACCCACATTGACATAAATTTGAGAACTTGTTTAGGAGGAACAAGTATAATATTTCTTGTTATCAGGAAATAAGTTATTTTACCGGAAATATGATATATTAAAAAACTTATTTTACATTATTCAAAATCAGGGGAGTTGAGATTTGCCTAAAAAAAGTGAGAAGTTTGAGAAAATGTATCGTCAATTTTTAACACGTACATTTAATATAAAAAGAAAAATCCAAATGGATCCATATAAAATCTACATGGAATAGAATCCACATTGAGCTACAACCTAAACTATAATAAACATAAATAATTGGTGATTTATTTTTTTGCAAAGAATCAAAACCTCAGTGGGAAGGAATTAATAAAAATAAAATAGTTGCCGGCCGTGGTGGAGAATGGTGAGGCTTGCGACGGCCACTACGACTGACGGTGATAATGAGAAGGGTAGTAAGACAACTGATGAGAAAGATCAACTTTCTCGGAGCAAAAAGAAGATATGGCAAGATGGTGCAGTTAAGTTAGTTGATATGGAAATGAAGGATCTGAATCCTAAGGATTTTCAGCCTACGTTTGCAATACCTAAGGTCATTGGCTCTTTCAAAGATAAGTTGTTGAACTTAGGGACAACGGGATTTCTAGAGCAGGTCGAGAATGGTCATGATGCTGATAGAGGTTGGAAGGATTATTTTAAAAAGCTTAACGAAGAGATGCAGGATCACCAAAAAAAAGATAGTTCTGACTCAGAGAAGGATGAAGACGAAGACCCTGTTCAACAACGGGTCAGGAAAGCTAAACTTGTCGTTTCTGCAGAAGAATATGAAGCCTGGTGCAAACCTTGGAGAAATTCCTTGATTGTGAAACTTCTGGGAAAGGAAGTATCTCTAGGGTTCATGAGAATGAGGCTTGAGCGTATGTGGAGGCTGCATGATCCTTTACGAGTTATGAATCTAAGTAATGGCTACTTCATAGTGTCCTTTACTAATAGAGAGGATCTTGATTATGCCTTTCAGGAAGGTCCCTGGATGATAGCTGATCACTATCTTTTGGTCCAAAGATGGCGTCCAAATTTTAACACTCGGAAAGCTGATACTCAAAAGAGAATGGCGGCCTGGATCAGAATCCCTGATATTCCGTCTGAGATGTATAATCCTGATTCCTTATGGAAAATTGGGAATTTAATAGGGAAAACTTTGAAAATTGATCGTACTACTGCTTTTTCTGAGAAAGGTGCATTTGCTCGGATATGCGTTGAGTTGGATCTCTCCCAGGAACTGCTTCCGTCTTTTGAATGGCTTGGGGAAGATTACAGAGTGGAGTATGAGGGTCTTCACCTCATTTGTTTCAATTGTGGTATTTATGGTCACCAAGTTTCCGGATGTACATCAAACTCTGGATGTTATTCTCAGGAGAGACATCATGAATCTCCGAACGGCACTAAGGAAGCTACCCACTCAGGGGACGTAGATGCTCATGCCTCGACATCGGAACCTACTTTGGTTGGTGACAAACCACCGGAGAACCAAGAGATGATGCCGGCCGGAAGTGCTTATGGCCCCTGGATGATTGTTCGACGTCAATTCCGGAAACGTAATCCGATTATAGCAAGTCCTGGTAACAAGCCGAGAAGCTCGGTGAGGGGAAATAATGGGAACGCGGAAGTACAGGCTACAAAATCGACAATGAAACAGGTTACTAAGCAGACTCACGAGCGGGTTTCATGGGATTCTGATCCGAAGTCATTTAAGAAGGAAGATTCTCAATCTTTGATTTCTAACCGAAAATTTGGGAAGGATATTATTTCAAAGGAGAATAATAAGTGGGTCCCTGTTGGCAATAAAAGGAAGAGCAAATCACGGGTGAATGCTAATGGAAGGGTCAAAGTCAAATCTGGAGATGCTTTTAATGAGGAAGTGGGCCAGAAATTCCTATCTCTAGCTAATTCATTTCAATCTCTTAATGATGGGCTCTTAGATAATGTTAAGCCCAACTCTAATACTTCAAAAGCAAATGGGCCTGTTCTTATTGTGGAGCCACAAAACATACCTCCATCAGAAGTTGTTTTGTCTTCTAATAATGGGCCGAATGAAACAGGTCTTCAAAGCTCACATATGGACATGGAATTGAATAATACGAATGGACAGCTTATCATGCATGTGCATGGTAATAGTAACTTACGTGATGATGGGATGGTTCAATCCTACCCCTCACACACGGTTCCATCATGAAGCTTCTCTTTTGGAATTCTCGAGGCACGGGTTCTCGCTCTTTTCCTGGCCTTGTGAAAGAAATGAAAAAGAGATATAAGTTGGATTTTTTAGCTATGCTGGAAACTCATTCTGGTGGCTCTAAAGCTGTGAGTACGGCTTCGAAATTGGGTTTTAATAATTATGAGATTATTGATGCTATGGGCTTCAGTGGAGGGATTTGGTGTTTATGGAATGATGCCTTCAAAAGTGTGAATATTATTCAGAAGCACCATCAATTTATGGTTCTCCAAATTACAAATTTTCGAAACCAAATTTGGTTCCTGTTCGTGGTATATGCTAGTCCGAATAGTATGCTTCGCAGAGCTCTTTGGAAAGATTTAACCCATTGTAGATATTCTATCCAGGGGCCTTGCATGTTTGCTGGTGATTTCAATGCTACCATATTCTCCCATGAACGACGCTCTCGAGGGGTAAGAGGAGGGTCTCATTCTCCTGATAAGGATTTCACAAGCTGGGTTTTTGAAAATGGTTTGAATGACATGGGTTTTGTGGGACCCGAATTCACATGGGGGAGGGACAATTCTGAAAGCAGAATTGATAGAGTTTTAGCAAATGATGTTTGGATGAATAGCTTTCCTAACGCTAAAGTCATCCATCTCCCATGGTTCAAATCTGATCATCATCCCATTCTTCTTGACACTGATTCCGGCCAAGATACTGAGAAACCAGTACGCCCCTTTCGCTTTATAGCATCCTGGATCCTGCATAATGACTTTGTGAAATTTGTCAAGAACACTTGGAATGTAGAGGAGGCTTGGGTGGTAAATGTAGAAAATTTTGCTAAAGCTTGCCGTAAATGGAATAAAGATGTTTTTGGTTTTACGGACAAGCGGAAAAGCATGTTGATGAATCGTCTTGATAAGATTCATGATGCTATTTCACGTGAGGGTTCTACGGAAACTCTTGAAAATCTTCAACTTCAAACGTGGAGAGAACTGGAAGAGGTTCTGATTCAGGATAATCTTATCTGGGCTCAAAAGGCTAGAAGTGATTGGGCATTGTATGGGGACAAGAATTCTCGTTATTTCCACAATATTGCTAATGGGAGGCGAAAAGCGAACAGAATTGGTGCTTTGAAAAATGATTCTGGTGCTTGGGTGTATGCGGAGCCTGAGATTAAGACTATGGTCACAAATTTCTTTGCTGATCTATTTACCGAAGAAATGGTGGCCAGAGTCCCACTTGACTGTGATTTTTCTTATCCCAAACTTGATGAATCTTCTAGAAGAAGTCTTGGGAAAGAAGTTGAAAATAGTGAGATTAAAAGCGCTATGTTTAGCATGGGAGGTTTAAAGCCTCCGGGTCCTGATGGTCTTAATGCTCTTTTCTATCAGAGTCAATGGGACACTGTCGAGAGGTCAGTTATCAATTTCATTAAATTTTTATTTACTAACCCCTCAAATATTGGCAGTATAAATAGTACTTTAATCGTGCTTATCCCGAAGAAGAATCCTCCAGAGGCTATTAAGGATCTTCGTCCTATCAGTCTCTACAATGTGATCTTTAAGGTTGTGACAAAAATTATTGCTAATAGAATGAAGCCTTTAATGCCCACTATCATCGCTCCTAATCAATGCAGCTTCGTTCCTGGGAGGCATAGTTCTGATAACATCATTGTGGCACAAGAGGTTATTCACTCTATGAGGAATATGAAGGGAAAAAGAGGGTATATGGCGGTTAAAATTGATTTAGAGAAAGCTTACGACCGTGTGAATTGGAACTTTCTTATTGGTTGTCTGAGAGAGTTGAATTTTCCAGCCCATCTTATTGCAATTATCTGGCAATGCATCTCTTCTATGTCTATGCAATTACTTTGGAATGGTAATCTTGCTGAGTCCTTTTTACCTACAAGGGGAGTTCGTCAAGGGGATCCTCTTTCTCCCTATTTATTTGTCATCTGCATGGAAAAAATGGCTCATCTTATTCAAGCTAGAATCCAAAAAGGCAGTTGGAGGCCTATCCGATTAACAAAGAATGGGCCTCCCATTTCTCACTTATTCTTTGCTGATGACATTGTCCTTTTTGCGGAGGCTTCTATGGAGCAAGTAGATGTTATTAGAGCAAGCCTTAATGAGTTTTGTGAAAGCTCGGGTATGAAGGTAAATGCTGCAAAAACCCGAATCTTTTTTGCTAATAACGTTTCTCATGTGCGATGTAAGGCTTTGAGTGAGAAGTTGGGATTTTCTCAAACGGCTGACTTGGGAAAATACCTTGGAGTTCCTTTGCATCATAAAAGGGTAAATAAAGATACTTTCGCTCATGTGGTTGATAGGGTTAAAAGCAGGTTAAGTAGTTGGAAGGGACACATGCTTTCTCTAGCAGGGAGATCAACTCTTATTTCCTCCGTTACCACTTCAATTCCTGTCTATACAATGCAAACGACTCTTATTCCTGCAAGTACATGTGAGATTCTTGAGAAAAGTAGTCGGGATTTTCTTTGGGGCTCTACTGTCGAAAAACGAAAGACCCACCTTTTAGCTTGGGATGACGTCTGCAAACCAAAAAAGCTGGGAGGCCTAGGTATAAGACATGCTAGTCAACAAAATCATGCTCTACTTTCTAAAGTCAGTTGGAATCTTGTGAGTAAGAGGGATAGCTTTTGGGTTAGAGTTCTTCGAGATAAATATAAGTGTGGGGAAGATATCTTACCCCACATTCATAAGTCTCGCCCCGGCTCTAATCTCTGGTCTGGCATTAAAGCTACTTGGGACTTTGTAGAGGATGGGATTGTCCAATATGGTGACCAAGGAGTAGTGGGATGGAGATGGGATAGAAGTGGTGTGTTTACAGTGAAATCGGCTTATGAAAAACTTACAGAGACTCTTAGTAACATGCCTACAAGATGGAATAGAATATGGAAATTAAACACCCCCCAAAGGGTTAAAACCTTCATGTGGCTTATCTCTCACGGCAAGCTGCTCACTAATGTAGCTCGATTCAAGCGTGGAATGAGTTTTTCTCCTCTCTGCACCAGATGTAACAATAGGGATGAGGATATTTTACATGTAGTTCGGGACTGTGTTGAAGCTGATCTATTTTGGAGGAGCATTATTGAGAAACAGCAGCAACATAAGTTTTTTTCTCTTCCCTTGGACGCCTGGATCGCTTGGAATCTTACTACAAAGGTTAGTTCTTGGTGTGAAGAGTGGAATGTGGGTTTTAGCATGATTTGTTGGTTTCTTTGGAGGAAACGTAATCTTGCTATTTTTGAAAACAAAGAGCTTTCCAATCAGAGTATTAAGGCGCAAATTGTTGCCACTATTCAAAATATGCGGAATGCTTATTCAAAGCTAAAGCAGGTGAAGTGGCAAGGTATGAGTCTTAGAGATTATAACCCACGATGGAACCCTCCTGAGGCATCTAAGGTCAAGATTAATGTTGATGGGGCCTTTTCTTTCAACAACGGAGTCGCAGGGTGTGGAGGTTTGATAAGAAATCATCAGGGGAAATTTATCTCAGGTTTCATGCATAACATGCAGGAAGGAGATCATGTTTTGGCTGAGTTATGGGCATGTGTCATCGGGTTAAAGCATGCTTGGGATTTGGGTTTTCGGGATGTGATTCTTGAAACTGATTCTACAGATGCGGCTAGTGCTCTGCATGGTCATAGTAGCTTGTCTCATCCGGATAGTGTGTTGATAGCCGAAGCTATTAGCCTCTTGAACCGCGTTTGGAATGTTACCGTTAAATACGTTCCAAGAATGTCCAACAGTGCGGCGGACCATGTTGCAAAGGAAGCTCTCTCGATTATGCCTGGGTTTCATTGTTTTTCCTCACCGCCTTCTTTTATTCTTAGTTGTTTAGCTTCGGACTATAATTCTTGTCCAGAGTAGTTGCTTTTGGGGTTTTTTCTTTTCTTTTTCGGTATCAAAAAAAAAAAAAGTGGGAAGGAATTAATGGGACCCCTGTGAGACCCGTAGTTGTTGAACTGAATACATCAAAGTGAATCATTAAAGAAAGATTGAAATTATGGGATGGATTTTTCCCAGTAAGATGAGACTCCACATGTGAGATCATTGACGATTCCTTTGTCCTCATTTTTCTTTCCTATTATTTCAACACCCATAACTCAACCCTACAGGATTGTTCTTGACTTTAGAGTCCTATCAAATTATTGGCCAAAACCAAAATAAAAAAAGTCTTATCGAATTATTGTTATAGTGATCTATATTTGCAAATTCAATCAAAGACAGCTAGTGACATATAAATAGAAGGAAAATGACATGCTGATATAGTTTGATTATTATTATTATTTTTTTTTTGCCAAAGTTTCATTGTTAATTATATATATTTATAATTTTTTATCACTTCTAAAAAAAAGTGTTTATTTTATGGGCACAATATTCAAAGTATTTCGTGTCACACGGATCGAAATATGTAATATTTATATTTTATGTTTTATTTAGGAACACAAAATACATTTCAAACCCACAAAATCACTTGTATCATTTAATTTTCTTTTTCATTTTATTCCATTTTATATACCAAATGAGCTCTAAAAGTTACAATACAGATCAGATCAATATTCTTTAGTATCATAACGAAAAAGAAACAAGATCAGTTAATAAATAATAAATGGATAAAAATATTTCTTTAACCAAGAAAAAAAAATTGTGGTTCAATACTTTGAGGTCCCGACTCAAATGCAGTCCAAGGATGCTTGATGCCTTGGTTGTAATTTTAAGAAAACAAAAAAGTTGATAGCCTCGTGCTAAGATTATTAGCAAATGCTCTCTTAATCACAAAACTTTTGTTGTTTTGGATTTCTATTTTGTCCCAAAATTATAGCTGTTTTAGAAATTTAAAACGTAATCAATATTTTTTTCAACTGTTACCTGATTTAATCAATCCCATTTTTCTTCATTCTCATCTACAAATATTTAATTTACTCCTCTTGTCTTATTTACAGTACTTAAGAAAAAAAAATCTAAACCACAAAAGTATAATGACTTAACTAATCCCTAGGCACAAGAAACTTTTTTGAGAAGGAATGTTCACCGAGCAGTATTTTGGATAATTTTAGAAAGTTACGAACTTATGATCATAATTGAGGCAAACTTTTATTTCGAATCTTTGACAATTTGTGTCAACGTGTATTGGTATAATCTAATGGTATTGTAGTTTTTTTTTTTTTACTTATCATTTGTCACAAATAATAACCTATTACTGTTCTCATTTTTTTGGCGACAACAATTTTGTTTACCATATTGGTTATCTTTATGAATGATTACATCAGATTTAATATGATTTTCATTAATCCCTCAATTCTTTTATCATATTAATTATATCAATTTCACTTGAATAAGTTCGTCTCCACCAGTTGTATGTGTGTACCCTGTGTGTGTTACATACACAATACTGAATTGTTAATTAGACAATTCTCCTGAACTCAAAATTATACATAATTGAATTGAATTAATTTTTGGTAGTTGAAGAAAGAAATTAATTAAGGAAAATGATGCAGAAGGAATAACTTACTAAATTAATGACAGATGAACTCCATAAATTTCAGAATAACATATAAAGACCATGGTCCCTAACAATCAGAAAAAGGAAACTAAACTGACGAAAATATCCTTGATTAGTTTAAAACTCGCTCAGTCACTTGTTAATTAATTACGCTTGTTTCGTTGTAAATATTGAACAACTCAGCTGGAAACAACGTAAGATTACTTGCAAATGCATCCCACCAGCACTTATCATCTTAAAATTCACTTGTTAATAGTGCAAGTTCACTTGTAAATGGATCACACTAACACATATCATCTATATTATTAAACTCACTCGTTTCTTTTTTTTTTTCTTAAATAACCATCCGGCATCCGATTATCAATTTGGGCTTTGACTAGTCTGAATTGAGTAAGGATCGAGCCCATTTGTAAAGCTCTTCCAAAAATATTTTCTAAATTCATATAGTCTCAAATTCGAAATATTATATTTAAACAACTATAACTCCTTCCACTTGAATTAATACTTATTGGTTATTAGTTAGTAAATTTAGTTGTTAATTACTCCATCTGGTCCTAAATATAAAATATTTTATCTTTATCCTAAATATAGAAATATTTATAATATATGAGGTAGTATTTATTATATATTTATAAAAAAAATTTTATTTAATATATTTTAAAGAGAGAGAGAAATTAATTAAATAAGGATAATTTAAAAAAATATTGTAATTTTTAAAAAAATTAAGATAATTGAGATTTTGAAATTTGACTTGGTGAGATTTAAGAGATGATATGAATTAATATTGGGCACATGAGAAATAGGTATGGAGGGTGCATGTGGGCTTTCACTATCAGGTAGTCACAAAGAAAGAGCTGTCCTTGTCAGTGTGAAGTGTCCGTACGGACAGTTTTGTGATCCTAAATTGGAGGCCGTGCCTAAATGCACACCCACTTGGCGCTCCATCCCCTTTTTGTTGGTGTCCCTCCACATATTTTATTTCAATATTTAATTGAATTAAAATAATTTAAATTTAAATTGCATCGTTTTTAATATTTTTTTTACTTTTTTAAAAAACATAATTGTTTAAAGTTAATTTGAACAATCATGGCTTTAAAGATCCATAAATTCATGGGAAAACTGGGAATATAAATAAAAAATAAGATATTAATTTTTGGAATTATAGTTTTTTCGTTAAACTCTAATTTTTATAAGTGAGACTCCGGAAATTTTTCTAATTAAGAATTGAATTTTTCCAATTGAGATTCAATTTGAACTTTGAGATGATTATCAGTAGGATTTTGTAAACCTTATTCTTGAACTCATTTAATCCACATTTTTCATCTCTCTTAAATATTTGAATATCTGACTTGAATCCATGAAAAAAATTTAAAATGGACAATTTTTATTTTAGTTTGAACTCATTCATATAATTTGTTCCAATACAAAATTACAATAAAAAAATATCTTAAATAAGAAATCATATTTTTATCCTTTGTTATTACAATTAACAACAAATCTAAATGGTTCCTTTGAACGAGTTAAATTTTATATGTAAAAAAGTTTCCCTTAAATAATTATATAATTCAAAAGAAGTAAAACGGATGATATTCTTATATTTTATAATTATATTAATTATTATATAAATATATGCATAAAATATAAATAAATTAATATATATTTATATATATAAACCCTACATGTCCAACTTGGCATGTGATGCTACCATTCTAATAATAATATACTTCCAAATTAGGGTACAATACAATTTTGGCCCCCAAAAAAAAATTAGGGTACACTACAAAACCCCAAGTGCATCTCCAACGACCTCCCATGTGGTCTCCTTCCCAAGCTCACCATATCTTTCATATTTCTTTTTCACACACAACCGTTGCTCACTGTAGTTTTGCTGTTTTTTTTTCTTGATAAATTGATTTTTTTTTGTGTTTTACCGAAATAATTATCCCTTAAAAATTTAATAAAATTATCAACCACTCATTGTCAAAATAATTCAGATCTTTTTCAACGAGAAAAGATAATTTGATATCTACAATTAAAAATATTCTCTTCTAAAAACTCAATTTAAAAATTTAATAATTCTATAAATTGAATTTTTAACTTAAATTAATTAAATTTTTAATTAGTATTATTTATTTATCAATATTTTTTATACTATGTTAAAATGTCTTTTTTCCCTTTTTCAATCATGTTGCTCGACGTACTTACAGCCTACCTGATGAGATAGATACACGTGAAAGGGCCATATCTAGACCAGCTTTGTGGCTCGTGTTTCCATCAGACTGAATCTGTATTAAACCAAGTTCATTTTGATTTTGGATTGACACTCTCAAACTGTGCACATAGATTAAAAAAAAAAATCAATAACCAATTGCTTGGATCAATCTGAGTTATTTTAGTTTAATTAGAAGTATAGAGTTCAAGATCTGTGAATACAGTAATGTAAGTGGCTAAGAGTGCCTATCCTTATGGTACTTATTATATCTCGATTCAAATGAGTCTGGGTCCCATTAAAGTCCTCACAACTCGAGTAAGACAGGCTTAGAATACCAAGTGCTAATCCAAAAAAGAGATTAATAAATATTTTGAAGATTAACAAAATATGTTTATATTTTATTATAATATTCTTATTAATTACTCTCACGGTTTTTTATAAGTCTTTAAGAAAAACACATGTTTCTATTTATAAATTTTTTTACAAAGTTCAAAATAACATTAATTGTTATTTTTTCAATTATACATTTTCTTCTCTTACTCTCTTTAATTCTTAATATAAAATTTTTTTATCGAATCACATGAATTAAGAATGAAAGTTAAAATTAGTTAATTACCTTAATTTTTCAAAAATTATATTTTTTCAAAATTATCCTTATTTAATATATTTCTCTCTCTCTTTGGAATCTATTAAATAGGGATATTTTTTAAAAAAAATATATAATAAATATTACGTCGTATATATTATAAAGAGTTCTATATTTAGAATTAAATCAAAAAGTCTTATATTTAGAACTGAAGGAAGTATTATTTTACATATTTACTCTATCTGTCTTATTTTATTTATTATTTTAGAGGTTTTAAATATCTCATTTTATTTATCTTTTTAGAAAATCAATGAAGAATTTAATATTTTTTCCAATTATACCCTTAAGTAATTAATAGTATGAAACTTTTTGTTGTAATTTAATATTCCATAAAGAAGTAATAATTAAGGGTAATTTAGTAAAATTATATCATTCATTATATTATTTATTATCTTTCTTAATCTTTGCACCAAAATTTTAAATAACAAATAAAATGAGACAGAGAAAATATAATCAATTTAAGAAGTAATAAATTAAGGACATATTAAAAAATTTGAAAAGAGATTTGACATGTTAATTACATTTTTAGTCTATGTACAAAAATCTTTAAAAACTTATGAAATAGAAGTAGTATGTTTGTGAGCAGTTTACTTCTTTCTAATCTTTTTTTCTTTTTTATTATTATTAAATGGTAAACTTGTGAAAAAAAAAGTAGTTAATACTATGTTAAAATTATAAAATGACAAATGGAGATAATGTAAAATGTCTAAGTGTCCGTTTGATTTATTTTTTTGTAAAAGTACTTTTAGAATAACCACAATTTATAAAAATGAAGTTTCGATAAAAGTAGAGAAGTTTACTGAAAAATTGTTTGGATGAAAAATAAAAAAATAATAATTAAAAAATATACTTTAATTTATAAAAATACAAACTAAACAGGCAAAGGTGTTAAGGTGTTAGTAGTTTGAAAGCGAATATTAACGACTTAAACTTGCATCGGTATCTTCAATCTCCAAACTGATGTGTCTATAAAGTTATTTTTATTATTAATATTCATTATCTATAAAGTTATTAATAATATTATTTCTTTTTTTTTTATTCCATTTTATTCTTCAAGGCAAAGTGTCCATACAATACAATTAATACATAAGGGGTCCCAGTTATGAATAAAGAAGCTTTCAGGACAGGACAAACAGAGCATTAGACAGAGTTACAAGGCATCTAATTTGTGGTGGCCTAAAGTAAACTGCGGTAGGCTTCATCTAATTCAGACCAACCTTTTGACGAACAGGTTTGACTTTTAAAAATAAACACAATGCCCTGTTTGATTTTTATCTCCAATATTTTTAATTTTTTTTAAAAAAATTCTATATATTCGTACAAGTGCACAGGAACATGATATAAGCTAGGTGAATTTTATGCATTATACAGAATTTTAATAATAAAAAATTGGAATAGTTAAAAGATTGCATGAGTATGAGGGAAGTCATATTATTCTAGATGTATGATAAATGATGGCTTTTTATAAATTTAATTTATATGAAAGTAATAATATTTAGTGTGTCTTTGGCTTTGCTTATGCAACTGCTTCCATCATATGCATAAACAAGCTTTTACCCTCGGCACGCATTGAAATGCATGTCAAGGCAAAACCAAATACATTTGAATTAATGTCATGTGCTTTAGTTTTAATTTTGATATCTTTTGGTACAACTTTCAAATTCCGTGAGAAGGAAAATACATGTTTATTGCAAAATGTCAACTGTCTAGTATTTTTTTCTTGAATTTTTATTATTCGAAAATGTCAAATATCAACTGTCTTGTATTTTCTTCAAAATCACGTTTTAGCAACGTTCAATGCTGACAATATTACTCTCTGTTGGGAAAAAAAATAGTTGACAATATGACATTAATTGCATACTAAAACATGGTTGTGAACCCAAAAACATCATTAGATCCATATACTTCACTCCTTAATATATCATTTTAAAAAATATTTTGAGAATGGTACAATAATTTTTAACGAAATTAATATTTTTAATTAATTTTAATCACATGCCTTAATTCGGGAGTGATTTGATTAAAAAAGATTATAAAAATAAAAATAGTAGAAGATGTTGGTGGTACTAAATTTGAGTTGAGGAGTCAGGGTTTTGGGATTATAATGAGAAACTTCTGACATAAAACAGAGACATTGAAGGGGGAGCTTGTGTTGTCTATTTCATGTATAACGTTGCTGACAGATTTCTAAATCTCATTTATTGAGTTAGTGACTGGTCAATGACCTTCCCAATCCTCAGTTAACCACTAGTACCTTGTACTGTTCCCTCGATCAATCACAACTCATACATCTTTTGGATTAAAGAAATTTATACCCTGGATTGAAATATAAATGAGTTTTAAGATGGAGGTTTGATTCAAAATAGAAAAAAAAATAATTTTATAATAATAAATGAGATATTTTAAAAATATCCTCAACTATTCTAGTTTCCAATAAATATTAATTAATCTAAATAAAATAAAAATTATTAATTAAAGGTAATTTAAAAAAAATATGTCTAATTGTAAATTAAATGAGTTTAACTAATTTCATATGCATATGTAAAATAGTTTTCCTTATATTTAAAATAAGAGGGAATAATTTTTTAATAATAAACTATTTCTAATTATTTTAAAATGATTGTTATTTTAGAATTGTAATTTTATATGAAAATGATTGTCGCATTAAAATTTCAATGACATGCTAATTTTTAATTATTTTACTCTTTATTAATAAAAGCAGTGATAGATAAAATCCAAATTTATTAATATTTTTAATATGTATTCATTTGAATATTAAATATATTGTTTAAATTATGGGATTAATAAATTGCGAAGTTAATTTAAATGATTAGAAAAGTATTATATAAGTTTCCCAATATTTGAAGGTTCTGAAAATGGATTCTCTCCATTCTATTCTCTTCCCTTCCCTCTATTTCTTCGTTTGGATAGCTCAGATCTCATATAAATAATTCAGATTTACAATTTGGAAAAATATTTTTTAATTTGAATGGCTGAAAAGAAGAAAAAAGTGAGACAGATGGAGAAAACCTGGTTGAAAAACCCCTGATGACAAGAATGTATGCACGCGTATAACTGTAAGCTAGCTAACCCAAAACTCTCTGACTCAGGTAGAATAATATATATATATATATATACGGAGTTATTATTAAAAATTATTAAGGATGAGAATGAGGTGAAGCGAACATGATGCTAATAATAGGGAAAATGACCCTTGAGTACCAAAAAATAAAATTACCAGAAAAGGAACATAGCTTCAAATTAATTAAAAATTTAAATATAAAATGATCTAAATATTTTTTTGTAAAAAAATTTTATACTCAACATCTTCTTTTTATTAGTCTTCTTCCAAAATTTGATATTAAACTTCTCCAATTTTACATGGGACACATTATCATAATAAAAAAATTTAATTGAGGAAGTTTAGTATAAAATTGGGGAAGTTGAATGTCAAATTGTAGAATATGAGTAGTAAAAAGTGGAAGTTGAGTATAAAATTTTGAGACTTATTCAGTGTAAAATCAGGGGTCTTCAATGTCAAATTATGGAACATGAATAGTAAAATGTGAAAAATGAGTATAAAATTCTGAGAGTTAAATTCTTTATTGTGTCCAGTTAAAATCGAGGAAATTTAGTGTTAAATTTTAGAACAAGAATAATAAAAAGGAGATATTAAGTATAAAATTTTTTAACAAAGGTATTTAGATCATTTTTCTATTTAAAATTTTTATCAATTTAAAACCATAATCCTATTTTCAAATTATTTAATTCTAAAATAATATTAATTGAAAGTTTTATCCTTCAACTGTCATCTCCCCTGATAATATCAGTCAGAGTTCCTACTCTTCAGTCTCAGCACATGCATGGTTGCCCCACAGTACTCCCCTGAAACAGTCCTTGGCATTTACTCATTTCCTTCACTCTTGCAAGAATCTCAAACCAAAATCACTTTTTCATTTTTCTAACATCTAACATTTAAAATTAGTTTTAAAGATATTAAAATTAAGGAATGGTATATAAGCTATTTCCACAATTCTAAAAATGGTTTTGCACTAACAAATGTTTTACTTGAAAATTAGTTTTAAAAAAAATAATTATATTTAAAATTTTTTAATTAAAAATATTTTAGATGTGTAATAAATTTTTCCAATGATCTAAATAATGCTACGAACTTGGCTAGCTAGCTAACAAAGAAACAATCCCACAGTCACTCATGCTTAAACCTGATTTTGAGAAAGAATCAGGTTTCTAACAGAATCTAGTAAACACACTGAAACACGTAAGAAAAGTAATAAAATCCAATTTTAGGCCAAAACTGAGTTTATATTATGAGACCAAACAGGCTATGATCAAGGAATGGTATGTAAGCTTGCCACAATTCTAATCAAGTATAGTTTAAATAAGGCCCTGCCGTTTGGTTACAGCTCTGAAAAGTGCTCATTAATTCTTCAATGCATGAAAATTGAAATGTGAAATAAATATTATTAATTTTCATCCGACAAAAGCATATGACGTTTCATATTTAGTTAAAAAGCGACTTTTTTCATTTCATTTCATCTTGTGCTATGTACCTAACAAGGCTTGAGTTATTTTGGCGATACGATCCAAACACAAACTCATGCAAAAACTTGGCATGGTATTAGAGGAAAATATGTTTAATTATTTATATATATGTGTATATATATGCACATATATAATGCATGAATGTATATAATTAATGCATTTGGAAGATGATAAAGATGATAATAAAAAACATAAATATCATACACAGTCACATTATTTTATATCACACACTATGCATGAATATGAAGGAAATATAATTTAATCATTGGGTTATATTAGCGACTAACAGCATGTGGGGCTGAAAATGATGACTCTGTTTTATGATCAAACTGATCATCAAATGTTGTTTAATTTTTTTTTGCTCAATGTAGACAAGAAATATTTTGATTTTGCATAAACAGCTCCAAGGGTTATCATTGATATTGCTTCTAATCTTCCCATTAACAAGACATTAAGGTGGGGATATTTCGGTTTGCATTCTTTTGTATCTTTCAAATCATACGTACACTACCTTCCTTTATCCTTAATAAGGTGGTGCATGATAGCTATGTACGGAAATTTTGAGATAGACTAATTTTAATAACTTAATTGTTAAAAGAAGAGGCATGTATAAGAGTTCAATTTAAGGTCTAATTTAGTCGTAAACTTTTATGCATCATACAAGCTGTAATAAATACTCCGTTCATTTCAAAACATAAAGACATTTTTTACATATATTTTGTATCAAAATGTAAGAAATAAATTATTTTTGTTTGATAAATTAATATATATATATATATATTTTTTTTTCAGTTGTTCCTTTAATTAAAGTAGACTTATTATCATAAGACATGAGTTAACATATGATTGAGTATGAATATTAAATTAGGGGCATTTGTGAAAAAAAAAATTCTCCTCACGATATATTTAAGATATTTTACTTTTTTCTTAATTCTAATAATTTAATTATTTATCTCTTACGTTTTGGAATAAATGTAATAAATAATAATAATGTGTATAGAAAAAAACTTTATCAAGAAGAACAAAACTAACTTTAATTATTTCTATAAGTTCAAGAGAAAGATGATCGGTTGTAAAATCCCTCTGGTACAAAAATAAAAATGAAGTGTATGTGGAAATAAGCATTGTTTGGATCTTTGTCAACATATATTTGCACCATGGATCTGATACATTTTATCTAGATAGTTCAAATTTAATTCCAGCAATTTAATTTTTATTCTTTTGAATTAAATTATAGAATATAAATAATACTATTTTTTTTTTTGTTAATTGGTTATATGAAGAGGTAGAGCCACTTGATGAATGGAAGTGGAGAGAGAGGGGGCATGTGAGTGCATTTATAGAGAGTGGGGTTTCTCTCTCTCTCTCTCCTCTTTGTTGTGATGTGCACATGGGATTGGATGTGAGAGGTATATCACACTCTCCCTCCCTCCCTCCCTCTCTCTCTCTCTCTATTTGTAATGTATAAAGCACCATTTGCTTCCATGTGAGCCCATGTGCTCCTCTCCCTCTCTCCATTTGACTTTTCCCTCACATCTCTCTCACTCACTATGTTTTCTAATTTTATCCCAATAACTTCTTATTTAGATAGAAACATCCAATCATGTTTTATAAACAAATAATTAGGTGAGCTGTGCGCTAAGTTGGAGAGTCAAGACAGGTTTTATAATTTAAAAAATATTTATAGAGAAGTGTTTATAGATCACCTGCTAAGAAAATTTTTATGTTGGTAGTGAGATTTAAAACACATTCTTATTATGAGATATAAGCCAAATTCTTACTTCGTGGAACAATATTTGTCAGCAAAAAAAAAATAGAGAGACTAATATAAAAGAATAAAGAGACTCTAAGGAACTCACAAGTCATGTTAATTCACATATATATATATATATATTGTTTTTCTCTTTATTTATTTTCTCTAAATATATATATCTCTTAAATGCAAATGATCCAAATGGAAAGATTGAATAACTTTTAACGTTCTGGTAAAAAAAAAAAATAACTTTTGACGTTACAAGCTAGCTAGTTAACATGCCGTCCTATCAATGATAAGATTAATATTTATTTATGTGGAAAAAATATACTATATGCAACTAAGTAGCTGTTGGGTTAAGGGATTCGATATCCCCTCAAGCAAAGCCTAGAATTTGAACATTTTGAATGGAAAGATACCCAAGTTTTGAAAATCAGATAATTATTTATTAAAAAGCATATATATATATATACATATATGGAAGGCATATAAATACGTAATAACACACAGGAGAGAAATATCAGTTGGAGAGAGGTAGACATGTGAAACTGTGGCTTTCTTTGCGTACGTGTGCCTTCTGACATTAATTATTTAATTCAATACTCCTTTCTGTATAGCCTCATTTTGTATATGTACATACTTTCACTTTCAGTATAACTTCATACATTCTTTAAATGATCTCAATCTTAAATTTAAGAATAAGATAGCAGATTCACCTTATTAAAAAAAATTCATATATAAACTTTATTTATTAAAGAAAGAATCATGTAATTAAATCAGAGGTCAATCTTATGAAAAATCTTTTAATTAAGGTATTATAGAAAAATTTGTTAACGTTTGACAACCAAGTTCTTTTTTATCATTATCATTATTTTCAATCAATATTTTTGTCCACAAATCACTAGAAAAACATAAGGAAAAAAGTCATTTGCAATCAATATAATTTGAATGAACAAATTATTTTACATATTCACCATAGCTACTTTAAACTTTTATTTCAAATATGAAATTATTAAATAAATATATAAAATATGTTAATAAAATAAGCATATAAGAATATATATATATATATAATTTAATTGTGAAAAAGGTGGCAACTTCAAATTTCTTCTCTAAATAAAAATAAAATTAATTTGTTATCATTCAAAAGCAAGTTTGAGGAATGTGCCAAAAATACAACAAAAATATCGCTGAAGTAAATATTTTTTAATTTCCGACGATGAATAATGAATTTATTTCTTTTCAGAATCAAGGCCAAACAGATCTCACTTAAAAAATGATGGTAAATTTGAATTTTCTCGTCACTGCAATTATTTTCTGGGCTGTTCTCCATGTGTCAGGGAAACTTTTGTTTGGTGAACTTCAATTCTTCATGTGCCTATATCTTGTCCCTTTTACACAAGTAAACTCACCACTTCTCTCTCTCTCTCTCTCTCTCTCTCTCTATTATTTCTTCGATTTCTATTCTTCTTCTTCTTCATCAATTCCCTTCAACTTTCTTCTTAGATTCTTGTATATCTTTCAGAGTTACTGTGCAGTTTTTTCTGGGTTAGATCGATGGAGGGGAAGCCAACAAAGAGACGACGTATTTACTCACTGGAACCGAGCAAAATAGCACAAGCTGAGTTTGCGAGAACGTACGTGAGCCATTTAATTCCAGCTTTAATTAATCTTAAGGAGGAGGAGAATAGTACTGATAGTTCAGAAGAAAAGAACAGTTGTGTTAATGTTGTGAAGCGAGAAGTGGGCATGGCTATGGTGTGGTCAGCCCCACCAGGCTTTGCATGGAGCAATGCCCTAAAGGCCAAGTTTCAAACAGATCACACCACTGTAGGAAATGATCATGACCACAATGGTCCTTTACATCATTTCTCTGCAAACCCTACTGGTTCTTCCAAATCTGGTATTCATAATGAAGAAGAAGAAGAAGAAGGGTTTAAGAGACTGAGAAGGTTGATACCAGGTGGAGAAGAGATGGGTGATGAAGAAATGGTTGAAGAATTGGAGAGTTATATAAGGTGCTTGCAAATGCAGGTGAACATTCTTCAATGTCTGGCTGAGACACCATGATTTCCTTTTTTTCCTTGTCATTTTTCCAGATATAATTATTTATGTGAAATTATAATTGTAATTCAAGCAATATATTGTCAAAGCTAGTTTTTCGTTCATTTAAATATGTATATATGAATATTAAATTAGTGTGTTTATTTTGGGAGATCTCGAAGAATATGCAGAAAGAAAGACGAGGACAGTAATTAGTTCTTCCAAGATGACATGTTTATTTCGATTATTTTGTTCATTCTTTGCAGATTCAAATTTTCATTTTGGTATTATCATTTTTTATATCTTTTTCATCACCTTTAGAACTATTAGTATAGTTTTGATCCCATTTCAAGCCTTCTAAACGAATTAAAGTGATAGTATAACTTTTTGAGGATCATATATTGTAATGAGATATACCAACATAAACATTTTCAACAAGAACTAAAGCTTTCATTTTTAAACAGAGCTAATCGGTAAGGGCCAAAATAGAACTTCAATTCTATAGATCTTTATCAGTTAGGCTAACTGCAGGTGATTATTAATTACTTTAAAACTTTTTATTTTGTTTGAAGGCCGGCAGCTTATTATAATAGCCTGTGGATCGAGTAACTCTACAAAGAAAAATAATTTTTTTATTTCATATAAAATAAAATGCATAATGTTTATTATATATATGTTTTTCTTATTATTCAATACCAATAGTTTTTTTTTTATTTGGCGTTTTTCAACTGCCAGTTATCTGAACACATGCTTCTGGCCTTATGACAGCATTCCCCATAACTGTCCTTCAATGGGACCAGTAAATTAGACAAGGAAGTCGTGCTTCAATATTATTATCATCCATCCTTACCACCAGGTGAACATAACATTTTGGGAAAATTCCACTTTAAATATTGCAGTAGAAAGAAAATTCAAAAAATACACTGGAAACTTATGAAATTCCCAATAAATATCAAACTAAAATTAAAATGTGCTGAAAAATATTGATTTTGCCCTTGAGTCAAAGTTGGGAATATGTAAGGATTAATTAGAAATATATAAGAATAAGTTTGAAATGGGTGAGAATCATTTGGAAATAGGAAAGTAAGGGTGAAATTAATATTTCCCATGAAGTGGTTAGAAATATGTGAAATCAGTTACGAATAAGTGAAAATCATTTGGAAATAGGAGAGTAGAGGCAAAATTAATATTTCCCATCTCAAATTAATTTCAATTTGATACTTTGGTACCTGTTGAACATTTTGCAAACTATAGGTAGATATTTGGACTTAACTATCTTCTGTGATATTTAATTGTTATTTTCCCTACCATTTTATCATATCTTCAAATTATGGAGTGTCCTTACAAAAATTGCATGAATTTTAAATGTGTTATGTATTATTCATAATTTATGAATAGTATATATTGCTATAAAAACTAGATGGTGGCATTTGTGTATTGTATGAAGTCTCAAACATCAAGCCTATAAATTTATATTATATACGTTATAGATTTTTATTTTATACTACTGGTTAATAACTACATGCATGTATTTAAAAAGAATAAAACAAAAAAGATAAAATGAATAGAAAGATGAGATGTATAATTTACACACATTTCTTTTTCTTTGTTATTCTCTCTGCAATTCAAATGTATAAATGTAAAGAATCCAAATTAATTTAGCTGAAAAAATATGGCTCACCATTTTAGCCTTTAATAGAAAGCATGTACATATTTGATGCTACTTTTTCACTTAAAATTAACATGTTTGTTTTGTAGAATGAAATAAAATAAAAAGGAATAAATAAAAACAGTTTTATAAATGAGAAATGTCTCCTATACCATTAAATAAAAAAGAACAATTAGTGTTGAATTGTCATAAAAAAGGCATAGTAAATGTTTATTGGGCTGGGCCATTTGTTCACCTTTAGTTTATGGGCTATGCAGCCCATTAGTTAAAAATTACATCAGTTCCATAAAATCACCATTGTTATCCAGCTAGAGTGGGTTCTATATATTTGTATGGATTTTAAAATAAGTAGCGTTATTTACCATTTGTAAACAATTGAGGTTTTTACACTTTTTATATTATATATTGATATTGATGATTCTTGGTGGAATTTATTTCATAAAATGCATTTTTCTTTTTCTATGATATTATAATGTTCATTTATGTCAAATAAGATAGACACACATAAATAAAAATGAATAACAACCAGTTAGTATATATTTTTGGCCAAAAGAAGATCAGTATATAATGATATATTAAGTATTAAATCTTTAATAATAATTTGACTGATGTTTGGTTTCCTGGAAAAGTCATATAGTTATATGTAAAATTCATAAATTGATCTAATGGATGATAGGAAAACTTTTCAAGTAAAACAAACAGGCACTTGAAATGGCTTTTAAATAGATTTGTTAACTAAAAATAGTCATAACTTACACATAAATATTATATTAAGCAGCCTAATTATGTTCATGGACACGAGCAAAACGCCGATTAGATCAATATAAATCACATGACATATATAGTAAGTTATTTTTTTTGCCAAACATATATAGTAAGTTACACCATTTATAAAATATAAATAGTATAATTTAATTTTCAAATTTCATATCATGTGAAGAGCCCGCTTAATTGGGTTACAAATAGGGTTCTAGGTGTGACCAATTCTTCTAAATCTTACCCCCTCTTTTTTTTTTTTTTGGCTTGGAAAATCTTTCCCTTTTAATTAAGTTCTTTTCTTTTTTGGAGTGTCCATTTAATTAAGTTCAACCCAAAAATCGCAGGTCAAGTGCTGTTTAACAAGGAGAAACATTCGGCCCATCAAAGACATCCTTTTTTATAATGATTTTTTTATTGTCAATTAAACTTATGGGACTGAATAAATTTGTTAGCAAATCTTGCAAGTCATTTATTTGCATTCTAAATATCCTAACTGAAAAAAAAATTTTCGTATCCTTATAAAAATTTTCATTTTTTTTTTCACTTGAAATATGTAGTTTCTTCACGAAATTTTAAAATAGAATAAATCTATGCACTTGAATGGAGGGAGTCCCATGAAGTGAAGTCACAGGACCTGGCATGTGATGATATGATGATTGAAATTTAATGTCAGCACTATAAAAATATATTTATGTAATATGGAATTAATAATAAAAAAAAAGATAACAGCAGCAGTGATAATAATTGTAGGAGAGAAAAATGAGGAAAGGTCCAAAATGATCCGTCATGTCTGAAGGATTGAATTGAGTGTTTGTAGATCTTATCGGATTGGATTTGAACAGAGTGAGTAGTGATTATTAATTTTAGTATACTGAATAAAATTAAAAATAATAATTTTATAAATAAAAATATTCTCATACTTTTATTTTCCCTTATTGGGTGGCTTGTTGGTTTTAATGCCACACGTGATTGGATTCTTGTTCATCCTGGCAATGAGTATCATAAGCTCATTTTTCACTTGAACAATTTAAATTAGATTTGAATGATGCTAATTTTCTTTTAAAAAAAAGTGATATTCATTTTATTTTCAAAGAAGTGGAATAAAAATTAAAATAATTTCCTGTCTATCAACTTAAAAAATAATAATAATTTTAATCAAAATTAAAAATTAAAATTGTGAATCATCTAAATAAAATCTAGATGTTTCAAAAATAATAAATATGGTGATGATCGCCTTAATGAGCAACGAACGAGACTACAGAGTGAAGAGCATTTAGCCCTTTGTTTTTGGTCCACTAGAGCTTGCCACAACTAGCCAGCCAGCCAACCAACCAACCAACCAAACAAGTGAGTGACATGCAATAACTATATTGTTGTTATTTATTTTAATATAAGATGATTTTAACCAAATCACGCAGATTAAAAATGAGAATTAAAACTAATTAACTATCTCGATTTTTCTGAAAATTTCAATATTTTTTCAAAACTACTATTATTTAATCTCTCTTTCTTTCTCTTTAAATATATTAAATAGGGGCATTTTTTGAAAATGTATAATAAATACTACCTCGTATATTGTAAAGGGTCTTATATTCAAGATCATGGCAAAATATCCTATATATAGAACCGAATGAAGTATTATTTTTTTAGGCATATGTATTATTAGCTTTCCGAGAACTTATTAAGATTAGAGCAAGTTTCACGATTTAAAAAATATTTATATAGATATTTACAGATTACTCATACATTGATAACCTACATATAATTCATAGGGGGTATAAGTTGCATCATTTATGAGTGAACCAACTTTTATTAGCAACCATATTGTTGTTGTTATATTGTTTTGTTACAATGTAGTTGGTTTGTATCGTTGACGGTGTCAACAAGAAAAAAAAAAATCTTTTATCCATGATAGTTTGTCTTTTGTCTCAAAGCTAAAATTACCCATCTAACCATTTTTGTTTAAAACAAAAATAGATAAATAAGCACTTCAAGAGACTCTTACCCCTCGTTTGGATAAAGGGGAAAATAAGGGAGAAAACCTAGGTTTCTCTATTTGGATAGCAAGAAAAATAGGAATAAAGGAAAAATGAGAGAGGATCCGCATGTTTTTTTCTTCAAATTTTCTCTTTAAAATTGGAGAAATTTTATTTTCCAAAATATCCCTATGAAATTCTTTGAATATATTGATGTTACCTACTACCAAAAGTAACAATTTTTTGCCATTAATGCCCACCATCCACCGGCCGCTTTCGCCATGGTCGATCATAGGTCATCGACGACTACCGTTGCTTGTCACTAGCCACTAGCACCAGTTGTCACCGGTCATCAACTTCCACTATTACTAGTCACCAGCCACAATAGCCGCTAGTCACTAGTCACCAACCGCTGCCAGTCACAAACCAAAGGCAATCACCAATTATCAGCTGTCGTTGTTGTCGGGTGCCGGTCACTAGCCGACAACAATCACTGATCATCAGCCACCACTACCACCCATCACCAGGTATCGTGTAACGTCTGGCCGCTTCTTTGGAATTGACGGTTGTCCCCACAAACCAACACAAGCTCTTTCATTGTGCTTTATCCTCACTCACACATTTCCTTTCCAGGAGGTCACCCATCCCATAATTGCTCCAAGTTAAGCACGCTTAACTGAAGAGTTCTTAAGGGATAAGCTACCGAAAAGGTAGGCACACATTGCTGGTATAGGTAATACCTATCAATTCTTTTAAACCATCCTTAACCATATAATCCCATACCTATACACTCTTTGGATCTCTCTTATTCCAGTATGCATTCGATTTATTCATATGCTCCTCCCGCTTATTGTCACTAGCCGCTCCTTGTCCGTGCCTCATCACTTTTATCTTACAACCCCTTTTCTTGCACCGGTGATCACTCTCGCTCTCATCAGCGCCCGAATATCACATATTGCCACTACTTGTCATTAGCTATCGCCACTGATCATCGATTGTTGTCACCACTAGTCATCAGTTGCCGCCTCTAGTTACCAGATGCCACCACCTCTAGTCACCAACTGTTGTCGACGATCATTGTTGCCTTCGATCATCAACTACAGCTGTCGATCACTAGTCACTGACTACTGCCACTAATTATTGGTTATTAGCCGCCATCTCATTAAATAAAATAAGTTGTGTGGAAATATTATTTATATGAATTACTTTTATTTATATAATACAGATTAGTTATATTAGTAATATAAGTATTATAATTCTTATGAAATAAATAAGTTTTCTCTCCTCTTTATTTTCTCTCCTTCTGTTTGGATGAGGAGAGAAAATATTTTATGTCAGCTTTTCTCTTTGCTCCATTTTTTTCTCCCCTTTATTCTCTCCTCCCATCTTCTTCTCTCATCCGAACAAAGTATTAGCGTTCATTGACATATAAGAAGTAGATCTACAAATTATAAGGTGTACCAAATAAATGCATTTCTTGTTGCTTTTACTATCTTGATAGAAAGAAAATTAGTTTCAATAAAGGGAAAAAGATATAGAAAATCCATCTAAATATATTTGGTTTTCAATAAGAGAGCTATTATTGGTTATAAAAAATATCAAGATTTTCAATAGAAGAGTTATAATTAGCTACCAAACATATTGAGATAAATTTTCTCTCTCATTTTCTTTTTCTTGAAACCAACTTTCTTTTTACCAAATATAGCCTAAATTATTGATTTCTTAAGTTGTGTGGGCAAAAAAGTTATTGATTTTTTAGTCATCAATTAATCAATTATAAGCAAATTCTTGATAATATTATGCAAAACTCTATTGCTATTAATATAATAAGAATGGAAAAGATAAATTATAAATTGACTAAATTACGCTTGAACTATAATTATTTCATATGCATATAAGGGGCAATATAGATATTTTATGCTTTATTACCTTAGTTGTACGGTTTATATGTTAATTTATTTAGTAATGGAATGCTTTTCCTATGATTCGCTGGAAAAAGAACGGTAAAAGAAGTAAATTTTCAACATACCAAAGGGGGCCATTTAAACAAAAATAAAATAAAAATAATTTTGTAAAAATACTAAACAATTATTATTAAATAAAAATTATTACTCACTCATAATATAAGATATTTTTAATAATTTTATGTATCTTAAAAAAATTTGATTACATTTTTAAATTTTTTAAAAGAAGCTAAAAATTTTACTTTTATCCCTATTTATTTCACTCTTTTCTATTATTTTAATATAAATTACAAGACTAATTATTAAATGAATGAGAGGGTAAAAACTAAAAAAAAACAAATCAACATATGGCACCTTATATTATACATCAAGAAAAATATCTCTTGAAATACTTTATAATATGATATGTAGGAAATATTAAATAATAATTATATAAGAGATATTATGATATATATATATATATACACTTTTGTAGAATAGTCATTTTTTTGGATATACGTAGAATAATTTATTTTTGTTTTGTGTGTAGATATGAAATGGGACATATATATATATATATATATATATATATATATAAAGTAAGCTTATCCTATCCGACCAAAAGAAAGTGCTTTAGAGTCTTGTCACCTAAATCAAACAACACAAGAATGCCTAAAATTTCTCGAGGCTTTTCTTTGTCATTTTAATTCATCATTGCATCAATTGAATCAATTCAAAGTCGCTCCCTCCACTACTACACATCAATAAATATTCACATCTTTTCTCTCCTCTATTTTCTTCCTATAATTCTCTCTTTTTACTTCCACTCTCATTATTCATGAATAAGAATTTTTTTTTAAAAAAGTAGTTACTCAAAAAAATTAATTTATTTAAGACGGAGAATATAAATCACTAGATATATTTTTTTCTACATCAGACTGAAAAATGAGTTGCATTGATTAACAGCCATATATTCATAGTAATTAATTCTAAGTACATTCGAATGCAGGTCTAATGAAGATCTATTCACCAAACGAAATGACAGATTGTCTTAAGAAATTTTAATTTAAAATTAGTAAAGATATAAATTCATATTAATTATACCTCTAAACAAGATAGATTCTCTCAAGAACTATAGGACACTGCAATCAAAGGTTCAGATTCTTGTTTATTGGTTCTTCGTTTCTAAATCACAATAATTAGTCTAACTAAATGCTCCACCATGTGATGGTTAACGTTACATACCAACTTTTGTGGATCTTTGGGCTCCACTTTTTTTCTTAAACCAAAAATCATACTTTTGATTCTCATAAGTTAAATTATTTTTATTTTTTAATTTAACCCCTACCATTTTATTTTTGTCACTATTTTCTGAGTTAATTTTAATTTATTATCTATTTTATTTATTGTTAGCTTAATTTATACTCGTCGATATTAAAATCAAATATAAACTTCATTGTACGCCGATCGCATTATTTATAACTTCTCAGACTAGTTAATTAGTTACATTAACAATGGTTTGATTAAATTAAATATTGGTATTTTATCAATACAGACTGAATTTAAATATTTATAAATTAAAAAAGCTCACTTATAAATTTCTAAAATATCATAACAAAATTAAACATTAAATAAAATTATAGGGATAAAAAAAATTAAATGTTATTTTGTTATACAAGAGATCTATGATCTCAAAAAAGTATTAAGAACAAAGGACAAAGGATAATAATAGCACCAAAAATATGAAACTTCTATCAATTTTTAAGATTAGGGTTGATGTCATGTGAATGATTAATTTGTGATTTTTTTTAAAAAAAATTTCCTCTCGGACCAAAAAACCTCCTAGTTCTAATACAAAGGACAGCTTTGTGCGTGGTGTGATTTCATGACATGTACAATTAAACTAGCTGGGATCGTCAAGAATCAAATTATTATTATTACATTACAAAAGATCCCGCCCTAATTAAACTAAATAAATTATAACTAAACTACTACGACGTGGAGAAAGAGATTCTTAATGGCTAAATAATATTAATTATTAAGGAATTTAAAAAAAAAATGTCAGTGCCAGTCTGTGAAAGTTAAGAATTCGTCCGACATATGCAGCCACAATGTACTAGATGATATAATATTTAATGACGACATCAAAAGTGAGAAAGAAAATACTAATTAATGATTTTGACACCAATAATTCAGAAGGGATTGAAAAAAGAAGAAGGAGAAATTAATCTATTGATCCCTAGGTTTACTTTCATTTTTAAATAGTTTTCATTGGTTTAAAAATTTTGAAAATCATCTCTGTATTTTATTATGACTGAAAAATTAATATCACTTAATAATATCATCTCTAAGTTGATGAGTTGTAAAGACAATTGATGGAAGGAGAAAAATATTGAATTAAGAAAATCATTAAGAGTGTTAATCAAATACAATCTTAAATTATAAGTCATGCGGTGACTTGTTCTTCTTGTCATGTAAGTTCTATATGAACACCATTGCCATCTCATTAACTTAAGAATTGTATTACAAACGAATATAAATTATAAGAATTAATTGTGTGATTATCCCATAAAATAGGAATGATTAAAAAAATCAAATATAAACATGGCAAGGTCTAGGGCCTAACGCAGTGTAAATATCAATCCTCATAATTCTTTTGGCTTTTTGAACTACAAAATCATTTATGATTTATCATAACTTTACAATTAAGTAATTCTTACATTTAACTCTTAATAAATAATATGTTTAATCCATTTTAATTCATCTTGTAATATAATTGATCTGGTATAGAATTTAAACAATTTTAATTTCATGAAACTTCTTTTGGCATAACGACCATTACATATTATTTATAATATTTATAAGCAACGCATGTATTTGAAGAAAATATAATCTTTGATATCACTTAATACTCCTACGGAAACATTAATTTCTTGTTTTAAGACTTCTCTAATATATTTAATTCCAAAAATAAATCTAAATCATTTATATAAAAATTTTCACTAAAACTTATAGATAGAAAGAGGAGTGATTTACAGAGTCTTTTTTTGTGAGCGGTTGCCTTAATGGCTTGAAAGAAGCCATGGCCTTGTAAACACTTCTTTAAAAATTGATGAAAAATTATAGGGTCAATAAGTAATATCATAGAACAAATTTAAGAAAGAGAAAATATTAATTAATATGAATGGACACTAGAATAACGTGGGAATCAGGATACTATTTATTAAATGAGAGATGATAATTTTTTTTGGTAAAATAATTGAGAGAAGATATTGGATCCAGAGGTGATAAGCTTCCGTCCCCAAAATGGAGAGATTCCCTTTGTGTTTTTAAATATTCAAGACCTAATCATCTTTCTATTTTTTATGGCTTTTTTTTTCTTATTTTATTATATATTAGGAAAGTCATATCCGAATCTGATACATTGAATGTGAGACCTCTAATCCAATTTAATTGTTTTTTATATAATATGCTTATTTTAATCTAATGTTCCTTTTCTTTTCGTATTTTGACAAAAAACTCTCTTTCTTTGGTGGTGGTGTATTGTCATGAACTGGATGTCAAAGATCACAGAATCCACAATGTTTTAATAAATCAAATTATTTTGATATTTTTGTCAGTGTTTCTAGAACTAATTTTTTGTTTTTTTGCTTAAACTAAAATTTAATAATTAAATCTATGAAGGTTAATCTACAAAATTAGGTGGGTTGCATTTTACAGAATTTTAAAAAATAGATTATATTATTTATAAGTTGTAAATAATGTGACTTGTTATAATTTTATATTGATATTAGTTTTTTCTTACCATCAATTTTGAAATGAATTCACACATCCCAAAAACAATTAAAGGATTCAATTATTTACTATTTATTTACATATACTCATTCTATTATTGAAAATTCCAATAACCAAAGGTGGTTAAGTTCAGTGAAAAGAACTTCTTGATTTCTCCTAAGCAAGTTTGAGAATTCAAATTTAGTGTATGACAAAAATTAAGAGGCACTGTGTACTCAATTTATATTTTATCTTTCTTTAAAAATATGTTGATTATATAACTTAGCAATAAAAAGTTATACTAAATATATTAATCAATACATATATATATGATATAAAATTTATAATAGTATTTTGGGCTATTTATAAGGCATAAATAAGATAGCTCATCTTTTAGAAGTGATACAACATGAGAAAATGTGTCTAATCAATATTCACTCAATACAAAATATAAAAAAATACAAAGTTATATTATTCATAAATTTTGAACAATATAACTCATCTTTTACTCCTGTTCATCTAGGAGTAATTCCAATTTGAATAAAAAAGATTTAAGGCCAGAAAAACAAAGAAAGGAAGATACTAAATTTCAAAGCAGATAAGCATACAATAAATAATATCATAGTGAGGTTAATCAAAGGATATAAAGTCTATAGGCGTGATGCTCCTGTAACCTTTTTATCTGAAGCAATGAGCCACTTTGGCCCTAATCAAACAAAAGAAAAGTAGTAGGCTTTAACTAAGCATGCTTACCAAGAAAAAGGCAAGCTAAATCTGGCCAGGGTCAATTGATTTGTTTTAATAATTATTTTCTTTAATTTTTAATATAAAACATGTTTAATCAAGTCACATGAATTAAAAAAAATTAAAGTTAATTAATTATATTATTTTTTTGAATTTTATTTTTTTAAAAAATAATTTTTATTTAATTTTTTTCTTTAAATATATTAAATAATTTTTTTAAAAAAATATATAATAAATACTTTATATATAATAAATATTTTATATATTATAAAAATTTTAAATAAAATATCATAAATATTTAAAAGCGAAAGTAACAATATATATAAGTCATCTACCTTGAACAAGCCTATATAAGTGGGGCCCAGTAAAAATATGATAATTATATCCTACAACCAATCAAGGACATGATCCCCAAACAAACACGTCAAATCACAAGGTGACCATTAGATCTTCTGCACTCGGTTGGAAACAACATTAAATTAAGGAGTACTATGTAGCATTTGCATGTGGTTGGGTGAGTGACACGTGTCCCCTCCACACTGTTGGGACCCACATGACACTAGCATTTTCTAGTCATGCCTTATCAACAACTACACGTGATGTGAGTGTGATCATCTTATGAATCTGTGGATCAGGACAGCACTTATTGTGGCAACCATTTAATTTGCTTCAAATTTCGGTTTTTTAAAATAAAATTTGAGGGGAACCAATTATTGGCATTTCAACGTTAATTTTCAGTAATATTAATGCAATTAAAATTTGTATTTCTCAGTGGGACTTTTGGTTGGGTTGTGATTATGTTTTGATTATTATTTCAAATGATGAAACTTTTTTTATATTGGCAAAACTTTAAACAGAAAATTAAATATTTTATTTAATTTTAAGTTGGGTGTAAGGAGCTCCCTAAGGTTAGGATCAATTTTGCATTTTAAAGAATCCTTATAAATGTATTTATAAATTATTTACATCCTTATATTAATAACAATAACTCAAATCCTTGTAAATAAAAGTTACACTTTTACCAACTAGATTGATTTTTTATTTTCCACAATCACTATAAACTATTAATTTTTCATTATTAAATTTACGTAAGAGGTGATCTTTATTACTCCCCTGTTCATAAAAATTATTATTTTAGAATTTTTGAGATTTATCACAATATTTATCATTATATAATTCTAATAAAATTTTAATTACTTATTTTACTATTTAATCCTTTATTAATATCAAATAAATTATTTAAGAGGATATTTAAATTAAAATTATTTTAATAAAATACTATTGAATTTGATAATATTTTAGGTCATTTAATAACTCCTTTAACCTATTATAAAAAAATTCTAAAATGATAATTTTCACTAACAGGACGGATTACAGATAAAAGCAAGTTTTAGTAGCATCAAATATTATCACTGGTTTTGATGACAAGGATCAAGGATGTGATGTTGCCATTGGAATCATAATTTGATGGCAACTAACCAATGAATACAGTTTTGGTAGACTCAGGCCCCAAAAAAAAAAAGCAAAGTAGTGGCAGATTAAGGTGATCAATAAAAATGAATTTTGGTGGCGATATGGTTCCGCCACTGAAAGTAATTAAATCACTGTAATTTGTCTTTCCATCACCATGTAATAAAGATCTGTGCTGATCATAGTACGATATAAGGTTTCAAATTACAAGCTAATTGTAATATATATAATCAAAGTAAAACAACTCATTGATAGGCTTATTATTGTATACAGAAAAATTACAGCATAGTTATTATATATACACACAATTGTATAGTATGCGATTATTACTTTAAATTTTGATTAATTTAGATCAAATTGTATTGAGTCCCATATGGATAAAAGTTCTCCTAAAAATATTTTTTACATTTGATTTAAGTGAGAGTAACACATTAATTTAAGATAATGAATTTAAGAATATGATGTTAAATTATTAGAATTACATATTTAATAACCCCAAGATTCACAAATCATTATAATTGCCATATCACTTAAGTATATAGTATTGTAATGGAATCTAAAGAGCCAACAATAATATATTTGAAATGAATAAATAGTGGTTGGTCTATGATGTCATTATCTTTTAGATTCAAATTCGATGCTTAACGCAGTATTGATTATTACGTGCATAGTCCCGAAATGATGTCGTTTTGCGTTGCGAAACATGATTCTAGTTGTTCGATCGTGTGATTAAAATCAGAATTCACGATAGAAAGCGTCATTTCAAGTGAAATTATATCTTCTTTGTTTCTAAATACTATTAACAAGGCTAATACTAGGTTCGGTTTTTTATCTGTCATTTAAAGGTTTTATCATACTAATTAAAAAATACAATTAATACGTTAATTTTTTTTTAAATTTTCTAATATGCTATTTAATAAATGGATAAATAAAAAATAATAATTAATGTTATCTTTAATTGTTAAAAAGTCAAACAAGAATATAATTAGAAAAATAATGATTAATATTATTTTAAAAATTGAAATTAAAGTAACAAATAAATAGAAGTAAAAATTTTCCTCAAAATTGACCATTAAAAAAATGGAGGGATAACGGTTTTAGTAAAATCACAGAAGAGATAATTAATTAGCTAAATTAAATAATAATAATAATACTTGGAAAATGATGAAAACGCACACATCATGATGGTATCATCTACATCTTAGTTAGTGAACTTTGTTTTTGACTCACTATTTTTTTTTAACCATCCAATATCCAATAATCACATTAAACTACGACTAATATAAATTAAGTTAAATAAAATTATAAAGGCAGTAAAATAATCTTCCAATGAGTATTTTATGTTACATATCCAGTATTCTAATGTAAAACTATTAATTAAATTAGTACAGCCCCAACCCCAACCCCAAATCAACTGAGCTATGCAATTGTTAGTCACTATTATGTTTTCTTTTCTTAACATAACATCAATGTGTCCTGAATGTCTACTACACAAATTGGTAATGCTCGCTTTGCTAGCTGTACTGCAACGTACGTACTAGTATCTTGCATGAAAAATGAACAATTAATACATAGGTAATTAGTTTAATTTCAAGCCTTTTAATGACTCATTTGTTGTATAAGCAAACATTACTAATTTTTAGAGCAGATATTTTAGATTATGACAACAACCATCTTGTACGTACGTATATGATAATGGTAGATTAACATAAATGCAGTGCCAAAACCTTAGACATTAATGATGAAGAAAGATGAACTAACAGAGATAGAAATCAAAACATAAGACAGCAACAATTAGAAAAGACGAGAAAGAATGTTATATTTATATGTGCAGTAATTATTACGCAGTTGCTTGGATTTATTCTAAAAGGAGAATCTATTACGGAGTAGGATGATTGTGATTGACTAAGATAAGTCCGTAAGTTATATATAATTCTAAATGAAATAAAGTGTCGGTAGTATGGTAGTATATGTATGTAGAGGGAATGTTGAGAAAGGTATATTATCAATTCAGATTAATACGAGGGATAAAAATTCTCATCTTTTAAGTAAATATTAAGAGTTCACTTTCCAACTTTGAGTATAAAACAAATTTAGTTGGAATGGAACTATCTTTTACCCTGATAGAGAATAGTTTCTTTTGTTAACTAGGATAAAAAAGGAAATGTATATCATAGCTTAAATACAAATACTTATAAATCAATTTTCTAATACGATAAAATTTAAAATATTTAGGATGTGTCGTTTGATCTAAATGTGTAATATGTGTTTGAATATGCTAAGCACATAATTTATTTTTATTATTTTTGTTAATTTGTAGAGATCATTATTATTTTGTAGTTGGGAAGAGATTGTGGAAATATAAAAAGGAAAAATGATGATAAGTAGTGGGGGTGGGGCTACTTCTTACGGCTTGTGCCTTACTTAGCCTACAACGCATGCCTTTCCCACCCCAATTTGAAGAAAACTGCTATTGCATGCTCATATAATTAATATATATATATATATAATACTTGTTGTGTTTACTTGTAAAACACTTAAAATAGGAAAATTGAGGATAAGAGATGTCTTAATCTTAATCAAGTTAGTAGTTACTATAAGAGGGTCCAAATTCTGGTCACTAAATGATTTAATTATAATTTTAAAAACCATGATAAAATTATCTTTAAGTAGTGTAATTACAATTTTGATGAATCGCAAGTACTTTCAAAAGAAATTGCTGTTTTTTTTCTTTTTTTTTTATGCCAAGACATGAAAACACCTTAAAATTTAAGATGTTCATATCTTTAACGTACAAGTATTTTTCATGTGTAATATAAACAACTATATGTAATGAACATATTAGACAATTATTTTTTTTAAGGCCAATCATTACCATGTATAGATGATTAATAATTTATAGGGGTGGGTCATAAAACAGTGTTTGTGAAATGAAGAACAAAAAGAATTCTGGCTTCGTTGGAAGATATACAAATGTTTGATCTGATTCACTCAAAATGAAAACCTGAAAAGGATCTAACCAAACTAAAATAATTGACAATATAGATATATATATATATATAGATATATTGTTTGGATCTATGTGGTGAGACAGCAAGGGAACACAATGGGTTTAATTAGGTGAAGATGCATATAGATCAGCTTTGATTAGATCTGTCTACTTTTTGTGCCTACCAATTATTGGAGGTTGGTGTGCATAGAAAATTAAACACAAGAAAGGGAAGGTTGCTATTAGAAATTCAAAATTTATATTGATAATTTATAAAATTTTTAAAATTTAAAATTCTTCTCAATAATCAACTATGATGCATCGATACTTTAAAAAAGAAAAAGTATTCGTATCATATTATATACAATATGCGTACCGCAATTCACGATACGTATAATTTGTTTTTCTTTTTCAAAAATTCTAAAATAAACTGAGATTTTATAGGAAAATTCAATTTTTAAAGTATCTTTATATTACTTTGAAAATATTTATAAGCTCAATTTTTTCAATTTTTTATTTTTGGTACATTAATTTATTGAATACATACATAAATTTTATATGTATATCTCACATACTCATATCCTAAAGTTTTAAAGTTTATCTTATATTATGTCGTATTTAATATATGTATCCATAGCTATGCATCATAGATAATCATAGAAATAAATTTCTATATATTATTACTAATTTTTTCACCAAAACTATATATAATTACCAATTAAAGTTATACATGATTTATACTTCATAAAATTGTTATTTTTTTTAAAAAAATAATTTTTAAAGTTTTGAAGGTAAAATTCAATTGATGAGAGTTGTACCAGTTTAACTAGAGGTATTGAGTTCAAGTCATGAAAATAGAATAGTATTAAATATATGGTGGTAGAACTCGATTCGAATTAGTCTTGATCCTAATAAATCTTTAGTTGAAGTAGAGTAGGTCTAGAATGCTAGATGCTCTAAAAAAATATGAATCTTTAACTGCTATATATTTCTCATAAAAAAAAGCATAACTGATTTAATCGATGGAACTTGATATTTCTAAAGTAAAGGTCTCGATCAAATTCGAATTTTTTGAAAAAAAAAATTATGCCAAAACAACTTTTCTTTAATTAGAACCCAAAACGGATCCAATCTGAATTAGTTGATATTGAACATTTTTTTTTTAAAAAAAGGACGTCATTCTGTTCAGGAAAAAAGAGGGTTCTGCATCTCATTTTTTTTTCTTAGATTTTTTTTTTTGGTTTCAAAAGTTTAGGTGTTGGTTGATAGGCTGATTTGGCATGTGGAGGGATCACATGGCCAACCTAATAGATCAAGTTCTTAATTAAATACTTTATAATATGATTTACATGTTTCATATTTTAATCTCGTGCAACATAATCATGACTCCCTAGAAAATTAGGTGAATAGAAGTATCACAAAAAAAATGTTATAATATAAACCAAATGATCAAATATCAGATTAAAAAAAAAGTAATGTATATATATTTTTAGTTTTGAAATCATCATTGAAGCCCATATCGTTAATTTTTATCCTCACACATAAAAAGGCTCAAGTAAAATTTATCTTGCTTTTTGAACCTCTTAATTAATCCATTTCTTTTTTTTTCCTGAGTGATAATTAATCCATTTCTTAAGCACCGACACATGTATAAAGCAATTTCTTTCAGGTTTGTAGTTGAATGAATATCCAACACAAATTATTTAATTTGAAGGCATATTTGAACCATTCTAACAACATGTGAGAGGTTTATCTCTCTCTCTTTTTTAAATTTAGGTTTATTTATTTATTTTGACTATTTATGATTGAATTATGACGTATATGATCGATTTTATAGCAGTTTTTTGGCTAAAAATTTATTTTCACAAAAAAATGTTAAAAAAAATTAGAACGGAGTTTCAACCAACTAATTCAGTCAATTTCTCATTTACAATAATTAAGACCTCTAAAATTTAATAAAAAAAGAGCATGGGAACAAGTGTGACATTAAAGCCATATTTTTTTTTGGTGGGGACATTAAAGCCTATTTAGTATGATAAGAAAAAGAAAAGGACAATCAAATAAAACGAGACTATTTGTTTTGATATGATATTTAATATTTTTTTAAAAAAATGAGAATTTTTTTTTATTTATATTAGCTTTTCATATTAGATATTATTATAGCCTAAAGCCACAACACGTAACAAACTAGAGGGACCTCGTAAGGGACAAAGGCACATGTAGGATGGAAGAAAATGTTAAAATAACAATATCTAGGCATTAGTTAATAGTGATCACAAGTACACTCGGGTCTTTGTGGTTCTGGTTTATTTGGAATCTTAACTTTATTATTCTAAAGCTTTTGCTTTATTTTTTCTTCTTCATTTTCTTGGGCCATGGAAATAATAATAATGCTTTTGGTAGAAAGTGATGGATTGAAATTAGGAAGTTTCTCATAATCTTTCTATCATTCTATGAAAGTATTTTTTTTAATATAGAATATAAAAATTTATAACAATCACACTGATTGATAAATTATGAAGAATGCAACTAATTCCTTAAACTTTGCCAAATATATAAAAAATTGTGTCTAGTTATCACAAACAAGCCGTTAACCAAAAGAAAAAAACTAAGTACTTTTTCAATCTGAATATTTTACATTCACAAAATTGCATGTAGCGCATTTAGAATAATATTGAGAAAAAAAAGATAGTTGATTTATTTTGTGTGTGTGTAAACACATCACTTCCACTAAATTAAAGTTTGATTTGCATTTAGACATCAATAAATAATGTTTTAGTATTTAAAATTTATGATTTTAAAGTGATTTCTTAGTTTTATTTTTTTTTTAAAAAATTAGTATTTAATTTATTTATTTTATCAATTTGGACAAAGCTTTTTTTTTTAGACTGAGAGTATCTTCATTAACTGTAATAACTAATCTTCTTCAAGTTATCCAGAGTAAATAATAGACTCTCCCAACAAAGTTTGTTTAGTTGTATGAAAGCAGATAATTGAACTCTCAATCACTTATTTAAAGGTCAGAATCTCTACTTTTTGCCACTCATACTAACATGGTGTAATTGGATAATGCTTTTGTAGTTAATTTGCTAACATGTGGTATCTTTCAAACATATTAATTAATAGGAAAATTTTGATAATCTGTTTTAATAATTTGACTGATGAAATTTGACTTAACAAAATAACTAAATTGATGAATAATAATGAATAATGTATTAATTTAGATTTTAGAATATAAGAGACTAAATTGAAATAAAAAAATTATATTTGTGAATACGCAATATCTACTAAAAGATTGAATACAAAATTAATTTTTCTATATCGTTGCGGGGAAAAAAACTAAAGAAGAGAGAAAAAAGAGTTTTTCACTTTCTTTTTCAGTATGAGAGTTCTTCACTTCAGTAATTTAAATAAAAATAAAAAAATCATTAAAAGAAAGAAGATAAAGGTGCAATCTAAGTGGAAACATCCATTAGATGCACCTTGCACCATATATCATGCTTTCTTTTACTGTTTCATAAATGAAAATTGAACCATAATTTCTGAGATTTTTTATAATTTAACTAAAAATTAAGATCAATATCATTAAAATTTTAATTTGTGAGGATTTATTTATTCAATTACACGTCATATGTTCGATAAAAGACTAATCTTTTCATATGAAGCAACATTCTCAACATATAATTCTCAATGCTATATGAGAATTGTGGCCTCTAATGTAAGAAAGTGGGAAATAAATGTAATATGTGAATTTGCGGTCCAATTTTATCGAGACAATATTCTCGTTTGTTTTGATTTGTTGTTTATTATTACACTACATCATATACTATAATAAGAATAGTATTATTGTCACTGAAAAAAATTCGTAACATAGTTAGTAAATAGTTAAATTTCTTAAATATGTTATGATGGATTTGATTCTTGACCTTATGTTTGGAAATGACAAATGGTAGTAGCAAGTGATTGTGTATTTGGAATCCCAAGCCTATGAATTCATATTTATGGCAAGGAAAAAAATAGAATGAAATCCCAATAATGACCAAATTTTTTAGGTCAACAACAATGACCAACTTGAATTGGTTATGATGAAAAACATGAAAAAAAGAGATAAAGATGAGATTCATGGAAAGAGATAACTGAAGAGAATACAATGAGAAAAGAGAATAGATAAGATATTTTATTTCTTCTCTGTTTTCACTGCATCTGATTTAGATTGACTAAATAATAAATAATAAAACCCGGAATTGGTGGATCAGATAAAATTTCAAGCACTTGAATCCCAAAAAGAAAGAAGAGATGAAATCTGAAGCATAAGGGAGGAGGACTGGATATGGATGTGAATGTACGTACGGAAGGAATAATCACAATCCCACTCGTTGAATTCCCAAAACCTAGAAAATGTAGAGAGAGAAAGAGATGATGGAGATAGTAGACCTATAGGAAAGGGGCACCTCAATGATGATGGTGATGCATATGTGTGTGTTTTATTATATATATATATATATATATATGATGATGTGAGTCCCTGAATAACTTTGTCTGGAATATCTTGTTCACTGCCCTACATAAGCCTCATGTATTCTACTTCTCTTGTTTTTATTTGCATACCCTTGTGGTCCCTTCTCTCTGTCCCTCCTGTTTTTACAGTTCAGTTCAGCATAATTATGCAAAATGCAGCCGCCTAAAATGGCAAAATATTTAGACTAAATTACTATTTTGAATGCCTTATAGGATATGTAATTTAATTAACAGGATTCGTAGATATGTAAAATTAAAACATATCTATTTTTTTTTTATAAAAGTATCCATTTTCTTCTTAAAAATATCATTTGATATAGGTTACTATTGATTAATTTAAATTTAAGTTGGGGTTGAACCCCAATTGCTGGGAAATAATCAAAATATAATTTTTTTTATTTATAAGACTCAAATTCAAAATCTTAGTTAAGGAATATTGTGTCCTTTACCATTCAACCATAATCATCATTAATCCACTCATCCCAAGTTGGGAAGAAAATATCTATTTAATTACATGTTTCTCATCAAATGCCAAGCACACATATATTACATTTATGTCAAATTTAAAGTTGATTTCAAGATGAAAATCCAAATTTAGGGGACAAATGATAATTTAATCAAATATTTTATATCATAATGTGAACATCTTTCTCTCTCTAAATATGAGGGAGGCACTCACACATGGAGAGACACACAGCTAATCCAGCTTTTAATTTCTTGCCTTCTTCCCTCACAGCCTGTCAAGCCTGAATTATTATTCCACCATCATTCTAGAGTTTTTTTAATTTGAGCTTGAGCTTTCTGGTTATTGCTTTGTTAGTTGCTTCTAAACCAGAAGGGGATGAAAGAGAAGTTGAATGTTCTTAAGCAGGCAAGAGAGATTGATATGTCACTGTCTATGAACTTTCTCTGAACTTACCAGGTTGACAAAACTTCCTGGAATTTTGCGACCTTTGTGTGTTAGTAAAGCCATGATAGAATTGCTTTCCATTAATAAGAGTCATCACCACTTGCGGTTAAAAAAGCTGGAATGAGGAAGGAAAATGTCCAATGAGCTTCTTCACAGAAAGCTGTGCTTTTGCTACTTCATTTTTCAGGTAATAGAGCTTCAGATTCCCTTTGATTCATTCCCTTTATACATCCAAACATATGCTTCTGGAAGTGTTGCAGTTCTGAGAAAAAAGAAGGCCTTTTCTGGAAATTTTTCCTTTTTTGTTTTTGGTATCACCTTCAGGTGTATTCTCAGGTTTGGTGCATTAAGAATTTTATTGTCAGAGTGCTCACCAGAAGAATTTTGAACCCAAATTGATATTCAGCTAGCTTTGGTAGTTTTGTTTTCTGTGGAGATGATTTCCATCCCTGGCAATATATCAAAAGTTTCAAGAAAATCGAGAAAGACTGATGACTACTGCATATACCCATGACATTTAAACTCTTCAAGTCTGTGAGATTTGTTTAGTCTTCTATTTTTGCTGGGTTCTTCTGGGTCTTTCCGTTTGAGTTTGATCAGATATAAAGTTCAACTCTATTAAAGTTCTTAGCTTCGAAAGGAACAAGGAGAAGGGGGAACTTTTCTGAGAGTCAAGTTTTAAGGTGTAGCAGATGAAGACTACTATTAACAAATAGTGGTGCTTTCATCACACAGACCCACACATATCAGTTTGGTCTCACTAGTGCCTACATCTGTTGTTCATATTTCATGCTTCGTTAAATGTCTCTAGCAATGTTTGATTACACTTTTGAACATTCCAATACAAATCCTTTGATCCCCATCAACTCTACTTTTTGGCTAGTATAGTGACAGCCCCTGTTTTGAGAAATTGAATTCTCAGAACAAACCAGTGTTATCCTTATATATGGCCTCTATAAATTCAACCAAAGGTCAATAGATAAGTCTTGTAGGATAGGCTAAAAGGTTTATAGCTCCGTTGGTAAGAAGGGATAATATCTCTTCTCATCAATCCAAGTTCAATTCCTCCGAGAAGTACTCTGATATAAAAAAATTCTGTTGGATACCATAAAGCTTACTGAAATTGTAACTGAGGGATTAGGTTCTTGCCATGGGATTGAATCTGGTATGTTTACCTATTAGTCTCTCAGTTTCACATTGTACTTGAGAGATCAAGTCATCAATTTACATGAACAGAGGAAGGAATAGATAGTTTCATTCATCTCTTCTTCCTTTCAACCGTTTACACCATGAAATTCAGTTCTCCACTTTTGAACCTTATGAGTTATAATTTTCTCTTTTCAGGCATGGGGACCAAGATTGAACATTCCATAAATCCTCTAGCATTAGCTGTAGAGAGCAACAACTTTAGTATCAGTGGTGTGGATGTCTGGGAGCATTATCAGAAGAAAAGGCTGACAGGAGTCAACAATAAGTTGAAAGATCCCATTCCCATGGATAGGATGCTTGACAGAAACAGCATAGAATCCATCAAAAGGACAATGCAGATGCAAGAGGATATCTTCAAACACCAGGTATCATGAAGATTTGATACTGCTTTAAGATCTTGTCTTACAAAATCTTAGCTTCAGGTTTCTATATATGCTGGATTTGTTCTGCGATCTTTTACTCAATTAGCAGGCTACATGTTTTGGAAATTTCCAGTAGCATGTGCACAATCATCAAGCATGTGACACTGGACATAGTGATGTTAGAATCAGTACATGCAGACTTCATCAAACTGTGTCCATACAAACTAATACATAGCTCAGCTGGTAGGGGGTTGTACTAGCTTACCTAATGGTCTTGTATTTGAGTTCTAGATCTATAGCTAAAATACTTATCAAAAGAGCGTTGGCATATTTGTAGTCATATCCAACTTGACTTGGATTAATTGGAGTTCAATGTGACTTATAGATATTGGGTGGTTTGATTTAAAAAGAAAAAAGGAAAAAGGAAAAAAAAAAACCCACGTTTGTAAACATATTTTTTTAACCTTTTATGAACCTCTTTGACAAAAACCATGCTTTTGTATCAGACAATGTTATTATCAATTTGAAACAGCATAGATTTATAACATCAGTTTAGTACCTGGGAATATGATTTTGTTCCATTTTCACCCTTATGTGGCACTAGAACTATATCATCACCATCTTTCAATGATAAAAAATCTAAGGACTTGGAACAAAATTATACTCTCTGGTATCAAAGTGATACCAGAAACATCTAGTTACCACATAGGACTTAGAACTATATCGACATCAAGCTGGCACGATATTTCAAGGAGCACAACAGGGGTTTTCTTCAAATCTCTCAGTAATCTAATAAGAATTTTGGAATTTGCAGGTAAGAGAACTACACAGAGTATATAATGTGCAAAAGATGCTGACGGAAGAGCTGAAAAAGGAAAGCAGACAAAAGAGTATCTGGACCGCTATGAATGGCTTAGAAATTAGCCTTCCTCCTCATCATCTCAGTGACCAGCAGCAACACCAGAAAAGAACACAAACTTCATATGAACCAGATTTGCAGGTTCAGAGTTTAAGAGAAGATCATTGCTTAAGAGAAAGAAGTGGAAGCTGCTCTGGTGGGGACACAATCAAAATGCCTCAAAGGGGCTTTGATCTTGCAAGGCCTGCGGAAGAAGATGAAGGAGAGGCAGGGCCCAGTTCATATTCTGCATTTCAGAGTTGTAAACTAAGGAATGATGGTGATGGTGAAGAAATGGAAGTTGATTTGACATTAAGTATAGGAGGTAGTACTAGCAGCCTGGGTAAGAAGAAGGAAAAAAACCGTCTGCTTTATTCGTCTGCATCTTTCAAATCAGATAGAGGAGGAGAATGCAGTGACCCTAATACCCCAATGAGCAGCTCAAGTGTGACGTTTGATCAAGAAAGAAAGGGGGGAACACATTGGCTTTCTCAAGATTTAAATCTTAAATAGGAGTTTAATTTAACTTGCTTGTTAAAAAAAAAACCATTTCAACTCTTCCTCATGGACCACTGAATTTATAGGGTTCATTCATTCAGATATTCCTCTATAGTAGTTTCCTTTTCTTTTTCCAATAAATGAATTGGATGATTTATAAGCCCACACCAAAATGTCCTTTTTGTAAATAGGTAATCTGCACTTTACACTATTTCTTAGTTTACTTTCAATTCCATCATGATCTCTTCCAACCCAATACCATGGAAACATTGGAGCTAGCCCTATTGTTGGGTTTGTGTGAATTTCTTGTCAACAAGCCGAGTCCAATCATCAATATTAATACACTAGATATCAATATCATCTAATATAAAATAGAAAGTCTATAACAAGTTGCAGTGGTTTTTTCAAATTTCGTATAATACATGAGGACCCACTTAATTATATCTGAAGGAGGTTGAAATGGCAGTAAAAAAGTGAATTATAAGTTAACAAGCTAATAACTTACATGGCACTGACCTCATTGTTTAAAACTGTGATGAACTTGATGTCGAGTTCGATTTTCTGGTTTGCTTCTCCTCCACAGGTCATGGATTTTATATACAAGGGATCATGATTATGTTCCCTGAAGAACTGCAACCCTGAAACTTGCGTTGGATTGATTCACACCAGCACCAAATAGCCCAGAAAAGGCATCGCTTAGCAGGATGTCAGAAATGGCTATGATTACTCTCCGTAGTTTTGTGTCTCTTGCAAATTGAATAATCACAATATGCAGGTGGATTCACTATTTTCTGTTCAGAAATTGTACCTCTAGGCAGCGTCATTCTTGTTTCTGATTCATTTCGGTAAGTTGAAGGGGGAGACAATTGGGGTGTTGCTATGGACCTTTAATCAGTATTGGATTCCTAATTTTACCCAGAGATCAGCGTTTATGTTATACAAGTATAAATATGAAAGTGCAAACATTCTAGCTCTCCTCATGAGGTTTAATTTTTTACAGTAATATGAAAAATAATAAAATTTGACAAGATTATCTATTTGTATTAGAACTTTACTAAGCCACATTATTCATGAATCATGAGCCATGTACATATACAGTGCATGTGACTCAAGCACTAATTTACTTTAAAAGTAAAATTATAAAATTAAGATATATTATAAGTAGACTTATATAATTTGGTGAAATTACTTTAGGACAAGCGGAGCTAGATCAAGTCAAAATTAAAAAAAATGAAGAGGGTAAGATTGATTTATGTAATAAATTAATTTTATAATTATTATAAAGGCTTGTTATGATTCCAATCTTTTAATTTTATTTAAAATTATAAATTGATTTCTTAAATTAATATATCATGTATAAATATTGTATAATTAATGAGTATTCAAAATTTTAAAAAGTGGTAGTTTTAATCCGACCTAATTTTTCAAGTGAATATATTTTAGATGAAGGTAATTATTTTTTTTGTTAATAAATGAAATTATTTTTTAATTTTTATTGGTTTTTTAATATTTTCAAAAAATTTTTATGTACAAGGTCAAATGATACTAACATGGCACAGCCAACCAAGTTGGGCACTAAGTCATTCATCCCTGGATCAAGACATGGGTTACATTCTTGTAGGCCGGGCCAAGCACCAAACCGAGGTCAACCTTGGCTCAGCCCCGCCTATGCAGGTCCCAATACTTTTTTTTATAAGCAGGAAGGAAAAAAAGAAAAGGAAAGAAACAAACCACCAACACCAATAAGGTAACACTACCCCTGACCATCAGATCCTCGAGTTCCATATCATCAAGTTCTCAAGTTGAACGCCACCCATTCACAAAGGTTCAAAGAGTAAAATCTCTGCTTAAAAGAAATATTCTTTATGATACTATCCCACAGCTTCATGCTAGCAGCACAGTCCCGTAACACAGATCACACATACCTGTCTGGTGTAAAGTTGCGTTTCCTCTTAGCTTCGTTAGTAAGCAGTCTATCATGCAACACAAGCCACAGATGCATTTTGCATAAACTTCCAAACTTTCATCCATACGGAGTTCGAACCTCGATCAGTATCAGTTAGAGAATGATGGGCCGATTTAACTGAAAATAAGCCATGCTTCTCAAACCTCCAACGGACAGCCTCATCACCATCTTATCTATACACAACTTCTCCTAACTCTAGAACCAGGTTGCCTCTTATTAATAATAGGTAACAAATCAGTACCACACTTCTACTTACTTCTAATAACTCTTGCCCACAGAGCATCTCGACTGTGGACCAAACCCCAACCTATCTTCATAAAAAAAGCTTGGTTTTGTTGTTTCGAATGACGAACACCCAAGCCCCCCTTTCTCTTTTCTTGACACACTTGATCCCAAGCTACCAAGTGAACTCGTTGCTTCTCAGATGTAGAACCCCATAAAAAACCCCGAGAATATTTATCAATTTCCTCACAGAAACTAGTGGGAAGAGCAGAAGCATGCATGGGGTAGTTAGGGATGGAAGAAACAGTCGAGGAAATTACAGTACGACCAGCCAAGGATAATGAGTTAGCTTTCCAGCTACTAATTCTGTTTTTAACCTTGTCAACGACATATTGGTACGTAGACTTGCTAACCCTCTCATGATGCAACGGCACCCCCAAATATCTACCAGGGTCTCCTGTTCTTGAACAGCCGAAAGTAGTGCTCTCAGTTGTGAAGCCATATTATGACTCGCATTTCTTGAAAAGAACATTTTTGTCTTATCTTGGCTAACTCGTGGGCCAGAAACTAGACAAAACGCGTAAAATACAACTCCTAGGACCATGTGAGTTCCAATTATACAAAAATAAGATAGAATAAATAAAATTTAGTAAAAATAAGTTTGTTATAAATTGTTATATTTAGATATTTTTTTTATAAAATTATAGTTTGACCAAAAAATTGTTTAGATGATAAAAGTTAAAAATATTTTTAGATATATAATATAAAGTCAACATCCTCATTCTTTTACAAAATTATAGTTTTGCTAATAGAAAAAGTAATTATGTCATTCTTTTTCCAAAACTATAATTTAACACACTTTTTATTTTTTAAAAAGATAGTTTGTGTTTAATCAAACACATCTTCTTAGAAAACCATGGTTTGGTTTTGAAAATGGTATACCAAACATGCCCTTGATCACCCATATCTGATCCATGTTTGCCTCTGAAAATATAAACAATTGATCAGGTAAAAGTAAATAGGAAATTAGAGGACCATTCTTCAACACAATCTCATAGGCCTTCATGTCCCTTTCATCATTTCTTGTTGTATAAGATAATCGAGCTTCTTCATACAAATAACAAAAAGATAAAGAGACAATGAATCCCCTTATCTAATCCCTCATGAAGGAGAGAACTCCTCAGCTTTACTACCATTCCATAAGATTTGCATAGTAGATGTGGAAATACACCAACTAATCACATCCACCATAAAGCTAGGGAGCTTGAAAAATATAACATCTTGACAAAGGCCTTTGATTCTTTAATATTTTCAAAACTTAACTTCTTTTATTTTTGATGAACAAAAACCTAACTTTCTGAATATAAGCAAGGACATGGATTGCCAGCAGTTTTACAATAGCATTATAATTGAATCATTTAATTTTAATTTGAATAGTCCAAATTTTATATTTTATTTTTATTTTTTGTAAAATTGCAGCAGACAATCTGTTTTCGTCCTGTAACTACTCTTATTATCGATCTCTTGAGGGTCAATTGGATTACAAAGTGTGAGGAAAGAGCAAATAATGCCAAGGATACTGCTTGTTTCTCTTTTGAACAACAATGCAATTGGATTTCGGTTAGTACTTAGTAGCCCATTGATGAAACGCAATGGCCCATCTTGATTTCCCCAGTAAGAGTGGCAAGACCAACTTCATGATATTCAAGATGAACTAATTGGTGTTAAAAAGTAAAAAGGACTTATTGGATGGAAGAGATAAAATTTATTTCGGTAATTTCTACGTTTTAAAGGGATTAGTCTTTGCCTGTCGGTTGAGGGACACCTTTGATGTTAAAAAAAAAATAAGGACAAACAAATTAGTGCATTAGTTCCAATTCTGTTGCAATATGGCTACTATGATGGGAATGGGGTATGATTAAGTTAATCTGCACATTTGGCAACCATACTTTGCTTGACGCAATTCTAATTTTAATTAAATATTTTATTTTGATTTCTAACTCTTATAATCATTTTGAAAATTCCTTTTTATCAAATTCTCAAAAAGTGATACTTTTGTCCACTTGCGTGGTCAAAAGTAATATCATTATTTATAATTACTGAGAGTAATAATTAATTTTAATTATCATTGTGTACAATTACTGAGAGCAATAACGAATTTTAATGAATTTTGTTTACAGTTAGTTGTATCATTAAACAAAATCTCAAGTTGGAGAATTGTAAATGACAATGAAAACTCATGTTCTAAAAGTAACCCTAATTGAATCAAACCTAATTTGATAGTAATACCACGAATGGCTTCCCAAAAAATAAACTGATAAAAAAAGTTGATGAGGGAATATATTCTTAACTTAGTGAACACATTCTCATTGTTGCATAATTTCATAATACTCACCCTACCTCTATTAAGATCTTGAGATCCTTTCCCCAATAGCCTTCCAAATCTTCTTTCCTCGCCATCACTCTCTCTCTCTGTGAGAGAAGTCATAGATGAAGCTCGATAATAAAGTTTTCTTCTTATTAGAATTAAGAGCCAAAATTGAGCTAGAGAAGCCATATTAGCATATTTTCTTGATGATACAGTTTGAAACTAACTCTTTCATTTAATTTCTTCAATAACTTCCCATAACCCCTCAAGGAAGCAATTATAACCAACCTTTATCAAGGCCAAACCGTAGTGCAACAAGAAATAGGAGAAAGATACCGAGTTGACTGGTTTTTACAATGCTGTACAGACTCCATCTTCAATTATCAGTTCAACCTAAGTAGACTGCATTTGCAGGTTCAATTGCTTTACCAAACAAAATTTGAATCAAAAAATGAAGATTGACATGAAATCCCATTAAACAGGGCATGTCAAAATACAACCTGTAACCTATCAAAGAAAATTTCCAAGCAGCTAGCTCCACAAAGAATGAATGCCATACCATTCAAGCCAACGGGTGAAAAATCTCTAATTTTCCCTCTTCACCATGAAAAGCTTGTCAGGAGCAGCAGCAGCTGTGCCAAAAAAAAAACCACTGATGCTGTCCCTTTCACTTCCATATGTTCAGTTCCTCACTGCAAAAAAGATAAGGTGTCTAGTACGCAGGCAGAGGCATCTTGGATGTTAGTCAACATTCTAAATGTTTGTGTTTTCGTTTTTTTTTTTTGGGTAAAGAAAATTTAGGTAGTTGGATTCCAGCGTAAGCCTCGTGGCTAAAAAAAAAGTGCTTACAAAAGTACTTATAAATTACTCATCAATAAAGTCTTTATATTGGCAGCAAGATTTGAACCCATGCCCTTTTAGGGTATGAGTTGAATCCTTACCAATTGGACCAATCTACATTGACTCAAAATTACTGTATTTGATATATTAATATTTAACATGAAGTTTTACAAGAAAAATTCATTGTACCTGCAACCTCAACCGTGGGGATCTGATAGAATGCAGAGTATACTGAGACTTAGAATAACTGGACACCCATTTTGAGTTTGTTCTGTTTCCATTTGGGCAACTTGTAGAAATCCCTTTTTGTCATCCCAATTTTCTCTTTGAACTCCTCAGCTGACAAATAAGCCTGCATGAATTAAGCTCAAGTAAGTTATAACTAAAATCAAAGAAAGCCTGATCAGAAGCAGTAATGCAAATTTCATTATACCTCTCGCCTGGTCACATCAATGTCTGCTACAGGATTTTCAGATCCTATTTTAAGGCGTTCATATGGGTAAACTGGTAGACTTTCATCATCATCAGCTTCACCCTCCTTCACATCTTCCTTTATACTGCCCATTGAATCCATTCCATTGCTCTCAGACTTTGAGATCTCTCGATTCACTTCACATCATAACAATGCAGAGAGAATAATATAGAAAAGGCCTTTGACATTAGTAAATTCCAACATCAGCAGTTCAAAAAAGGAGGACCTTGAACAAACTCAACTCTATAGCATACCTTTGAATGATCGAGGTATAAAATTTTCTCTTGATGGACGGGATGATTCAAAAGTAGTACTAAGTGTAGCTATAACTGCAGATTTGGGTGCCAATTTTGCTGAATCTGTTGTCAGAGATTTTGCATACAGCTTTCTAACGATAGGAGGTGGAGTTGAAAGGTTTCTATCCTTGGGACCTTCAAATGTAGCTGCTAATGCATTAAAGGCTGGAGACCTGCCCCTCACACGAGCACGATCAGCACTAGAACAAACACTACGGGAACGCTGGGATTTTTCTGGTACACTACTGGATCTTCCTCCATAAGATACTGAGGTTCTTCGTTTTGGTCTCTGAACATGTGTTAGACATTCAACAATCAAACAGAATAAACGAAAATAATACAAAAACTGAGTCAAGTGTCTTCAGAACATAGTTTTTAAGGGGGAGAAAATTAGAAGTTCATCATGCTGCTAAGAATTTGGATAATTCTTCATAAACAAGCGACCTTCACATTTATATTATGTAAAACCCACAAAGATACATATTCATCCTATATGAAGAAATCTGCAGCAAGTTCATTCAAAAGAAAATGATTTAGTCTAAAAAATCATTATCCACAAAAGCTAAATTAGCTGTTATTATAAAGTGCAACTTTACAATTTCACACATTATTATACCTACAACTTACGAAAATGAGTAAAATCTCGGTAAACTGTAGCAGCAGCTTTTCTTCTTCCTTCTTTTGGGAAGGAAAGGAATTAATACACAAATATATCCATTTTTTGAGTGAATATAATATATTACACAAGGAAAAAAAGTCTTCTTTTTTGTACTATAAAACTATCATATAACTCTTATCTTATGAAAACTGAAAGGACCAAAAAAGTGAAGGCATATGAAAAATGAGTGTCCTATGGACATTTTTGTTCCTTAGGAGCAGTTATCCAGGATTGCAAAGGAAGCAAGGAGAAACAAGATGTCTTACATCCAAAGGTGGAGTGCCCCCATTTTTCATTATTGTAAGCCTCCTTTGAAATGAGTTTCCCAGCATCTGCCAAAAAATAAGTAAATTGTCATATTTCTTTTGCAAGGATGTAAAGTAGAATCACTATGCCATTACATTGAGGAACTTACTGCAGATTTTGCAGATTCCCATTTGAAGAAGCGAGTGAAGAAAGGTGGTTCACTCCCTTCCGTGACAACATATATTGGAGCTTCACGAGATAATTTTTCCAGAAAAAAGTCATGCTCAAGAAATTTCTGTGTAATTGAAATGAATAAGTTAAAAATTTCACACCTGACTTTAAACTCATGGTGGAGTATTGATAAAAGGGATACTAAATCTATCATCTAAGAAAAAGGGGTTTACTATAGTTCATTTGATTCAATATAAAAGACAAAATAGATAAATCACTTAAACTAGTGGTGGTAAAGTCGTCAAAACTAGTCACTAAGTCATATTATGGAACACTTAAACTAGTGGTAGTAAAGTTTTCAAAACTAGTCACTAAGTCATATTATGGTTATGTCCTCCAGCCAAAATGAAGGCAGTTATACCTTGCCAATTGTTAGAGCTTGCGTTCTGCTCTTGAGGTCAATCTGCTGGCCAACCCAGACAAAGATTTCAGAGTGACAATCCAAGATCATAATTTCTTCTGTCATTAAATCTTCCTGGGAAAAGTTGTATACTTCTGTCACCTGCAAATACCACTCCTCATCAAATTCAGATTAAAGTAGCTTATATTTCTATTGCTATTGAATCAGTTATAACTTGTTCTCACTGTCAAGTGCATAAATACATATTTTTTTGAAAGAGAAGCAACCTAACAGGCTAACAATAATAAACAAGATATTATGATAGCAAGGACTTTCTTAACATTCCTTCATACCACAGGATGTCCATAACTCAGAGCAATTCCAAATTAACAGCCATATGAGGGAATGAAAAAAATTCATAATCAGAAAGTAAACTCACCTTCAAATTTTCTGCATCTTTGTTTAGTCAGGCAGCCAAAACACACCATTGTAAACAAGTCAGCTGTTTGCCTAAAAAAGGGTGATGGAGATGAAATAAATCTTTTCTAAAATATAATCCTCACCTTTCAAGAAGTTGCAAGAAAATAGGCGGGGATCACTTTCAGCATCCCTTGCAATCTTTTGACTGGGATATTCTGTTTTCCCTCCTAACAAATCCCAAAACTGTTCAGACTCTGAACCTTCCTTTTGTGGTTTGGTTTGTAACTCCGGCTGCAAGCAATTTCCAAGCATATAAGAAACAGATAAACATGGAAACCTGACCATACAAAAATAACAAAAATTTAATTCCAACCTCCTGAAACATTCAAAACGTTCAGAAACTCAAATTTGAGATCTGACACATTAATTTTATGAATTGTGCAAGGATGTGTGATAAAAAAACCAGGGGTATATTTAATTATTTTAAGCACATAATCATACAAGAAATCAGCCAATATCAGCTGCTAATATGCTGACCAAAAAAAAAAAAATGCATCAAGATTTTCTTTCATTATCATTGGACATATAATACCTTTATGAAATCCAGCATCCTCTCCATTAGTTCATGGTCATCTGAGTTTGTAAAGCTTCCATGCCATGTGAAGACTGTGGGCCCATCATGAAGTATGTAGCAATATGAGGAATTCAAGGAGGAAGCAACCTAGTTGAGGATAAAATATGAAAAGAATCGTGATTAAATAAATAAAATCTGTTCATTTAAAATTATGTCTGTTGCCCATACAAAAGGAGTGGATAGAAGAAAGGCAGCATAAGAGAAATGACAACACACTGGTTCAACTTGTATAGCTTGCATACTGTCAGGTCCAGAGCCCTGGATGCGGAATAGTGCAACATCATCTTCCTTGTATGTGTCATCTGGAATTCCCTTCTCCGTAATGTAATTCTTATATCCATCACTAAGACCACCCTGACAGAAAATTTAGTCAATGTAATTAAGAATATGTATATATGAAGAGTAATTTATCATAGTTCCTCCAATATTAGAAACCGACAAACCTTATAAACAATATAGCTTTGGAGGATAGCATAGAACTGAATTGTTTCATTCCCTTCATAAAGACGAGCCTAGGAATCAATAACACATGGATAACATCAGCAAGGAATTAAAAAAGCATAAATGATATATCAACAAAGTGAAAAATAACACATTTAAACAAAAATCACCTGGGCAGGAATATACTTCATTGACTCAACTATTTTGCTTGCCAATGAAATAGCTGAAGCCCTTTCTTCCTATTTTCAACCACAAATTAAGAAAAAAATTAAAAACATAAACAATGAAATAATAGATCACAGTACTGCAGTGAATATTCATATCAATACCAAAATAAATTCTCTATTATGCATTTAGAAATCACTTTCTGGTCCCAAAACATTGACCAATGCTATCTAAGATGTAATGACACACAAATATTTAATCAGCTCCATATAAATATCATGCTGCCATACTATTTAATCATTTAGTTATGCAGTGATAATTCATAACACATGCATAGACGCAAGCAGAAGTAGAATAAAATGCTTTTGATTTTCACCTCAACACTGTTCTTTCCAATCCATGTTACTACAAGATGCTCTTCTCTATCTTCTCCAGGATATGAATAGAGAAAGACATAGCAATCACCACTAAAAAGTTTTGTTTGATCAGAAGCTTGAAGGAGAATCTTTTCCTGACCATTCACACGCCAAACCTGTGCAATAATCAGTAATCAAGGTGAAGCTGTTGTTAACAACAGAAGCAAAAGAGCAGTATGAAAATGAAGATAATTCAGACTGAAACTGAAAACACTCCACATAACGTGCTTTCTATTTTGGGAATTTTAAAGAGAAACCAATTATCACAACTAAAATGCTGAAGAAGTAATGCAAAGTTGTAGCCATATATCACTGTAACCATTCATGAAGCTCAACAATCTGGAAACCTTTTCACTTTGATGTCTCTTCCGAGTCTTAACTGTAGCCGTGATGTAATTGAGATACTTTCTCCATTAATCCAACAAATCCTAGCACAGTGGATTGAACCACAAGGAAACTATTCACAAGTTTTTGTTAAGGCTCAACATTTATTTTAGGGATGCAACTATGATAGGACCTGAGGGGCATGGAGAATCCTCCATCAAAAGTGGACTGTCAAGAGGAAAGAATCATAGCACCCACCCGATGGTTGCATTATGCAATACTTCACCTGACCTTCTCAACTTCTTGCTGCTCAAAACCCTCCATAGAATGATAGGACCCAAGGAGTAGAGAACTCACTCTTAAAAGCATGCTGTCAAGAGGGAAGAACTAGTCTCCTCAAGTACCAGAACAAAACATCCATACTACTCTATGTGAGACTTTGGCATTTCATACTACAATTTATATGAAAGACTCAAACCCTCAAACCAGTAGGAGGAGAAAAACTGAAAACTGAGAGAAAATTGCTCTCCTACTGGATAAGAATTGACTATTATTAGTTTATTACAAATGACAAACTCTTAATTTACTCATTATAAAAAGAAAAAGAATAAAAACTGGGTCAGGCTTATTGATTATTTGATTACAATACACAAAGACTTGCAGATTTAGGAAATGGCAGGTCACCCACACTAATTATGTCACATCCTAACTTCTATATTCATTTTCCAAAAGAAGATAGTGAACATCTGCTCCCTTTGCTCTAAATGACTCGAAAGTAGCTTAAGTATTCTGTTTCTCATTTCAATGGCCTATTTAAAAGATGGTAGGTAGCTGGAGTTCTAATAATATGGTGATTGTGATTCTAAAGAAATTTCTCCATTTTTTATTTTTTGGCCACAAGAATTTTCTCATTTTAATAAGACACTTGAAAGGAAAATCTGAAACAGAGAAATAAAACAAGAAAAACATCAAGAGATACCAATTTGCTGGATGATTTGCTCTGCAAACTATTATATTACCTGCAAACGTCCTGTGCAATCAATGTGGGATTCAGGTTCGTCTTTTACTGGCTCAACTTTCAACAGACCCTTGACATCTACTCCTTGACGCTTTAGAAGTGCTGCAACATCATCAACAAGTTAAAACCAAAAAGGAAAAAAAAAAAAAAGAGCGAACTTTAAGGTAGAGTAATGCATTCAGTCCAATACAAGTTTAATTACACTTACCTGCCACCCTGCCACGACCATCTTCTGACACAGTTACGTTAGTTGTTTGAGGCCAAGAATCAAATTTGGACCTGAACATCACGGTTTCAAATCCTTCAATCACACGAATTATGTGGGATTTACGTCGATCAGGGCCACTGATTAATGCCTGTTTGTTGATCAACAGAAACTAAGAGTTAGTAAAGTTTAGAGCAAGATGCTAAATATTCCAAGAAAGAAATCAGAGGCATTACATCTGCAGCTCCACTTGCACTTTTTCTTTCATCGAGAGAGGTGTTTCTTCCCATCCAAACAAACACTTCTAAACCATAATCAAGAATATAACATTTATTTGTGTCTAGTAGTTCCCTTGTCAAAGAATCGGCCTCAATAGGTTCTGCCTGCCCCTTCACAACACTGGAAAAGTGATCACGTTTCCATGAGAACCACAACATTATAGATTACATTATTACAATGACATATAAACGGTGTAGTTTCTCCTTAGTCAAGACTAATTTCAAATACTACGTATTTAATCAATTTATACAACTTTAGGCGAAACGAAAAATAAATTTGCAAGAGTCCTGCATTGTTACACACCGTATATTTATCAAATGAAGGGGAAAAAAAAAAGAATTCAGTAAAAGAGGAAGAATACAAATGAAAGCAAACATAAACCCTATTTGTATTGGCAGGGCAAATACAAATGAAAGTACCATAGAGAAAACAGAAAACATATTACCACATCAGCTTTGGAGGCTGAGAATCAACAGTATTATTATCGTCACTGGCTGTTTTCCTTGGAAGAGGAGCAAAACCCCCAAAGAAACCCCAAAATTCTCCAGCATCAGCGTCGGCCATCAACTTTCCATCCTCTACATTGTTGTATAAGTATATACATTCAATTAGTGATATTTAGCAATCACCATTGAGCTTCAAAAATACAGTTGTCCACTTACCAACTGTGGCTACCTCACATTTCCCATCATGGAAGGTATCCTTTATATACTGTAGAACTTCCAATGCTTTAGCCCTCTCTTGAATTGATGAATTGGAACCATTAAATTGAAAGATTTTTGACTTAGTATCCAGAATAAAAACGTCATCATGGCTGAGTGTAGATCGAGCAAAAGGGACCTAAACCCATCACAAATCACAACTCAACAAGTTGAAAATGATATTTCAATTCATTTGTGGTGTCTTTATCAAGTGTGCATACTAATGATATACTAGACAAAAACGTCAATGGCCAAGGAATAATGCCTAACTTGCCTCTTTGACACGTACAACATGCTTCCCTTGGCATACATACAACCGTGTCTTATGTTCAACAGCCTCAACATGTTTAAAACCAGAGGCAACTCCACCTTCTAGAGGGATTATACATGGTTTGAAATAAGACAAGAACTTTTCAGTCTCATGACCCTGTGGTTCACGATACTGAACAGCACGTCCCCCAAGAGCTGCATCCAGCTCAATCGTTTTGATGGCTGCCACACCAGCTTCATCCTGGAATAATTTCCCATATTTAGGAAGTATATAACAAGAAATTACTGCAATTTTTACAAAATATTAAGAAAATAAAAAGTACCAGAAGTACGTTAACAGCTAAACCTACCTGACTGGTGTCCTTACCAAGCCAGTAATGGATATCATGACGTAGTGCACCGCTTTTTGAAGCAGTTGTCTATATAGAGAAGACAAGAAATTTTGAAAATAAAAAAAGGCATAATAATTGAAACAAATGAAAAATATAGCTTCATGTATAATGCGGTAAAGCATAAGCAACTTGACAAAAAGTAAACTAATGGATTAGCAATTGTTCTCAAAATTTAGAATCAACGGAAAACAAAACTACGGTGTAAGTCCAGCCAAAATAAGCGCTAGAGAGGAGGATACTGAGACTTGAATTAAGACTTTAGAAACAATCTTACATTCTAAGCACGTGGGAAACAAAGCTTGCACGAAAGAAGCCAACAATGCATAACTAACTGAACTAGTAGTATTCATGTATGAAGAGAAAATAATCTTTTCCGTATATACGGACATATCATTTTTGAAGCTGTGGACAATCCTGCACCAAAAGCCTTAGGGAGTAAGAGTTCCCATTAATGGTAGAGCTAGCAGTTATTCCTACTATGAATTACCTTAAGACTGGACCTAGTTACCCTTTTCTTGTACACGAGAGCAATCATTAACTAAAGTCTCTAAGCTTCAAGATCTGCCACAAATCACTATTGGAACAATGCTTGTAATCTCAAGATGAAGACAAAGATGACAATTGACAACTATAAACATGGTCGCCCCATTAGTTGAGCAAATTATTATTGCATTCTTTCAAGAGATGACATCAATGTCGTCATGGTCATAATAAAGAGCAAAGGTGGTACAGGGTGAAATGTCAAAGTTCAAATCCAATAACAATGGTTTAGAGCAGCACCACACCAGGCTTGATATAATTTTATTATATATTGACCCGAACTTTGATATTTATCATCTGTAGGTCCTAAGTGTATACATGTTCCTCAATGAATGTTTACAAAAAGAATGAGAATTGAAATTAATCTCACATGCCATGACATGCCAATATTGTGATTGGTGTCATGTTGGAAACAGGTAGGTTTATATTACAATTTCCATGAAGCTTAATAATACAGAAACAAAAGCTTCTGGCAACTGCGGAAGCTAACATGAAAATAGTATTCTCTGCATAACATTGGAAACAATGTAGAGAAAAATATTTGTAAGTTTAATGGCTTACCTTCAAGATCATGTAGGAATCCCCGGTGTAAAACTTCCCATAGGAAGAAGTAGGAACAGCAACTGGTTTTAAATTCTCAATGCGCCATATTTCAAGTCCTCTATATATGGTTAAGAAGAACTAGGAAGAGATTAAGGCATGAAATCAAATTAACAAATAACAGAAGCAAAAGAATTAGCTGTCTTGATTACAAGAGAAGAAGAAGAAGAAGAAGTAGCTATTAAAGAAATCTTGTGAGGACTCTCTGTTTCGTATCAATCAACTTCAGACTCTGAAACTTAAGTTGATAGAAAATGAGTAGGTTTTCAGATGAAAATTTGAGTTGCAAACAGCACAGTATGTTAATTAGATACAGGATACGCCTTTTGTCCAGCTCCCTGGAAAGCTGGATCCAAATCTCTCATGGAAACAGCCATAATATTCTACCTTTTGATCTTGTATAACCTAGCTGGAATTCAGCAAAGAATACCCTGAAAGGCAATCATAAGACAAAGATTAAGTGTAGAAAGGTCAATTGAATGGGTTAAACCGCTGAAGCAGATTGTCGGTGGAAAAGGAAACACAAACGTTTCTACTAGTTGTTTTTGGAAAGGAAATTCTAGTTCAGAAATTTCCTGTCAGTGACAATAGTCAGGAAGTAGACAACTAATCAAAACTTGAGCTAGATAATACAATACTAAGAGATTAACATCATTAATGGTTTTATGGATGGGAAAAAATGTAAACAGAGCCTTTATGATTGTTTCTATGCTACGCACTTGGTAACTTTTTACATGTTTAGTTTTTCACTACAGTAAGAATCTTCAGGGCACATCCCCAGCTGATATCAACAGTTGCATGAACTGATGTAAGGGCTGAACGTGCTACGTACAACAACATTCAATATCTGTTATAATCTCCTCACCTTTAGAGATATCTACTCTCCTCAAGCAGATCCTTAAAAAGGTGGGGCTCGACACAATAATTTTCTACGAAAAGCAGAAACACACATCCGCACAGGTGCATGCAGGAAGGATAAACAGTTCCACCTTCACTGATGCAAGGAGAGGTGAAATAAAGGAGACTAAAAACTAAAATTTTACAGTGTCCTACAGCATTGAATTAAATAATAAAGTTTGCTTGAATTTGAATACGCAAATAAGATGACTCTCTACTTCACTCATTGACCAACAGCAAAGTTGCTTCCGTCCAACAAATTGCCTCCGCAGACCGCAGCACACGTTAAGTATATTGTGTAGACAAGTAGAAAAGGCCAACAGTACCAGAAATTTCCAGAGGTGGCAAGAGCAATGCCCTCATATGCTATCAAATGCGCAGGCGAGCTATGCACATACTACGACAAGTTTGAGCATAGTATAACGGAGCAAAAATATTTCGTATATTTATACGTAGATGACATGCACGCACATACTAACACATATGCCACAGTGCAGCTGATCTCCAATCCTAACATACACATTTCCTGTTCCAAACATACCTGAAAATGGAAGCAGAGCAGGTAATGGATATGTCTTGTTGAATTGAAATTAACAAAAATTCAGAGGAATTCTATGAAGAACAAGAATCGCTGACTTAGAAAACTCGCAATTGGAGAATCAAACTCAACGTCGGAGAATCCAAATGAGTAGGAGCAGATACATTCCAACGAACAAAATTGCAGAAAATCATACGAATTTCGGGGAAGCAGAAGATGGAAAGAGGTTGAGGGTGCAAAAATGAAGAAAAGCGCGGCTAGTGGAAGGAGAATAAGAAGAAGAAGTGTGTCAGAGATTGAGGAAAAGTGGGAGAGATAGAAGAAAGAAAGACGAAAGGGCTTTTGGAGGGAATGATGAATGCCTGGCGTGCTTTCTCTGACGGCAACAAAAGCCACACCACCCTACAGAAGGGACGTGAACTGTTAAAAAAAAATGCAAAGAAACAAACAAAATTCTGTCCCTTTAGGGGCAAATCATTGTTTGGAGGGAAACTATTGGCCTCTTGAAGAATCATGACGCTTGAAAAAATAACTGCCTGGTAAAAAAGAGATTTCAAAAAGAAAATCTTAACCAGTCATTTCAGCTAATCGCTCAGGTGACAAACTGGAGGTAAATCAAATAAGGACAATAAAAAAGCATCTCAAAAAGTGAGAAACAATGAACAAGCAATCAAGTAAAGTACCTTTTTCACCAATCACCTACAAGAGGAGAAAATCCATCGTTCTTGTTTGATCTGAATAATAACCACGTAATTGAAAAAGAATAAAGAAAATTTTTTTATTTTTTCAGAAATTGAGTATAATACTTTTTGTTTTTGTGTTGGTGAAATGCAGTTTCTTTGGTTTTGATCTTTCTTGTTCTAGTTTATTATCAGAAAAGGAAAACGATGGTGGAAGAGGGACTTGATGGATGGTGGTGGAGGGAGCTGACTTCCGCATTGTGAGGAGTGGATGCGATAAAAGAGAGAAACGGAGAAAGGACGGTCACCGGCTGATGCTATTATTCAGTAAAATCGCCATAAAAGCTTAGGGTGGACCTACTTGCTAGGAACTTCATAGATAAAAAGCGTCTACTTCCCCATTCACCTTTCCTTATTCCCTAGCAAATTGTAATATAAGAATTTTTTAAAAAAAAAATTCGACGACCTATAGTTTATAATGATACGAAATTTATTATTATATTTAAAAAATTAACAATTCGGCCCGTATAATTTACACATGTTTTCAAGTGTTAAACATTTTAATGATATGGTGGCAACCAAGCAATGCTTCATACAAGAATCCTTTTCTATTGTTCTTTCATTTGACAAAATTTTGATCAGCCAGGTCTTTTTTATTTTTTTCCCAGTTTAAGCGCCAACCACCAAGTTAATACCTATTTATTACCATGTTATCAAAATGATTAGTGCATCTTTGGGGTGAAGTCGTGCCACCTCCAAAATGTGGTTTGAGGTGGCATCCAAACACACCCTTAAGCATCACACCAACATTTTTCAAGTTGGCACTACAAGGGATTCGGTTACAAATTATGCAAAATTATGAGGGTTAACTTAAATAACATGAAAAACAATGGGGGAGTGATTTGAAAATTTAAGATTTTAGGACCAAAGTGAAAATTTATGTAAATGTTGGGAACTAATTATAAATTTTTCCTTTCTCATATTTCATTGGCACTGTTAAATATAGTACCTGTACTATTTATTTAGAAGTATAAAATATTTTCAATTATCTCATGTATTTTAAATAAGGAAGTTCAATCATTAAATTTGTTAAATTTGTTAAGTATCTTCCATCATTTACTCTTATTAATTACATTATTTTCTATACTTCTCATAACATTTTTTCTCATCTATTAATTACAAAGCAGAAATCAACCACACTCACACTGTACATTTATGAAAACATGATTCTCTACATATTTTTATTTTATATTAAATGATGATAATTTTCTCATGAGAAGAAGGTTAAGGGAGTATTTTAATGCTTTTCCACGTCTAATTAGATTATGAAAGGTAATAGTAAATCTCTGGCAAAAAAAAAAAAGAAAGGTAATAGAAAATCTTATTGATTTAAGTACATTTAAATCAAATCCCATGCAATAAAATCTAATTAATTCCACCAGTATAAATTACAGTATGGCTTCATTCTCATCATAACTCACCTTTCCAAGAACGATCGGATCATCATAAGGAAACATGGCCAAGCTCTTTTTCTCTTTTGTATACTGCATTTTCTTTCTCTCAATTGGGTTGCCAGGTAAATATTTTTACATTCACTCTCTCTTTAAAAAAAATTGTCATGATCAGATTAAACAGTTGTGAATTTTTTATTGTTTTGCAAGAAATCCAGTTTGGCAATTTAACATATTGTCCCAGTTCACGGAAGAAAAGCTAGTAGTTTTAGTGACTTTTTGTAACAAAATAAAAGGTTAATGATTTTAAACAACTTTTAACTATTAGCATAATATAATCTGAAAGCAAATAAAATACACCCAAGAAAACAAACAAATTTTCTCAAATGTCGTGGAATATTAAAGTTTACTCCAATTGTTAAATGAATGATTTATTTTGATCCATGAGTTAAGATAATTTATTTACTATTTAGATACTCATTTTTCAGTTGACCTAATTTAAGGGGTTGCTTGACATACTTTTCATAAAAGTAATTTTTCCATGAAGTTCATGTATAATTTACTTTTCTCATTTTTTTTAGAAATTTCAAAGTATTTTTTAAATTAATATATTATTTTAATGGTAAAGACATAAATACTGTTTTTATTAGCAAAAGTGATCAAGGTATCAAGGATATTTAATATATATATATATATATATTATAAAACATTACTTGAGATAAAACATATCAAATTAAGTCCAATTTTTTAAAAACTTATATTGTTTACTAATCAAATAAAAGCGGTTGGTCGCCTTTCCAAAAAAATTTAATTTCCTTCTTACATTTCATATACCAAGCGACGCCTAAGATCATTTAAAAGGGGGAGAAGAGAGTAATTCATGAACATGTATAGAGGAAGATGTGGCTCCATGTATGACCCATGCATTAATGAATTGTTAATTGTGTGTGTGCGCGTGCAGGGAAGCTAGTGGTTGTGGAGGGCGCAGATTGCAGCGAGGATTTGGGAACGTGCGACGCAGATTGCTTTGCGAGATGCAAAGCAGCTCATCCAAATGGTCAAGGTTCGTGTGCTGGTCCTGAGATTTGCAGGTGCCTCTTCAGCTGCAAAACTTGCAAAGAGAACATAAGGCTGGGGGGTTGCGTTCAGACTCGGTGCCAATCTGATTGCCAGGCCAAGCACCCTAACCGAAATGCCAGTGGATATTGCGTTTACGTTGGTGTTCCTTCTGCTGATAGCTGCTTTTGTGAGTACGGTTGCTGGTAGATCAATTAAGCTTAAGCTGCTTCTAATCAAGCTGTCGATTGGTTTGCCATTTATTATGTTAGGAAATTAATGTCTGTTTGGTCCTCATTTGTGGGTTTTATTTCAGGATCACCATACTATTAGTAAATAAAGGGCCTAAGGTTGTATTTGGTTTTAAGTTTATCAAAATAAAATTTGAATGAAAGTAAGATTGTTGTAATGTGACTTAAATGGAGATTTTTTTTTATGCCAAGGCAATGTTTGACAAATTGATTGTGAGGAAAAGTAAGTTTGTTAATCCAAAAATATGTTTTCCAATTCACTAGGCATATATAAAATTAAAATCATTTCACATTGTTATTTTTAAGGGAAATTGAGTCCCCTTTGATCTATTATTCATTGTTGGTTGCTTTTTAATTTTTTTAACTTGTTAAGTAAATAATACATTTTATTACTTATTTTGAAAGAGTATTTATTTATTTAAAAAATGAGTATTGATCTCCAAAAGTTGTTCTGATTTCATTAATTAAAAATTATTATTATCAAGGAAAAATATAAAAATTTTAATTTTTTTTTATCACTCTTAAGTTTTCTTTTGAGCCAATTCACTCCTTTGTTTGAACCAAACTAGTGACTAGTTTATTAGTTTCCCAATTCATCTAGTTCATCTGGTTCAGTTCTTCATAATTATTTTAATTTTAGAATTTAAGATTTTAATGCATCATTTAATTCTTTAAAAGGAATTTCATCCACTTATCATCTTTATTTTTAGTATATTAACCAATAGTAAAACTAAATTAACATACGAGTCTTAAGTCTAAAAATTTTTTTTTTTAGAATACTTGGTTATAGCTTTTATGATGTAATTATAAGTTTAAAGATAATGGTAACAAAGTGCTTTTCACTGCAAATTTTGGACCTAATTCCAATTTTCTAACAAACGTAATATAATCGTTAAATATTCAATTATTATTGACATGTGTGATGACATATGATTAGTTTTTTCCTCAAATACCAATATACTACTTCCGGAATTTAATATAACAACATTTTAACATAATTACACACATTAAGAAAAAGCGTTAAAGTTAGTTAATTATCTTAATTTTTTAAAAAATAATAACATTTTTTAAAAACTATCTTATTTAATTTTTTTCTCTTTTATTGGAATGAATTAAATAGGGGTATTCTTTGAAAATGCATAATAAATACTATCCGTATTATGAAAAAAAAACTTATATTTAAGATCAAAATAAAATACACTATATTTAGGACTAGGAGGATAATATATATTTCCTCAAATTCTTAATATAAGTTACTTTTAACTAACTAATCAAAACTAAGAAAAATTGATTGTAACATTAAAAGTGTCTTAAAATTGGTTTAGTTTTCATTGTTACCCTTAATAAATACCATAAATTTAAACAATCAACATACTATCTCTTATTCATAAATAAAAGTATTTTAGAAATAATGTAATTAATTTTCTAAAAACTTATAGAAAATGAGCTATATTTATAATTATAAAAAATTTTTAGAACATGGCTAATAAAAAGGATAAGAGAAAGTAAGTTAGTCTTAGTTTTTTTTATAACAAAAAGATAGAGGTGAGCTTAGTGATATGACCCATGTAATTTCTTCCCCTTTTCACTTCCGACTTTACACTTTGTATCTCTTTTTTTAAAAAATAAAAATTGGCCCCACCTTTATAAAAAAAATAATCTAAATAAATAAATATAAACTTGAGAAATGTGTAAGAAAAAAAAATACTAGTTTAGAAAAATATTTAAGTGGGATATTTTATATTTATTCATATTGTACTTTTAAATAAATTTTGACTTCTTACTCTGCTTTTTTAATCTTAAAAATTTTTCTACAAAAAGTTTGACTATACATGATACTAGTTTTTTTTGGCCAAAATACATTCTACTAGTTTACATGAGATTAATCTCAAATTTAAATAATGTAACTTCTTACAAATTTTATAATAAGTTATATTAGTTACAAGTAAATAATGCAACGTATTCGACAGGTTCTACGTACAATATGCATGACTTATCTAATCAACCATAGTTTAGTTTATCTTGTCTATTTTCTATTTAGTAAAATATAAAATTAATATAAAATTGCATTATTTACTAATTGTGATCAATGCACCTCATTTTTAGAGTTTTGTGCAATTCATAGGCCCACCTAGTTACCTTTTTTTTTTTTTACCAAAAATCATCTGGGTTTATATTTTCTTCCAATTATATTATAAGATATTTTTAAAAGTTTTATGCATCTTAAAAAAATTTGATTATATTTTTAAACTTCTCAAATAAATTTATTTACCCTTATTTTTTTATTCTTTTCCATTATTCCAGTATAAGTTACAAGAATAGTGATTAAATGAATGAGGTAAAAAAAACAAATCAGTGCATGACATCTTATATCATAGATCAAAAAAATATTCCACAAGATACCTTATAATATGAATTGAGGGAGTAATAAATTCCATATGTATTTTGATAATAAAACTACTAACATTCATATATTACTTGCAATTTAAGGAATGAATCACAATCTTCATTTATGAAAAACATGATTGTCTACATATTTTTATTTTATATTAAAAGATAATAATTTTCTCATGAAAACATCATTAAGGAAGTATTTTAATACTTTTCACGTCTAATTGGATTATAAAAGGTAATACTAAATCTTATTGATTTAAGGACATTTAAATCACATCCAATGCAATAAAAATCTAATAAATTCCACCAGTATAAATTATAGTATGGCTTCATTCTCTGTATAAGTGTATAACATACCTTTCCAAGAAGGATCTGATCATCATAAGGAAATATGGCCAAGTTCTCTTTCTCTTTTGTATACTGCATTTTCTTTCTCTTAATTGCGTCGCCAGGTAAATATTTTTACATTCACTTGCTCTTTTTTTTAAAAAAAAATTGTCATGATCAAATTAAACAATTATGAATACTTTTATTGTTTTGCATGAAATCCAATTTATAATTTATCTATATAAGTAGATGATGTCACATCTAAATTTTTATGATTTTGTTTGAATTCTGGTTTAGAGAATTACTGGATAATTATAATTAAAAGAGTTTAAATATCTTATATAGATCAAACCAAGGACTAAATTGCAAAGGATGATCAGAGATCAAATGGCAAAGAAAGTTGGATGGCATAATTGAAAATATTAATTATTAGCAAAAAGACAAAAAAGGGGACATAGATGCCATTTTCTCAAACAAATTATCTGTCCAGTATTTGCTAAGACTGATTATAGGAGATGATTCAGGAAAATTATCATAAAAAATTATACTATAATAAGCAAAACCAAAAAATAGATATATTAGACAGAAAATTAATCCGAAGTTCCATAATCTGTAAATTAACAAGAATTAGAAAGTAAGTCCGGATCAATAAACTCAGATATATTATGACATAAAAAGAGATATTGGATTTTTCTATAAGTTTAAATAGTCATAGAATCGGTCTAATGAATATTGAGCCAAAATTGGAGTCCAGGCCCAATAAGATTGCACCGGTTTCTTAATGGGCCAAGGGTACTATTCATGGAGGCCCAATAAAGGTGTAAAAAACCCTAATAGGTCAGGAATGATTTTTTGAGGCTCAAAAGTATTATTGACAAGAATAGCTCAAACGATGTCAAGAAAAGATAAAGAGCCTAATAAGCTCAATTCACTCGATTCCCAGACTGAATAAATTATAGGTGACCTAGTAGACTATAAATAATCAAGAATAAGTTTGAAATAATTTTAGAAGGTTTATAATAATTATCTATGTAGAGAGATTACAGAAAAAACTAACCAGAACTAATTTTATCGGTATTTTCAGTTAGAGTCCAATAAGGTAAAATATCTTCTAAAATAAATTATATGGGCTTAGAAATGATTAATTAAGGTAATAATGAGTTTGAAATTCATATTTTAAATATATTTATGCATGAAAAAAAAATTTACCAGACAAAATTTACATAATCGGAGCCCAAAAACCTGGTATATGTTGAAATTGGGCATAGAATTAAATGGTTTAAGCCCAAATAATTAAAGGCATCATCTTGGGCTGAATTTGGACTCAAAATGGCGTGCAAATAATAAGAAAAAGGGGTGGAGAAGAATTAACCACCATGCATGATACTATTTCAAAGATTATGTGTCAAAATTGGAAGTTTGGATGAAGTAAGCTCATGTAAGCATAATGATGTAATATTTACTTTATTTGGAGATGAAATGGCATCCAAATTGATGACAAGAGAGGAAAAATTAATTAGATATCAATTAAGTAAAGAAATTAAGTGTATGGTTGAGAAAAGAGGTGATGTAGTGCAATTTTAGCCGTTGGATCAAAATTTAATCTAATAGATAGAGTTGCTTCTTATTGTCCATAAATAGACTCTTCCTCCCCTCCATTCTTCACACCAAAAATGAAAATCCATTATATATTAGTGAGAGAGTGAGTTATAGAGAGAAGGAGGAGAAGAGGAAAGGAAGGTTTGCAAGTTTAAGGTAACATCTTTTCCCTTTCTTGCATTTTATTTCTAAATGGTTGTTTAGATCTTATATTTCTATGATTGGTAGATAGAAAACATGTTTATGTTATGAATATGATGATGATGTTGGATCAAAATGGTGAAAAAATGATGAACATGCTATAAATTTTACATGAATAAGCATGAACATGTGAAGAACATGATGAACATGCTAAAAGATGCCTTTTGATCATAAATGTTATCATGTCAAAATGAAATTATGTTTCTTACAACTATTTCTAAATATTATGCTAAGAATGAGATTATAATGTTATTGGGATTTTTGTAAATCTCATCCCACTAAATATCTAACCATGATTAGGTCTAAATCATGTAAAAGGCAAGGAGGAAGATTCATGAAGAAATATTTAGTAATAGGAAAGATATTTTGGATGTTTATGTAATATCAAAGTTCAATGACAATCTATGTTAAAATTATGTAAATTACATGTGACACCTAGACAATGAATAAAGTTTGTTTTGGATTAATTTTACATGTGTTATATGACTACTAGTGAGAGAATGGTATTATGAAAATTTATGAAATGAAATTTGGAAAAATTAGGGTAAAATTGTAAGTAAATTCACGAAATTTACTGTAGCTATTTGCACAATAAAATTCTAAATTAATATTTCTTCTCATAGAGTATTTTAAGAGATGAATTTAGCAATTTGAACCACCCTCAAACGATTTTTCTAGAATTAGTTATGATTTTTCAAAGTTCAGCCAAATTATTATAGTTATCAAATGAATAGTGACTTTTGGTAATTTTTGAAATTTTTCAAATTTGGGCCAAATTTACTTCCAAATGCACCTAATTGGAACCCAAACCACTAAAGACGAATAGTAAATGGTTCATAAGGTTAAGGTTTGATATTTTTGGTCTTAGAGTATAAGATTCAGGTAAGGACAACCCGAAACTTATGGCTTCAGAAAGCATTTAGTTGTATAGTTAGGATTAACAGTAGTGAGTTATTGTTTTGAGGACAGTAAATATGTCTTCTAATACTCCAATCTCTAATTACAATGGGTGAATTGAAGAATCATCTAAATCCACAGAGGAAGCTTCTTGTCCCATGAATGGTAATAAAGTACCAAATCTCAATTGGGATGTACTGGAAGTTGAAAATCTAACAAATGAGGATTTAGAAGACTATCCAGAGTTGTCAGAAGATATGGAAATGGAAGAAGATGAAGATGAAGAAAGTGAAGAAGAACAAGAGGAAGAAAATGAAATGGATCAGGCAGTTCCTGATGTGACATCTTATTTTACTAGGCTTTTAACTATATATTATATATCTAGCGGAAAGAAATAAAAGTCCAGAATAATAAAACTTTTAAACTTTTCAAAATTAAGTTGCTCAAAAGACAATAACTAATCTGAAAGTTTACCTTAATTAATAATAATTAAAACAACCATACTGTAATCATCTAATAATTATTCCAAAACATCTAAAGTAAAGCCAGCGAGTAGAATTCATAACTAAAACATATCTCCATAATTTAATTACATTTATTCTAAAGCAAAATAATATTCTCCAGTCTGCTTCCTCTTAGTTAACCATCCCCTTGTCTTTGCTTTTGCTTGTACTTGTTCCTAACATTGTTAGTCATTGGGTGTGAGATTTGGGAAAAATTTTAGTAGTATATATATTCATTCATACAAATCATGCTCATAATTAAGTAGTTATGCAAACAACCAAATAACTCATATTTCATGATGCATAAAAAAAACTCAACAGAGTTTCCTCTTAATACTAGACATCCATAGCATTTCAAAATATTTATGTTGAAATAACTCATCCAATAGTATCACATAACATCCATAATTAATTCACAGAAAATGCATGAAATAAATAATATACTACCTCCACTGAAAAGTATTCTGAGCTAAACAGCCTGCCTTCCTTCTTTTTCCTTCTCTTTCACTCACACTCTCTTTCTCTCCCTTGGCTCTCTCTTTCTTTCACTCACAACTGGTGGGGTGCTAAAATGAAGAAATGGGAGGGGTATTTATAGTGTTGATGTCTTGGCCAGCAAGTGACATCAATTCAATGGATAACTTTATTCAGTGTATGCTCATTAATATAATTCATTGTATACTTCATTCAATGTAACTTATTAAACCACAAATCATTATATACTTCATTCAATGTAACTTATTTAAACCATAATTCATTGTATACTTCATTCAATGTAACTTATTTAAACCATAATTCATTGTATACTTCATTCAATGTAACTTATTTAAACCATAATTCATTGTATACTTTATTCAATGTAATTTATTTAAACCATAATTCATTGTATACTTCATTCAATGTAACTTATTTAAACCATAATTCATTGTATACTTTATTCAATGTAACTTATTTAATCCACAATTCATGTAACCATATTAATCATAGATTCATGGATGTTACATTTCTATCCCCCTTAACAAAATTTCGTCCTCGAAATTTTAAAACATACCTTAATCAAATAGCTCTGGGTATTTTCGTCTCATATCGTCCTCCATTTCCCAAGTTGCTTCTTCTGACCTTAAACCCTTCCAGACCACTTTAACCAAATGAATGCTTTTATTTCTCAGCTGCTTGACTCGTCGATCTATGATTTTCTCTGGTTTTACCTCATAAGATAAATTATCTTGTAAAGTAATATTTTCATATTCTATAACATGTGTTGGGTCGGATTGGTACCTTTTGAGTTGGGAAACATGGAAAACATCATGGATTTGACTCAAATTTGGGGGTAAGGCAATTCTATAAGCTACAGGTCCAACTTTGGCTAGGATTTGAAATGGCCCGATATATTTGGGACTAAGCTTTTTAGTTTTAATTGACCGACCAACCCCAGTAGTTGGAGATACTTTGAGAAATACATGATCACCAACTTCAAATTCTAATGGCTTCCTTCTCTTGTCCGCGTAACTCTTCTGTCTACTTTGTGCCATTACCAACTTTTTCTTCACCATCTCAATTTGTTGGGTGGTCAGATCTACAATCTCCGGTCCAAAAAATTTTCTTTCACCAAGTTCAACCCAGCACAATGGGGACCTGCACCTTCTTCCATATAATGCCTCGTAAGGTGCCATCTGAATATTGGAATGATCACTATTGTTATAAGCAAATTCCGCCAATGGCAAATATCCATCCCAGTTTCCTTTTAGTTCCAAAATACAAGCTCTCAGCATATCTTCCAATGTCTGAATAGTCCTCTCTGTTTGCCCATCCGTCTGAGGATGATATGCTATGCTAAACCTCAACTTAGTTCCTAATGCTTCTTGTAATGACTTCCAGAAGTTCGACGTGAACCTTGGATCTCTGTCAGAAACAATGCTATTTGGTACACCATGCAATCTTACTACTTCCTTGATATACAACTGTGCCAACTTATCCAGTGTATATATGGATCTTATTGCTAGAAAATGGCCTGATTTGGTTAACCTATCCACAATAACCCAAATAGCATCATGTCCAGATGAAGTTCTTGGTAATCCCATTATAAAATCCATAGATATACTATCCCACTTCCATTCTGGGATATTCAAAGGTTGTAACAATCCTGATGGCTTTTGATGCTCTACCTTAACTTTTTGACACACTAGACACTTGGCTACATATTTGGTTATATCACTTTTCATTTCAGGCCACCAAAATAGCCTTCTCAGCTCATGGTACATCTTTGTGACACCTGGATGAATTATGTACTTGCTCTGGTGCGCTTCTTCCAAAACTTTTTCTCTCAACTCTGCCTTTGGGGGTACATATATCCTCTTCCTAAAACTCATCACACCATCTGCTGCCATCTCAAAATCTTTGGCTTCCTCTTGTTCCATCTTCTCTCTTATTGTTCCTACTAAGTCATATGTCTGCTGTGCTTCTTTAATTTGAGTCATGAACTCATTCTCTATTTTAGTCTCGCCATAATGTACTTTACCTAGCTGAATCTTGTATGCTAGATCTAGGTCTCTATACTGCTCAATTAACTCTTGCTCCTTCACCATCATCCATGCTACATGAATAGCTTTTCGACTCAAAGCATCTGCCACTATATTGGCCTTGCCTGGATGGTACTTGATCTTATGATCATAATCTTTCAAGAACTCCATCCATCTCCTTTGCCTCAAATTCAACTCTTTTTGATCTGATAAATATTTGAGGCTCTTGTGATCAGAGAAAATTTCTATTGTTGCTCCATAGAGATAATGTCTCCATATCTTTAGTGCATAAATTACCGCTGCAAGTTCTAAATCATGTGTCGGATAGTTTTCTTCATGAGGTTTTAGTTGTCTAGAAGCATAGGCTACAACTCTGCCCTGCTGCATTAATACACAACCCAATCCGTTCTTACTAGCATCAGTGTATAGCATGTAGAGCTCTTGAGGATTAGGTATGATTAACACAGGGGAAGAGGTTAACCTACGTTTTAATTCTTGAAAACTCTTTTCACAATTATTATCCCACACGAAAGGTTTTTCTTTTCTTGTCAATCTAGTCAGCGGTGAGACAATTTGAGAAAAATCCTGGATAAACCTTCTATAATAGCCTGCTAGGCCAAGAAAACTTCTTATCTCTGTAATAGTTTTAGGTCTATCCCACTTAAGAACTGCATCTACTTTATTTGGATCTACTGCGACCCCTTCTTGAGATATTATATGACCTAAAAACTGTACTTCTATGAGCCAAAACTCACACTTGCTTAATTTAGCAATCAATTGCTTTTCTTTTAAGATTTCCAAAATAATTCTCAGATGTCTCTCATGCTCTACTGAAGATTTAGAGTATACTAGGATATCATCTATGAACACAACAACAAACTGATCTAAATAAGGCCGAAAGATTCTATTCATATAGTCCATGAATACTGCTGGTGCATTAGTGAGACCAAATGGTATGACTAGAAATTCATAATGACCATATCTTGTCCTGAATGCAGTTTTCAGGACATCTTCAGCTTTAACCCGTAACTGATGATACCCAGATCTTAAATCAATCTTGGAGAATATACATGCTCCAGCTAACTGATCTAAAAGATCATCTATTATGGGTAATGGGTATTTATTCTTTATGGTCACCTTGTTTAATTCCCTGTAATCTATACATAGTCTGAGACTTCCATCTTTCTTCTTAACGAATAGCACAGGAGCTCCCCATGGTGATACACTAGGTCTAATAAACCCTTTTTCTAACAACTCCTCTATTTGCTGCTTCAATTCAGCCATCTCATTTGGAGCCATTCTATATGGTGCTTTTGATATCGGCTCCGCCCCAGGTACTAATTCTATTCCAAACTCAACTTCTCTTTCTGGGGGTAATCCGCTAATTTTCTTAGCGAACACTTCAGGAAATTCTTGCACTACTGGTATTTTCTCAATTCCCTCTTCTACCTCAACTCTTGCAGAGAAGAAAACTAGGTATCCCTGACATCCCTTCTCTAAGCATCTCTCTGCTTGGGTGGTCGTTAAGAAATTTAGCTTAGTCTCAACACATGGGGCAATTTCTGGGGTGGGTAAGATTAAGATTTTATTTTTACAATCAAGGAGGATATTATTGGATGATAACCAATTCATACCAATAATCACATCTATATCATGGAACGGTAGGCAAATAAGGTCAAGGGTAGTGCAACAATGCTCATATTGGATAATGCAATTTAAGCAAACATAGGAAGTAACCACTTTGTCATCAGTAGGTGTAGACACATGCATGTCATAAGGCAACAAAGTCATAACTAGGCCCAACTTTCCAGCACAGTTATAGGATATGAATGAATGACTAGCACCTGAGTCAAATAATGCATGTACAAGATATTTATTTATCTTAATCGTACCTTTAATCATATCTGGTGACTTACGAGCCTCTTGTTGAGTGAGAGCAAAAACTCTCCCCTGGGTCTGTGATCTATTGCTGGTTTGTAGTCGAGTATTAGCAACTTCCATTGTACAATCTTTTGCAAAATGTCCAGCCTTGCCACATCTAAAACACACATTTTGACCAGCTAGACAAGGTCTATTCCCATGATTACGTCCACACTGCTCGCAGACTGAGACCATCGCATTCCTGTGGTTACTAGATCCGCCTTGAGTATTTGATCGTCTAAAACTCTTGTTATTCCAAGGCTTTTTACCTTTCTTTCCATTCTCTGGTTCAACTTCTATTGGCCTCTTGTTGTGATTTTCAGGAGTTTGGGTAGTGGTTTTAGAATGATTTAGACTTCCTTCAGCAATTCTGCTTACTTCCACCAAATTGTTAAAAGTCCTGATCTGCATTGGTGCTACTCTTTCCCTTATCTCAGGTCTTAATCCTCTTTCCAACTTCTCAGTTCTCCATCTTTCATCATCATGTTGCTGCAAGTAGGTGGAATACCTAGACAACTGAACATACTTAGCAACATATTCATCTACAGATTCATTTTCCTTCTGCTTCAGTGTAATAAATTCAGCTTCTTTCTCATCCCTCACTGAGCGAGGAAAATACTTTTCATGAAATTGCTCCAGAAATATCTCCCAAGTTATCCGTACATTCCTAGCCCTCAGTATATTCTCTGTATTTTGCCACCACCTATCCGCCTCCTTCTCTAACATGTATGTGGCCATTAAAGCCTTAAGTTCTGTATTGACCCTCATGATTCTAAAAATTTTTTCTAGTCTCATGATCCAATCTTCTGCAATTTGCACGTCAAATTTCCCTTCAAAGGTAGGTGGGTTATGCTTCCAAAATTGTGTTATAAACCTCTGTTGTTGAGCTAGCTCTACCTCTTGATCACCTGGAACATGTGGGGGTTCCATTTGTTGATTTTGTACTGGCGGCACATTTGTCCTAGCAGTTTGTTGTACTCTAGCTTGCTCTTGTGCTGTTAAAGCAGCTTGTATTTGCTCAATAGTATGTTGCTGTTGATCCAGCCTATTTAGTATAACCTGAAGAGGATCTATCTGAGTTCCTCTCGAAGGTCCCTCATTATGTGGAACTCTTCCACCTCTTATATTGACCATTCTGAAATGATTTTAACAATTCAGCAACAGCCTATTGGGTTATTTCACCTCGTATACATAACAGGTCATATATTATGCATTTATATAAAATTTATCAAAGTACCACAACATATAAACAACAGCAGAAACATTATACTTCATTATAAGTTTAGATGCTAGTAAATACTTAGAATTAACAATACCATAAAAATACTTAAATAATCTAATGTTCTAGCCTACAATATTTATAACAAAAATTGCAATCAATACATTCACCTTACTATTATGATTCTATGGGAGACATAAATTCTAATCATCATCAGTATCTTCATCAGAATCCTCCATAGGATTGTACTCTGAGTATTCATCGGAATCATAATCTATGTAATAGTCACTTGTATCATCATCTAGTCCAGCCTCCTTCCACAACTCATCAATGTCTGGACCATATTTTTCTCGATAATACTCTTCAACATTTATCACTTCCACTTCCTTTTCTAATTCAATAGGGTACTCTTCCAGATCTTCCTCCGGGTCTTCCTCTGAGTCCTCCTCTGGTATTTCTTCCTCTGAGGCTTCCATTGCCTCAGCCTCTTCCTCTTCCCTATAGCGTTCTGCCTGAAGCGTATAGGCAATAACACAGTCCTCCAGTGTATTGAACACACGACCTTGTAACTTCTCTTTGATGTGATTCCAAAACCAATGGTCAGGGAGAGCATCGAGCACTTGCTCAACCCAAAGCCCCTCAGGGAGTCTATGACCATGTTGCCTTTCAAGGATCTCTTTCACCTCCAATATTGTGCTCAGGAATTCCAAGACTGGAACATATCCTCCATATTGAGCATGACAGTTATTAGAAGCAATCATGACTATTAGTTGGATTTGGAGTCTTTGGTCTAGTTGGGAAAGACCACCATTTTCTCCAAATAGTTCAGTCGAGTCAGAGTTACTGGAATCCACAGAGTTCATGGGTTGATCAACTTCCTCATCTATGTTCATGAATGTTATCCCCGGTCCTGGAGGAACTATTCGTAAGGGATTAGTAGCAGTGAGATCATTTCCTAACTCTGGGTAATCTTTTAGGTCAGTGATTGTCGCGTTGCTTTCATCGCTGAAAGTTAGATTAGATCCCATACTCTCCTCCATAGGGTCTAGGTTAGGCTCATCCCAATTTCCTGCATTTGGGTTATTGGCCATCTGCAACTAAGGCAACTGATAAGCACTGACTATCTTAAGGGAAAATTACAACTAAAAAGACATACAAAACTTTCCAATTGCAAGGATATGTCCAGATCTTTGTCTCTGATACCAAAAATGTGACATCTTATTTTACTAGGCTTTTAACCATATATTATATATCTAGTGGAAAGAAATAAAAGTCCAGAATAATAAAACTTTTAAACTTTTCAAAATTAAGTTGCTCAAAAGACAATAACTAATCTGAAAGTTTACCTTAATTAATAATAATTAAAACAACCATACTGTAATCGTCTAATAATTGTTCCAAAACATCTAAAGTAAAGCCAGCGAGTAGAATTCATAACTAAAACATATCTCCATAATTTAATTACATTTATTCTAAAGCAAAATAATATTCTCCAGTCTGCTTCCTCTTAGTTAACCATCCCCTTGTCTTTGCTTTTGCTTGTACTTGTTCCTAACATTGTTAGTCATTGGGTGTGAGATTTGGGAAAAATCTCAGTAGTATATATATTCATTCATACAAATCATGCTCATAATTAAGTAGTTATGCAAACAACCAAATAACTCATATTTCATGATGCATAAAAAAAACTCAACAGAGTTTCCTCTTAATACTAGACATCCATAGCATTTCAAAATATTTATGTTGAAATAACTCATCCAATAGTATCACATAACATCCATAATTAATTCACAGAAAATGCATGAAATAAATAATATACTACCTCAACTGAAAAGTATTCTGAGCTAAACAGTCTGCCTTCCTTCTTTTTCCTTCTCTTTCACTCACACTCTCTTTCTCTCCCTTGGCTCTCTCTTTCTTTCACTCACAACTGGTGGGGTGCTAAAATGAAGAAATGGGAGGGGTATTTATAGTGTTGATGTCTTGGCCAGCAAGTGACATCAATTCAATGGATAACTTTATTCAGTGTATGCTCATTAATATAATTCATTGTATACTTCATTCAATGTAACTTATTAAACCACAAATCATTATATACTTCATTCAATGTAACTTATTTAAACCATAATTCTACTTTATTCAATGTAACTTATTTAAACCATAATTCATTGTATACTTCATTCAATGTAACTTATTTAAACCATAATTCATTGTATACTTTATTCAATGTAACTTATTTAATCCACAATTCATGTAACCATATTAATCATAGATTCATGGATGTTACACCTGAGATGGAATCAACATACCAAAATAATGAAGCACTAGATGAGGACCTGCTGGTACCACAATTATGTCCTGAAGAACTAAATAATATAGACAGAGATGAACCTCCTTTTTATTATGATACAGAAAGTAATCTGAAGTGGTCCATCAAATGACTCTTCGCACATAGGCGGAATCCCCTCGAACCACATGAACAGATGTAGCTCTTTCTGGCAAATGTAAGAATCCTCAAACACCGAGCAACCAGAAAATGAGCTTATTATCATGACTTCATTTGGGTTGATGCAGTATTAAATGTGATGCCAAACAACAACTTTTGGACCCCTATTAAGATAAGAATTAGAAATGATGAAGAAGGTTACTCCTTAGAGGAATGTTTGGATGAACTTAAGGTCTATGAATAGAGAAGATGAGCTAAAGAGATGCGAAGAAACATTAGGAGAGGATATTGGACACTTGATGCAGAAAAAGCACCAGAGCAAGAAGTTCTAAATGATGACTCAGAGGAAGTAAATAGGTAACAACTTGGGTGAAGTCTTCACAGTGATATCTGGGAGCTTAATAGCCCCTCAAAGGCACTGTTACAAACTTCAAATACCCTAGGAGACTCTCAGACCCAGGTATAGGGCCCATCATGTGTGTGAGTTTAAATGTGTAAGTACTCAATGTGTGAAGGGAGCATACAAACCTCATAACCTAAACACTACCCAAATTCCCTACCTGCATATAAAACAATACATTTTAAATAGGGCATTATCAGACACTATAAATATGGGAGAGCTGGATATTTCGCAAGGGATTGCACCATGGAGGTGAACCAAACCCCAAGGCCAAGGGAGAGTTTTTGCTCTCAACCAGCAAGAGGCTACTTCCTCTAAGTCATCATTTGAAACTTCTTACTTTGGTGCTTCTTCTGCATCAAGTGTCCGATATTCTCTCCTAATGTTTTTTCACATCTCTTTAGCCCATCTTCTCTGTTCATGGACCTTAAGTTCATCCAAACATTCCTCTAAAGAGTAACCTTCTTTATCATTTTTAATTCTTATCTTAATAGGGGTCCAAAAGTTATTGTCAGGCATCACATCTAATACTGCATCAACCCAAATGAAGTCATGATAATAAGCTCATTTTCTGGTTGCTCAGTGTTTGAGGATTCTTACATTTGCCAGAAAGAGCTACATCTGTTCATGTGGTTCGAGGAGATTCCACCTATGTGCGAAGGGTCATTCGATGGACCACCTCAGATTACTTTCTGTATCATAATAAAAAGGAGGTTCATCTCTGTCTATATTATTTAGTTCTTCAGGACAAAATTGTGGTACCAGCAGGTCCTCATCTAGTGCGTTATTATTCTGGTATGTTGATTCCATCTCAGGAACTGCCTGATCCATTTCATTTTCTTCCTCTTGTTCTTTTTCACCTTCTTCATCTTCATCTTCTTCCATTTCCATATCTTCTGACAACTCCGGATAGTCTTCTAAATCCTTATTTGTTAGATTTTTAACTTCCAGTATATCCCAATTGAGATTTGGTACTTTATTTCCATTCATGGGACAAGAAGTTTCCTTTATGGATTCAGTTGATTCTTCAATCCACCCATTGTAGTTAGAGATAGGAGTGTTACTGCTAGAAGACATATTTCCTATCATCAAAACAATAACTCATTACTATTAATCCTAACTATACAACCAAATGCTTTCTGAAGCCATAAGTTTCGGGTTGTCCTTACTCGAATCTTATGCTCTGATATCAAAAATGTCAAACCTTAACCTTATGAACCATTTACTATTCATATTTAATGGTTTGGGTTCCAATTAGATGCATTGGGAAGCAAATTTGGCCCAAATTTGAAAAATTCCAAAAATTACCAAAAGTCACTATTCATTTGGTAACTATAAGAATTTAGCTGAACTTTGAAAAATCATAACTAATTCTAGAAAAATCATTTGACAAATTGCTAAATTCATCTTTTAAAATACTCTTTGAGGGAAAAATATTAATTTAAAATTTTATTGGACAAATAATTAAGGTAAATTTCGTGAATTTACTTGCAATTTTACCCTAAATTTTCCAAATTTCATTCCATAAAATTCCATAATACCATTCTCTCAATAGTAGTCTGATGTGTCCATTTTATACATATAAAATACCCACATTTAAGCTCTAAATTATATTTAAATATGTTTACATTGGTATATTTTAGCATGATTTGACATATTTTTGTGTTTCATGATGTTATAGGCTCATTTGGAAGCATTTGGAGCAAAAACGTTACAAATCGTTCATACTGAAAAGTTTCAACACCCTTCAGTATTTTGATCATAACTCTCAAATATGAACTCCAATTGAGGTGATTTAGATGCGTTAGAAAGCCAAGACATAGATCTACAACTTTCATGTTTTGAGTTTTCCCAAATTATAACATTATCATGGTGATAATCGAATTCAAAGTGTCAACACGAGCTGATGACGTTATGAAAGCACTGTCCGTACAACAGTAACCACCCGGCGCCGGGTCAACTTGGATTTTGACGTTTTTCAGCAATTTAGAAGCACCCGGCGCCGGGTCATGCAACAGGGGTCCGTAAAAACACGTTTTTGACGTGTTTTCATGATATTTGGGCTTTTATGGGCTTCTAAAATTTTTCTATATAAAGATACACGATAGAAACGCAAGGGGGGATTCAGAAACGCACTCAGAAGCCAAAGAACAAGGTTTTAAACGCATCTGGGAGCAACTAGAAGCATCTTATAGAGAAAGAGCAAAGAGATTCAGGGAGTATTAGTGATAGATTTATTATTCTCTAATATAACTATATTTTCTTATTATTTTCATTATGATTTGGGATTTTAGTTGTAATTTAATTTCTATTTCCATGAGTAGCTAAATTTCCCAGTCGGGGGTAGGGATGTAGCCTGACTGGGATGGTTTGGATTTTTTTCTTTAGTTAAGACTCTTTGATTTGTTCTTCAAGTTATATTTAATTTATCTTTTTATTATATTTATCTCTTTTATTCGTTCATGTGGATTTTATGCCTGATCACCATAAAATCTAATTAATGGGTAAACTTGATGGACTGATAGGTGAAGAGTGAACCTAGATATAGAGAGGTAAACATAAATAACTAATCTAGAGATAGAATTAGGAATTCATGGTGATATAAGTTGTATTTTTCAAGGTTTAATTAGGAACTTTAATTGCGCGAGAGCGAATTGAATCCTAATTAAATAAGGACTAATTGACTGAGAGGTAATTAGTACGCTTTAGAAATAACAATCACTATAATCATGCAGAGTCTAACTAAGAAATAAAATCTAGTTATCTCATAAGGTGAATCCTAATCCCTTGACGCTTCTAGAACTGAACCAAAACTCAAATTTCATTTTGTTTTCTATTTCTTTCCTTTTAAATTTGAATTCTCAATTTGATTAGCACTTATTTTTGGGATTAAAAGTTTGGACTATAAATTTACTACCTCCCTTGGGTTCGACCTCTGGAATACTCCGGAGACTTTTTATTACTGCGATCGACCCTGTATACTTGCAGGATCCCGATCAAGTTTTTGGTGCTGTTGCTGGGGAGGTTAACAAATTTATTAGTTCATTGTTTTTAGTCCTTTTATAAAAAAAAAAAGTCTCTGAATTTTTTTTTCCCTTGCTGCATGCTGTTAAGATCTAAAAGTTTTAATAATACTTCTGAATTGATTGCTATTAATCTTGAAATTGAACGTGCTTGCAGGGAAAACAAAGCTAGAAGGAGGCACGGGATGGCTAATGAAGTAGTGCTTGCTAGGGCTCAAGCTAATCTACTTTGGAGAGATGCAGATAAGCCTACAATCTATGACAGCCCATCATGTATCTGGTTATCTGACAATGCCAAAGATTACGAGTTTAAGAACATACACTTAAACTCATTGCCACAATTTCATTGGCGAATAGGAGAAGACACATTGGGCTTTCTGAAGGATTTCTATGACCGGATTGACCAACTTTCCCCTAATGGTTTGACTCAAGAGGAGCTTAAGATGAGATGTTTCAATTTCTGCATGAAGGATAATGCTCGGCGATTGATTTTAAATCTGCCTGAAAACTCCTTGACATCATGGAGGGAGATCTACGATGTGTTCATTGCCAAGTTTTACTCTCCTTAGAGAACTGTAGATCTGAGGGATAAGATATATCTCTTTGCACAACTGGAGGGCGAGCCTTTCTATGAAGCTTGGGATCGATTCAAGGATTACTTATATGAGTGTCCCCACCATGGATTTCAAGATATGATGCTTGCTAAACTGTCCTATAATGCTCTGAACCCTACCTCCCAGTCTCTAGTAGACATTGCTGCAAGGGATGGTAATTTGACTGCTGAAGAGATGATGGATATCTATGATCAAGTGGCAACTCAAACCATACAAAAAGGAGTACGAAGTAGAAGAGTACCTGTCAATGAAGTTAACTCTCGCTCTGATGTGTTTGCACAGTTAGAAAAGTTAAATCAACGCATGGATCTTCTTTTCCAACAACAGAGCAATAATTCTAATCTTCCTAAAGAATTATGCTCTGCATGCGGTGGTTCGGGTCATACTGCAGACACATGTGTTCATATGATTGAAAGGAATGCAGAAGTTAATTATATAGGATCAAATGCTGAACGTCTATAATTTCTACAGAGAAAGAATGATCCCTTCTCAAACACATATAATCCTGGGTGGCGAAATCATCTAAACTGCTCTTGGAAAAATCCACCAGCACCACCAGGATTCCAGCAACAGGCGTCCCCTCAGCCACCAGCACTATCTACAGGAAAGTCTCCTCAGATGGAGGAGATGCTTGCTCAAATCATGGCTAGTCAAGCATCTACCAACAAAAATTTGGAGCAATTTATGGTTGGTCAGGCAACCATCAATAAAAATTTTGATCAATTTATGAGTAGCCAGATCACTACCAATAATGCTCACAAGCGGCTATTCGAAACTTAGAGACACAGATGGGACGCTTAGCAAACATGGTGACTGAGAAGGTACAAGGCCAATTCCCTAGCAACACAGAAGTTAATCCAAAAGAAGGAGTTATGGAAATTACTCTCAGAAGTGACAAAGAATTGAAGGAAGAGGTGAAGAAAAAAACTGAAGGTGGTAAGAAAGGTAAGAATGAGGAGAATAAGGAGATCCCAAAAGCTGATGGTAACATTGAAGGGCAATCTCCTTCCACTGATATAAAGTCATGTGTGCCCCCTATTCCTTTCCCTCAAAGACTGCAAAAGAAAGGGTAAGATACTAATTTTCAAAGGTTCCTGGAGGTATTTAAGAAGCTCCGCATTAACATCACTTTTGCTGAAGCACTAGCGAACATGCCTTCATATGTCAAATGCCTCAAGGAGCTGTTGTCAAACAAGAAGAAGTTAGAAGAATGCACTCAAGTACCTTTGACTGAAGAGTGTAGCGCCATCCTGCAAAGAAAGTTGCCTCCAAAGCTAAAAGATCCGGGGAGTTTTTCTGTTCCTTGTGTTATTGGGTCTCAATTGATTAATAATTGTTTATGTGATTTGGGGGCTAGTATTAATTTGATGCCGTACTCTTTGTGTAAGAAACTTGAGGTCACAGATCTAACACGTACAAGTATGACTCTATTGCTAGCTGATAGGTCAGTAAGGTACCCAATAGGAATTATGGAAGATGTACTCGTCAAAGTGGATAAGCTGATTATTCCTGCTGATTTTGTGGTGTTGGATACTGAAGATGAACTAGACGTTTCTCTGATCCTAGGAAGACCATTCCTATCTACTGCGGGTGCCTTAATTGATGTGCCAAATGGGAAATTAACATTTAGAGTCGGGGATGAAAAAGCTGAATTTAATCTTGCCACCTCTAACAATCCCACTTTTAAGGAAACTTGTTGCAGCATAGCTATGGGGCAGAACTATCAAAGGCAAGAATTGACATCTTCTCTCAGATCTTTAGATGTTGATAAAGGTTCAATTCAAAAGATTGTCAAAGAGGAAGCAAAGGTTAGGCGAAAAGTGGCACCTCTTAGTCCCCAAAAGAAAAAGAGCACTTGTGTAATCCGAACGGACTGGCTGGTACCCACATTTATCATAAAGAGCCTCTCTAAGGGAAGGATGAAATTAAAGTGGAGGAAAAAGCCGATTCTTGAATCTGAAGGGCTTAGATCAAAGTCTCTGGAGGATGCCATCTCGTGATCTCCTAATTCGTCTGGCTATCGACGTTAAATTTAACACTTATTGGGAGGTAACCCAACATTATTTTTCTTCTTTTATTTTCTATTTTTGTTTTCTTGTTTCCTTGCTCTTGTTACTCCAAACTCTCTCTCTCAAGACTTTTTGCAGGATTGAATTAATTATAGTGAAAACAAGCCTGAAACAAATACAAAGGACTCCAAAGAACATTTCAAGTATCATCTATAAATCAGGGGAGTCTCAGTTCCTTTATCTTTTATTTTATTCCTGCAACATTGAGGACAATGTTGGATCTAAGTGTGGGGAGAGTTTATTATGTTCTTAGTTAATCTGTCCTAAGAATTGTGCTGATGTGCTGAAACTAGAAAATTTTTTCACAAAATTATGTGCTTAATTGATTTTATTTAGATTTATTTTGCTTATTTTTCTGAGCTAGTGGTTATTTTGTCATCATAAGATACTCAATTGTTGTGTTTAATGGGGTAAGATAGTTAATTTACAAGTCAGGAACATGAGTCTTGAGACTATGAAATTGAGCACTATAACTTAGCATGTGATAGGTGTGGAAAAGTGACTGAGTTTGTAGGAAGATGGATTATACATTTATTTCTGAACTTGGGTATTTACAATCATTGTGTATGAATTTAGTATTTAGTTGGAAAGATGATTCGAGGTTTAAATGAAAAAAAAAAAGTAATATATAAATCCACTCCACTGGTTCGACCTGTGCTGAGTAACCGGGGTACGCATCACAAATGCGAGACCTTCGTGTCAAAAGGTGCAAAGTGAGCTATGAGTGAGCCAAAGGCATCTTGGTGCAGCGGGTTATGTAGCTTGAGTAACCGGGGGTACACATCATAAATGCGAGATATTCGCGTCAAAAGAGAACATAACGGCCCAAGAAAAGTAAATAAATCCCCAGATAAAATTGAAGCACAAAGTGCGGGGAAATTAAATAAATAAATCCTTGTTGATCTCCATGCATATGAGTTGAGTTGAGGTTTATGCACAATTGATTGAGGTATTTTAAGTTCTTAAATAAGTGTTGTAATTTTTCTTCTTTTTGCTTAGTTGGCTATCTAAATTTCTCACATACTAAGTATACACACACACTAAAATCTCATAGACTAATGATAATGATAAGTGAGTTACTATTGAACCTAATATTTGATTTATTGAGTACTCCTTTTATTTATATTGGTGATGGACTATCACTAGTAAAGAGAAGTGAGTTTGATGAATCTATGAATTAATTTTGAGAGCAGCACAATTTTAGTCTTGCTTGAGGACAAGCAAAGGTTCAAGTGTGGGGCGATTTGATGTGTCCATTTTATACATATAAAATACCCACATTTAAGCTCTAAATTATATTTAAATATGTTTACATTGATATATTTTAGCATGATTTGACATATTTTTGTGTTTCATGATGTTATAGGCTCATTTGGAAGCATTTGGAGCAAAAACGTTACAAATCGTTCATGCTGAAAAGTTTCGACACCCTTCAGTATTTTGATCATAACTCTCAAATATGAACTCCAATTGAGGTGATTTATATGTGTTAGAAAGCTAAGACATAGATCTACAACTTTCATGTTCTGAGTTTTCTCAAATTACAACGTTATCATGGTGAAAATCGAACTCAAAGTGTCAACACGAGCTGATGACGTTATGAAAGCACTGTCCGTACAACAGTAACCCCGACGCCGGGTCAAATCCGTATGGCACCGGGTCAACTCGAATTTTGACGTTTTTCAGCAATTTAGAAGCACCCGGTGCCGTATTAATTAATTTTATGGTTACCCGGCGCCGGGTCATGCAACAGGGGTCCGTAAAAACATGTTTTTGACGTGTTTTCATGATATTTTGGACTTTTATGGGCTTCTAAAATTTTTCTATATAAAGATACACGATAGAAACGCAAGGGGGGATTCAGAAACGCACTCAGAAACCAAAGAACAAGGTTTTAAACGCATCTGGGAGTAAGTAGAAGCATCTTATAGAGAAAGAGTAAGAAGATTCGGGAAGTATTAGTGATAGATTTATTCTTCTATAATATAACTATATTTTCTTATTATTTTCATTATGATTTGGGATTTTAGTTGTAATTTAATTTCTATTTCCATGAGTAGCTAAATTTCCCAATCGGGGGTAGGGATGTAGCCTGACTGGGATGATTTGGATTTGTTTCTTTAGTTAAGACTCTTTGATTTGTTCTTCAAGTTATATTTAATTTATCTTTTTATTATATTTATCTCTTTTATTCATTCATGTGGATTTTATGCATGATCACCATAAAATCTAATTAATGGGTAAACTTGATGGACTGAGAGGTGAAGAGTGAACCTAGATATAGTGAGGTAAACATAAATAACTAATCTAGAGATAGAATTAGGAATTCATGGTGATATAAGTTGTATTTTTCAAGGTTTAATTAGGAACTTTAATTGCGCGAGAGCGAATTAAATCCTAATTAAATAAGGACTAATTGACTGAGAGGTAATTAGTACGCTTTAGAAACAACAATCACTATAATTATGCAGAGTCTAACTAAGAAATAAAATCTAGTTATCTCATAAGGTGAATCCTAATCCCTTGACGCTTCTAGAACTGAACCAAAACTCAAATTTCATTTTGTTTTCTATTTCTTTCCTTTTAAATTTGAATTCTCAATTTGATTAGCACTTATTTTTTGGATTAAAAGTTTGGACTATAAATTTACTACCTATCTTGGGTTCGACCTCTGGAATACTCCGGAAACTTTTTATTACTGCGATCGACCCTGTAGACTTGCAGGATCCCGATCATAGTCATATAACATATGTAAAATTGATCCAAAACAAACTTTATTCATTGTCTAGGAGCCACATGTAATTTACATAATTCTAACATAGATTGTCATTAAACTTTGATATTGCATAAACATCCAAAATATCCTTCCTATTACTAAATATTTCTTCATGAATCCTCCTCCCTGCCTTTCACATGATTTGGACCTAATCATGGTTAAATATTTAGTGGGATGAGATTTATGAAAATCCCAATAACATTATATTCTCATTCTTAGCATAATATTTAGAAATAGTTGTAAGAAACATAATTTCATTTTGGCATGGTAACATTTAGGATCAAAAGGCATCTTTTAGCTTGTCTATTATGTTCTTAACATGTTCATGCTTATTCATGCAAAATTTATATCATGTTCATCATTCTTTCACCATTTTGATCTAACATCATCATCATACTCATAACATAAACATGTTCTCTACCTACCAATTAAAGAAATACAAGATCTAAACAACCATTTAGAAATAAAATGTAAAGGAAAAGATGTTACCTTAAACTTGCAAATCTTCTTTTCCTCTTCTCTTCCTTCTCTCTATAACTCACTCTCTCACTAATATATGATGTATTTTCATTTTTAGTGTGAAGAATAGAGGGGAGGAAGAGCCTATTTATAGATAACAAGAAGCAACTCCATCCATGGAATTAAATTTTGATCCAAGGGCCAAAATTGCACTACATCACCTTTTTTCTCCACCATACACCTAATTTCTTTACTTAATTGATATCTAATTATTTGGATGCCATTTCATCTCCAAATAAAGTAAATATTGCATCATTATACTTACATGAACTTACTTCATCCAAGCTTCCAATTTTGATACCTAATCTTTGAAATAATATTATGCATGATGGTTAATTCTTCTCCACCCATTTTTCTTATTATTTGCACGCCATTTTGAGTCCAAATTCAGTCCAAGATGATGCCTTTAATTATTTGGGTTTAAACTATTTAATTCTATGCCCAATTTCAACATATACCGGGTTTTTGGGCTCCGATTATGAAATTTTGTCTGGTAAATTTTTTTTCATGCATAAATATATTTAAAATATGAATTTCAAACTCATTATTACCTTAATTAATCATTTCTAAGCCCATATAATTTATTTTAGAAGATATTTTACCTTATTGAACTCTAAATGAAAATACCGATAAAATTAGTCCTGGTTAGTTTTTCCTATAATCTCTCTACATAGATAATTATTATAAACCTTCTAAAATTATTTTGGACTTATTCTTGATTATTTCATAGTCTACTGGGTCACCTATAATTTAATCAGTCTGAGAATCGGGTGAATTGGACTTATTGGGCTCTTTATCATTTTTTGACATCGTTTGAGCTATTCTTGTCAATAATACTTTTGGGCCTTCAAAAATCATTCATGGCCTATTAAGGTTTTCTACACCTTTATTGGGTCTCCATGAATAATGTCATATCTTAATTTTAGGAATCATTTACTATTCATCTTTAATAGTTTAGATTCCAATTAGATGCATTTGCAAGAAAATTTGGGCCAAATTCAAAAATTTCAAAAATTTACCAAAAGTCACTATTCATTTGGTAAATATAAAAATTTGGCTAAACTTTGAAAAATCATAACTAATTCTAGAAAAATTGTTTAAAGTTAGTTCAAATTACTAAATTCATCTCTTAAAATACTCTATGAGGAAAAAAATATTAATTTGGAATTTTATAGGGCAAATAACTACAGTAAATTTCATGAATTTACTTACAATTTTACCCTAATTTTTTCAAATTTCATTCCATAAAATTCCATAATGCCATATTCTTAGTAGTAGTCACATAACACATGTAAAATTGATCAAAAATAGACTTTTATTCATCATCTAGGAGTCACACGTAATTTACATAATTGTAATATAGATTGTCATTGAACTTTGATATTATATAAATATCTAAAATATCCTTCCTATTACTAAATATTTCTTCATGAATTCTCCTCCTTGCCTTTCACATAATTTGGACCTAATTATGGTTAAATATTTGGTGGGGTGAGATTTAAGAAAATTCCAATAACATCATAATCTCATTCTTAGCATAATATTTAAAAATAATTGCAAGAAACATGATTTCATTTTGGCATGGTAACATTTAAGATTAAAAGGCATCTTTTAGCATGTTCATCATACTCTTCACATATTCATTCTTGTTCATGCAAAATTTATAGCATGTTCATCATTCTTTCACCATTTTGATCCAACATCATCATCATACTCATAACATAAACATGTTCTCTACCTACCAATTAAAGAAATACAAGATCTAAACAACCATTTAGAAATAAAATGCAAGTAACGGAAAAGATGTTACCTTAAACTTGCAAACATTCTTTTCCTCTTCTCCTCCTTCTCTCTATAACTCACTCTCTCACTAATATATGATGGATTTTCATTTTTGGTGTGAAGAATGAAGGGGAAGAAGAGCCTATTTATGGATAACAAGAAGCAACTCCATCCATTGGATTAAATTTTGTTCTTAAGGCCAAAATTGTACTACATCACCTCTTTTCTCCACCATACACCTAATTTCTTCACATAATTGTTATCTAATTAATTTTCCCTCTCTTTTCATTAATTTGGGTCCACTTTCATCTCCAAATAAGCTAAATATTGCATCATTATGCTTACATAAGCTTACTTCATCCAAACTTTCAATTTTGACACATAATCTTTGAAATAGTATCATGCATGGTGGATAACTCTTCTCCACTCCTTTTTCTTCTTATTTGCACGAAATTTTGAGTCCAAATTCAATCCAAGATGATACCTTTAATTATTTAGGCTTAAACCATTTAATTCTGGGCCCAATTTCAACATATATCGGGTTTTCGGGCTCTGATTATGTAAATTTTGTCTGGTAAAATTTTTCATGTATAAATATATTTAAAATATGAATTTCAAACTCATTATGACCTTAATTAATCATTTCTAAGCCCATAATTTATTTTAAAAGATATTTTACCTTATTGGGCTCTGATCGAAATCACTGATAAAATTAGTCCTGGTTAGTTTTTCCTGTAACCTCTTTGCATAGAGGATTATTATAAACCTTCTAATATTATTTTGGACTTATTCTTGATTATTTCATAGTCTACTGGGTCACCTATAATTTAATCAGTATGGAAATCGGGTGAATTGAACTTATTGGACCCTTTATCCTTTCTTGACCTAGTTTGAACTATTCTTGTCAATAATACTTCTGGGCTTCCCAAAAATCATCCCTAGCCTATTAGGGTTTTCTACACCTTTATTGGGCCTCCATAAATAGTACTCTTGACCCATAAAGAAACCGGTGCAGTCTTACTGGGCCTGGACGCTGATTTTGACCCAATATTTATTAGACCGATTTTATGGCTATTTGAACCTTATAGAAAAATCCAATAACTCTTTTTATGCCATAATATATCTGAGTTTCTTAATCCAGACTTACTTTCTAATTCTTGTTAATTTACAGATTATGGAACTTCGGATTAATTTTCTGCCCAATATATCTATTTTCTGGTTTTGCTTATTAGAGTATAATTTCTTACGATAATTTTCCTGAATCACCTCCCATAATCAGTCTTAGCAAATACTGGATAGATAATTTATTTAAGGAAATGACATCTATGTCCCCTTTTGTCTTTTTCCTAATGATTAATATTTTCAATTATGCCATCCAACTTTCTTTGCGGTCCCTGATCATCCTTTGCAATTTAGTCCCTGGTTTGATCTACGTAAGATATTTAAGCTCTTTTAATTATAATTATGCAGTAATTCTCTAAACCATAATTCAAACAAAATCATAGAAATTTATATGTTAAAATAGTACTCTTTGCCCATTAAGAAACCGGTGCAGTCTTACTGGGTCCGGACTCCGATTGTGACCCAATATCCATTAGACCAAATCTATGGCTATTTAAACTTATAGAAAAATCTAATATCTCTTTTTATGCCATAATATATCTGAGTTTCTTAATCCAGACTTATTTTCTAATTCTTGTTAATTTACAGATTATGGAACTTCGGATTAATTTTCTGCCCAATATATCTATTTTCTGGTTTTGCTTATTAGAGTATAGTTTCTTACGATAATTTTCCTGAATCATCTCCAATAATCAGTCTTAGCAAATACTGGACAGATAATTTGTTTGAGGAAATGACATCTATGTCCCTTTTTTATCTTTTTGCTAATAATTAATATTTTCAATTATGACATCCAACTTTCTTTGGGATTGATAACTGTCCCCACAAACCAACACAAATATTTTCGGTGTGCTTTGTCCTCACTCACACAACTCTTTCCCAGGAGGTCACCCATTTCAGAATTGCTCCGGTCAAACATGCTTAACTGAGGAGTTCTTAAGGGATAGACTACCGAAAAAGTAGGTACACCTTAGTGGTATAGGTAGTACCTATCAATTCTTTTAAACTATCCTTAACCGTATAGTCTCATACCTATATAGTCTCTGGATCTCTTTCATTTTGGTATGTGATCGGTTTATCCTGCAAGTGTACAGGGTCGATCGCAGTAATAAAAATATCTCTGGAGTATTCCAGAGGTCGAACCCAAGGGAGGTAGTAAATTTATAGTTCAAACTTTTAATCCCAAAAACAAGTGATAATCAAATTGATAATTTAAATTTAAAAAGAAAAAAAATTAGAAAACAAAATGAAGTCTGAGTTTTGATTAAGTTCTAGAAGCGTCAAGGGATTAGGATTCACCTTATGAGATAATTAGATTTTATTTCTTAGTTAGACTCTGCATGATTATAGTGACTGTTGTTTCTAAAGCGTCCTAATTACCTCTCAGTCAATTAGTCCTTATTTAATTAGGATTTAATTCGCTCTCGCGCAACTAAATTTTCTAATTAAACCTTGAAAACTACAACATATATCACCATGAATTCCTAATTCTATCTCTAGATTAATTATTCATGTTTATCTCTCTAAATCTAGGTTCACTCTTCACCTCTCAGTCCATCAAGTTTACCCATTAATTAGATTCTATGGTGATCAGACATAAAATCCACATGAATGAACAAAAGAGATAAATATAATAAAAAGATAAATTAAATATAACTTGAAGAACAAATCAAAGAGTCTTAACTAAAGAAACAAATCCAATCAATCCCAATCAGGCTACATCCCTACCCCTGACTGGGAAATTTAGCTACTCATGGAAATAAAAGTAAAATCAAAACTAAAATCCCAAATCATGATAAGAATAATAAAAAGGAAGAGTTTACAAAGAAAAATATAATCTTTCTTAAATACTCCCCAAATCTCCTTGCTTTCTCTCTATATGATGCTCCTAGTTGCTCCCAGATGAGTTTGAAACAGTGTTCTCTGACTTCTGAGTGCGTTTCTCAGTCTCCCTTTATGTTTCAATCGTGTATCTTTATATAGGAAAATTTTACAAGCCCATACAAGCCCAAAATATAATCAAAACGCGTCAAAAATAAGTTTTTACGGACCCCTGTTGCATGACCCGGCGCCGGATGACCATAAAATTAATTAATACGGCGCCGGGTGCTTTTAACTTGCTGAAAAACGTCAAAATCCGAGTTGACCCGGCGCCGTACGGACTTGACCCGGCGCCGGGTTGACACTATTTGTACGGACAGAACACCTCCAGCTTCATAACGTCATCCGCTCGTGTTGACATTTTGAGTTCGATTTTCACCATGATAACATTATAATTTGGGAAAACTCAAAACATGAAAGTTGTAGCTCTGTGTCCTAGCTTTCCAACTCATTTTAAATCACCTCAATCGGAGTTTATATGTGAGAGTTATAATCAAAATACCGAAAGGTGTCATAACTTTTCAGCATGAACAATTTGTAACGTTTTTGCTCCGAATGCTTCCAACTGAACCTATAACGTCATGAAACACAAAAATATGTAAAATTATGCTAAAATATATCAATATAAACATATTTAAATATAATTTAAAGCTTAAATGTGGGTATTTTATATGTATAAAATGGACACATCAGTATGTATTCGATTAATTCATATGCCCCTCCTGCTTAGAAGGCTGATAGGAACCACTCCTTATCCGTACCTCGTCACTTTATCTCACCCCCTTTTCTTGCATCGGCAATCACTCCTTGCCCTCATCAGCGCCCGGATGTCACTCATTGTGTCCTAATTCATGAAAGAAAAGTTAGTAGTTTTAGTGATCTTTTGTAACAAAAGAAAAGTTAATTAGTGATTTTTTAAACTAGTTTTATAGTCTGAAAACTGATCAAATACATCCAAGAAAACAAACAAATTTTCTAAATGATGTGGAATATTAAAACTTACTCAAATGAATGATTTTTTTTTCATCCATGAGTTGAGATAATTTATTTACTATTTATATACTCATTTTTCAGTTGACTCCAAGGGATTGCTTGACGTAATTCCCCGAAAAGTAATTTTTTCAAAAAGTTCACATATGATTGTTTTTTTCAATTTTTTATTTTTAGAAAGTTCAAATTATTTTTAATAAATATATTACTTTAATGGTGAAACATAAATACCTTTTTTATTAGGAAAAATGATCAAGGTATTAAGGATAATTTAAAAAAATATATATATTATAAAACATTCTGGAAGTAAAACTTTTCTGAGTCTAATTTAGTTACTTGGATAAAACATATCGAGTTGAATTAAGTTCAAATTTTCTGAGAATTTATAATATTTACTAATCAAATAAAAACAATTGATCATCTTTCCAAAAATTTTAACTTCTTACTTTTCATATACCAAGGTCACTTAGTAAAATTAAAAAAAAAAATCTTTTCATGAACATAAACAGGAAGATGTGGCTCCATTTATGACCCATGCATTAATGAATTGTTAATTGTGTGTGTGCGTGTGCAGGGAAGCTAGTGGTTGTGGAGGGCGCAGATTGCAGCGAGGATTTGGAAACGTGCGACGCAGATTGCTTTGCGAGATGCAAAGCGGCTCATCCAAATGGTCAAGGTTCGTGTGCTGGTCCTGAGATTTGCAGGTGCCTCTTCAGCTGCAAAACTTGCAAAGAGAACATAAGGCTGGGGGGTTGCGTTCAGACTCGGTGCCAATCTGATTGCCAGGCCAAGCACCCTAACCGAAATGCTAATGGATATTGCGTTTACGTTGGTGTTCCTTATGCTGATAGCTGCTTTTGTGAGTACAATTGCTGGTAGATCAATTAAGCTTAAGCTGCTGCTAATCAAGCTGTCGATTGGTTTGCTACGTATTAGTAAGAAAATCAAGTTCTTGATTGGTTTGCTATTTATTATGTTAGGAAATTATTGTCTGTTTGGTCCTCATTTGTGGGTTTTATTTTAGGGTCCCCATACTATTAGTACTTAAAGGGGTAGGCTAAGGGAGTATGCGGTATTATGTTTACAAACTTAAGTTTGAACCAACTTAAGTTTGCCAAAATAAAGTTTCAATAAAAGCAAGTTTGGTGTAATATGATTTATGATTGAATTTTTTATGCAAAAATAATGTTTAATAAATTGGTTATGAGGCAAAAATAAGTTTGTAAACTGAAAAGTATTTTCTTCAATTCATTAAACAAATCTTATTTCAAAGGCAAAAGTAAGTTTATAAAATAAGATTTGAAAACATGCTAAACATTATTTTATACCAAAACCTCATTTTCAAGCCCAAGTTACCTGTGTGATTTTTAGTTTACAAACTTAAATTAGCATAAAATAAAGTTTATTAAAATAAAATTTGGATAAAAGTAAATGTATTGTAATGTAATTTATATTTGGATATTTTTTATTGCAAAAATAAATTTGACAAAATAATTGTGACATAAAAATACATTTGCAAACCCGAAAGTAACTCCTTCAATCCGTTGGTTAAACGTTAATTTAGAGATAAAAATAAGATTACATAATGATATTTTAAAATGAGCCAAATACAAGATTAGTTTAAAATACATTTGCAAAAGTGAATTAACCCAAGTGAATGTTAAACCTGACGAGCTCTTATTCTTTTGCAATTGGCCACACTTTGTTTTGTACTGATAGTTTTTATATTAGGAGACATGCTTGAATTGCTTTCCTGCATTAACAACCATAAGTCCACATGATCTTTTACAGTTTAAAATATATATCAATTCACTTTCATATATTAATTTTCTTGGCATCTAAAAATGCAATTACAAACACTATACCCTAGGATTTCATTTTGACAATATCCTTGGCCTTCTAGAGGTCCTGCGAATTTCTGAGCACACTTCTCATTACAACATGCGTCGTTACACTGAGCACTGCAAAGACCTAACCCTGCATTGCATGTTTTCACTCCTAATGGCTCCGACGGTAGAGGTGGCGGTGGAGGAATTATTTGGTTTGTTGATGGCAGCTGCTGATGTCCACCGCCACTTGCAATGGCAAAATTTGCCCCCAATTTCTCACCTCCTAAAATTATTACGAATATTAAATGGCTAAATTTAAAAGAAAAAAAGTCCCGTGTATTAAGCAAAGCCTAAAGTGAGCCAAATTACTTATAGCTAATAAATGGTATAGCTTTCTATAAATTTTATTATGTAAATAAATGATTGATGATTTTATTGAATGACAAATTCTACACTGTAATGTGTTACTATGTAAAAAAATTATTTCATACATGTTATTGTTTTTTAAAAAAATGATAATAAGAAAGGTTAATCTCTATGGTCCGTGTGGGTGTTAAACTTTCTAGCTACATCATCTTTTTCCCGTTGTATAAAATCTTGATATGTAACCTTTCATAAAATAATCATAAACGTAAATATTTTGGGTTCTATATACAAATTGTGCTTGTCTTCTCTCTTATCTCTTTCTCATTTGATTAATCTGTATTATTCAGATTAAACTCGGATGATTACAATTTAATTAATATATATTTCATAGAATTATTATTGAATTGAAATTCTTTAATTTAAATAGATAAATGTAAACAGTTAAAATTTGAGTTGTATGCTTAAATTGATTATATATAATTAAAAGGATTTCAATTTTGGTGGGTTAACAAGTTAAACTATTTTGGTTAAATAAATTTCAGCTTTTCATTTCATTTTATAAAATCTAAGAGGGTGAGATAATAATCATATGAAATAAACAGCTAATTTTGAACAGAACAAGAATAGAATCCCTTAAATTGTATGATATCTGAATCAGACATCAGCAAGAACATGAGAATATATATACCTGATGTGAAGATCAGAAAAACCAGCAGTAGGAAGCAAGAAGAGAGAAAGAGACGAGCCATATCTTCCCAAAATATTCTTTGCTGATTGTTCTGGTGATGAATGAGAACCTCTGCGTCTTTAAATGTGTACCAAAATACTATATTCTAAAAACTAAATCTCATATCCTATCTTTGATCTATAAGGGATGAATATAGTTCTGTTTGTGGTTCAAAATGTAAAGGATAAATATAGTTTGTCATCGGTTTAAATTTGGGTTAACGTTTTTCTATAAGAAAAAAATTTAGTAGTGTATACATTAATTTTGGGGTATTTTAGAATTTTTTTTCAATTTGGAACATATTTAAAAGGATTATCAATTTTTAACCACCATCTTTTATTTCTGTGAATTAGTTATTCATCTCTTATATTTAAAATTGGAAGGAGAAGATTTTATTAAGTACCAGTCACAATCTAAATTTGACATAAGTGCTATTAATGTTTTGTCTTCAATGACTTTAATAAATTGAAGAAGCATTTAATGCATTTAAGAATTAAAGAATATAAGAACCATTCAACAAATTTTGATGCTTACAAATAAATTTTATTGGTTCATAAATAAATATATACTCCATCCGTCTCATTTTATTAGTCAATATAAAAAATTTTAAATATCTCAATTTATTTATTTCTTCTGTTTTGTTTTATTTATCATTTTAATATTTTTTTATACACATCAATAAGATTATTAAATAGTTTAGATTATACAGTAAAATTTAATAATATTTTACTAAAATTTAATATTTTATTAGTAATATAAAAGAATAGATACATTGGGACATTTAAAATTTTTTAAAATAACAAATAAATGGGGTGGGGAGAGTAATATTTGTTTACATTAATAATGAAGAGCATTAATTTTTTTTATTATTTTACTCTTCATTAAAAATAATGGTACTCCCCTCATCCCATTTAATCTATCGCTATGAGGTTTTTTATGCACACTAATAAAATAATTAAATAACATAAATTATAATCAAATTTAATAATATTTTACCAAAATATTCTTAACTTAAATATTAAAAAATAACTTACTTCACCATTGTTTTTAATGGAAAGGTAAAACATTAAAAAAAAATTTATACTTCGTTGTTTTTAACTAAGCACCTTGATATGATCTCTTTCTTTTTTAGTTAGAAGAGAGCGCCACTGTTTATTTCATTTAATTGTTAGATTTAGATTTAATTTGATGATTTTATCTCTTGAACAATATTTCCAAAATGTTAGGGTGCATATATATATATATATATATATTTCTTGTTGTCCTTTACATTTGTGTTTTCAAAGTGTTTTAATATATCTGTAATTTTAAAAAAAAAATATCAGTGTGTCCAGCTAATCTGTAGGGTTTATCAATCAAGTTTCTTGGCTTTGGAAGGACAAGGAGTTGAAAGTACTTTGTCAATGTTTTGTTTAAATACATATCTTTACCACATAAAAATGTGTTGGTCAAACCACTTAAACCATATACCAATCAGTTCAATTTTTGAAACCTTGTTAAATACTGACTATAAAGTATAGTTACGACCAGGCTGTGGAGCGTAACAAGACCACGTACTTACGTTAGTGAAATAACCAAGGGAAAGGTTTATCAAAAAGAGCCAATATTAGTAGCGGAGTGTAATGGGTGGGGAGACTACTTCTTGTAGTCATCTAGATAGATTGCCTATATAACACCGACACGGATATGATACAATACGCTATGTAAGATTTAGGATACGGATATATGGATATATATAGATATAATTAATAAATTAATTCATGAAACAAAAAAATAAGTATCAAATATTCTAAAAATTATAATATGCATGCTAAAATGAATCATATACATAAATAAAATGTCTATAATAACTTATAAATAAAATATTGTTCTTTCTTTTATAAAAAAAATATTTTTTCTTTCTTCTTTACATAAAAACAACATTGGACCTAAAAAAAAAGCAGAAACATCATATTGTTACAAATATATACGAGACTCTTTTCCTATCTCACCTTAAAAACCATAATGGTTCTATTTTACTATAAAAATATGAAACAATATGGATAGATATAAAATGGTACGAATGGATATGTATTTAGTATAGTATGTGTATGATATCGATGCTTTATAGTAGATCACCAATGGCAGAATAACAAACCTGTGCTCATATTAAGAGAAACTCATAGGCATTTTCTTTGGATATAAGAAGCTCCATGCTCTTCATACCTGTCAATTGCAAATTGAAAAAAATGTTGTATTAACTAGGTTTGAAAATTAAAAAAAAAAAAAAGCACTAGGATTCACCAATTCACACATAAGGTAATGCAAAATCATTTTTCCCAAAAAAAAAAAGTAATGCAAAATCAGTTTTACCGGTATGCTACTAAATAATTCTCTCCGAATGTCCATATCATACTTATTAATACTCTCTATAACCTTCACATAAATAAAGAAATAGTAAAATCATTACAAAAAGAAAAAAAAATTAAAGCAAAAGGATGAGCACTTTAAATATTTAATTACCACCTGTGGCAGACCTCGAGCTGAAGGAGCAATATCCCTGTAAAACTTACATAAATTGGACAAACTATAGTATATAATGATGCAGAATTTTTTTTGAAAAATTTATTTTTTTGAAAAATTTAATAATATGGCCCCTATAATTTACACATGTTTTCAATTTGGCTTCCCATATATAAAAAATTTTAAGTCGCCATCTATTAATATTTTTCATGTTGTCTAAGTTAGTCTTAATATTTTTGCAAAGTATGTACTTTGTAACCAAGCCCCCACAAGCATCAACTAAAAGAAAAAATTATTAGCGTAATGCTCAAGTGTTAAACATTTTATTGATATGGCAACAACCAAGCAATTCTTCATAAAAGGGCTCTTTTCTAGTGTTCTCTCATTTGATCAAATTTTGATCAGCTAAGTTGTTTTCTATTTTTTTTTTCATGTTAATGCATATATAATTATTACCACACTATCCAAATGATACAAGTGCATGTCAATGCCACCACCAAAACTGCATTTTGAACCTCCAAAATGTGGTTTGGAGTAGCATCCAACACACAACACACCCTTATAGCCCGTTTGGTTAATTATCTGGGGGTTAGGTGATATAATAAGAAGGGTGTAAAGGGTTCTAATGGAAACAAAAATTACAAATGAGCTTTAAGTGGGTTTGTTTAGTATGCTATTGAGGATGTAAGAACTAAATTTATTTTTTACATTTAATTAAATATAAATAGTTGTAAAATGACTAAAATACCTCTAGATTAAAAAAAATTCCCCGTTCATCCTCCTTTCCCGACAGCCACTACACCACTCCCTTCATCAACCATTTTTGTCACTAGCCACCACTCCCTCTATCAATGTCTCTTTCCTTAACAGCAAACAAGCCGGTAAAAAAAAAAGTTATGGAAAAGAACAATTTTGGTGAGGATGAATGAGAGCAATGGAGGAGATCTGGCATTGAGAAAGAGATTTGTCACTCTCCTCCTTATTCCAAATTTGAATCATCACCGGTGATCCTGGGTTGAACCTTTTGCATCTCTTGTTTTGGGTCCAAAAATGGCCACTCGTCACACCTGAAAATGCGACGTGGATGACACAGAGAATGAAATAAAATAAAAAGGGTGAAACCGGCCCTCACGGGTTTAGGCCGATTTCGAGGGAGTCGCCACCAAATTTTTGAGGAAAATTTTGGAAAACCGAAACAAAAAGGAAAAGATGGTCTGCAAATTAGAGTTGGATTCGGGAGTACGATTGTGAGTCGGGAAGGTGTTAGGCACCCCCACAACACCCGTTCCTAAGAACGGTTACCTTAGGTTGATCATGCAATTTTTATGGCTTTTAAAAATTATTTTGATTGCCATTTAACCGTTCACATGCAAAAATAAATATAAAAATAAAAAAATGTAAGAATGAAAATAAAGAATAAAATGAAAATATGAGAAGTTGGGAAAAATAAAATAAGAGAAAAATATTATTTATTTACAAAAGTGGACTTGACCCAGAATTAGAGTTTGGGGCCTACGTACCCTGCGATGGGGATCAAAGTCGACGTAGTTCGGGATAGAAATGCGTGTCACTGGGTTGATGTTTTTTATTATATATATTCTTTGAAAAAAGAGGTTTATAGAAAATAATTTATCTTTCCACAAAGAAAACAATCTTTAGAATTGGTTGATGTGTTTTAATTTGTAAAAGACAGATTAATTCCCCTTATTTGCTCTTTTCATTTTAAAAAAAAATTGTTTAATCAATTCCTAAAGAAGAATATATGTTTTTCTTCAATTTGAAAAATATGATTAAAATTATGTGTGATCTTGAACACTTTATTTTGATTTGAAGAGGAAATATTTGAAAACAATCTTGTTTTTACAAAATAAAATCAATTGGCTTATGTGGCGATGTTATCACTCACAATATACCCATTGATACCTAAATGTCCACGATAGTATTACTCGAGACAAAAGGCATAAAAAAGTTCAAAGGAAAACAAATAATTTTTTTTCGTACAAATTATTTTCCTTTTTTATTATGAAAATAAATAACATCCTTTTAACACATATTTATAAAAAAAGAATTCAAAAACGTGATTATTACATATATATTTTTGAAGAAAAATAATCAGCATATGTGGTGACTTTATCACTCACAAGTTACCGATCAGTATTTAAAATACCCGCGGTGTTACCACTCGAGATAAATAAATAAAAAGGATATAAGTTTGAAGGAAAGGAATACTTTTTGTTCCAATCATTTTATTATCTTTTATTTTCTTTTTATTATAAGAATATAAATAAATAAGATCCATTTTAACACATTTATTTATAAAAAGGGAATTCAAAAATGTGATCATTACGTATGTTTTGAAAAATAATAATCAGCATATGTGGTAACTTTATCACTCACAAGTTATTGATTTACGCTTACATGCTCACGGTGTTACCACTCGGAGTAGAAAATATCATAAGAAAAATTTTAAATGAAAATCAAACAGCATATATGGTGACTTGATCACTCATAAGTTACTGATTTACACTTTTATACTCACGGTGATGCCACTCGAGGCAAAAAGTAAAACAGACTCAAAGGATAAAATTGGGAAAATGAAATCATTTTTATATTAAATTATAAAAATAAATACGATCATGATAACATGTTTTATAAAAAAGAAGAACAATGAAAGAAATTTAGAAATATGACTTTTACGTATATATTGATATATTATTTATGTTTAGAAAAAAAATCAATCAGGATCTGTGGTAACTCGACCACTCACAGCTCGCTAATTAACACCTAAATGCCCACGGTGTTACCACTCGGAACATAAAGACAAAATGAAAATTTGAAATAAAGGACTCTCATTGAATCATTCATTTTTACTTTTAATAAATAAAAAAATCATTGGTACTTATAAATATTAAAATGAAATAATAATAATAATAATAATAATAATAATAATAATAATAATAATAATAAGATTTAGCCAACGTTTGTACCATGGTAACTCTTCACTCATGGTACAATTGACTGACGCTCGGTAGGCACACGGAGACTTAGTCCCTCGTGGCAAACTCTAAAGGCAAAAAGAAGAAAAAACCAATGATCAAATAAACGTCAAAACTACAAATAAAAATAAAATACAATTTGTCAATGCATGTGTGTGCATGTGCAAATTCAAGTAATAGTTTTATTCCACTACAATGAAAACTACATGAAGATAAGAAAGAAGACCAAACTCTTTTGCTTTCTTCCCATTTCTTGCTTTGATGTTCCTCTTCTGCCTTGATGAAGAAAATTGACTCTTTCCAAGCTTGATCTCACCTTCCCATAGTGATCAAAAGAAAATACAAAGGCATTAGTATTTATCTTAAAAATAATTTTTGTGGCCAAGAACAGTAACATTTATCAAGCACATAAAGGGTCAAATAGGCATACCATTGACTTTAAATTGGTACCAATACACTTGCCACAGTAGCAACAGGTTTCCATCAATATTCATGAATTATATCAAAGTTCAAAAAACATCCCTTTGAATATATATAGTTCGCACTAACAAAGCCAACCACAACCATCATCGAATTCAAGTAAATGCTTCATATTAGTAAGTTGAGAATGAAACATTGAATGAAAGGGTTCAATCTGAATCTTGATGGGATATAGGATAGAAAATCTGATTTAGTCCTTTATAACATGAGAATGTCTTGAATATTAAACAGCACCTTCAATTAAATGTTATCCACCTTCTAAAATCCCAGCAAGAATGATAAAGGCTTGAAAGGCAAACTAAATACTTGGTAAATATCATCTGTTAATCCAATAAACTCTCACAAGCATTTTAGCATACACTTGAAAAGCACACTTTAAAAGGACCATAGAACAGGATTCACCATTCTATCATGAGCATCAAATATGAGAGCGAGTGCTTGAAGCAACACCCAACATCATACATCAAGTCTTATGCATATTTGTAGATTAGAAAATATACAAAGTAAGAGCAAGAGATAACTTTCAGGTTCACCAAAGCCCATCAAAATGTGTACAAATTTCATCCAATGTGTCTGCAACATAGAATTAGAATTCCACAACCAACAATAAAAACAACCTACAAGATAGCCTAGACACAAACAAAACAAAACAAGAACACTAAGGTAAATTAGTGGGCGTGTGTGCGTGACAGAGGAGCATAAATCATTGTCTAACCTAGGGAGCACTCATAAGCAATGCCATTATTTAAAATGAACTCAAACCAAACAAAAAAAAAACCTAAACTAACTTAGCTCTTTTATGATCCAAACCCCATTAGCTAAACCCCAAGCTTAACCATTTGAAGTAACAAAAATGGCCCATCACTTCCTTTTATAATCCGGAAAAAATAAGCCCAAATATGTTAGCCAAAACTATTTCCAACGACAATGGCAATTCAGTCTCAATCTAACTCTCAAGTTAACAAAGGAGTCAACCAGAAAATTAGACCCTTGAACAAGAATGAAAATTTCCTCCCAACATCAATATCTTTTTATCCCCAAGCAGATACTAAAGAAAACATGATCAAACTAGAACAATCAATTTCTTAGCGTCATAATAACCCTCAGGTTTGGAAACTAATGGGATGTAATATTCAAGCGAAATCAGTTGGTGAACATGTTAATGCGTCCGGATATAAAACATCATGAACAATCCACCAATTTCCAAAATGAGAAGAGCTCTAGGAGGTAAACACAGGTTAACCAACTTTATGGTTTCTAAGACCCCAACTTCCTAGCAACATTTAAAATATTCGAGCAGGTACAGGACTATCAAAACGTAGAGATTTTGATCGAAAGCTTTATCTCAGCACTCAAACACAAAAACCAGCTCATATGCATTTCATCAAATATATGCGAAAAATGTATTACCAAGCATGATATTTCCTGATCGTAATCATAGGAATCTAATAAAAAACCATACTCAGTGAAATCTCAAACGTTTTACATAAGCACCTGATGTCAGTAAGCCATCAAGAAAGAAATTGTACATAAACTAATTAGAAACAAAAATGTCATGCATACGAGAGGGCGGAGAAGAAACAAAGTCCCATGATTCCACAGCTAGAAAGCCATAACCTAACTAAGTAAACCATATGTAAAGGAAACCCAGGAACAAGAGGTTACCTTTGAGACTTCAAGGTGGCCTTTTCCTCCATTTCCATCTATGCTCCTTCTGGCTCAAGCTCACTCCCTGTGTGCCCACAATCTCGAATTCAGGACAGTGTTACGTTTGCCCTCAAACTCGGTTTCATTCCTCTGTCAATGTATTTCCTCTCTTCGTGCACCTCACGATCCCTTTTTTTTTATCACTGCCTCTGCTTCTTTTCAAACTCTCGTGGCTCCCTCTCCAGTGCTCTGCCTCCTTCCTCTTTTCAAACTCTCGTGGCTCCCTCTCCAGTGCTCTGCCTCCTTCCTCTCGCTCGCACCGCCTCCCCCTTCACTCGTGCTTCCCTGCTTCCTTCCTTCTTTTTTTTTTCCGCGGCTCTGCCTTAGCTCCCCTATGATTTCCTTTGGCCGCTCCCTCTCTCCTTTTTTCTCTGCTCCCACAGCTGTCTCCCCTCTCTCCCTCTCTGCTTTTCCCTTTGAGCTCCACCGCAGCTCCCTCGATTTTCTTTCAGCCGAGTCCTCGGTCTCCAGATCTCCCTCTATTTTCTTTGCTCTCTTTTTTTTCTCGACCGTCTCTCTCCCTTTCCTTTTTCTTTCCTTCTCTCCCCCCACTTAGCCGCCCCCTCTGGCTCGTCCCCTTTACCTCCCAGATCTTACTCACTCCCTCACTTCGCGGTTCCTTCTGGTTCATGTCTCGCCTCCTCACTGTGGCTTCCCCACGTTCTCTTGCCTGAGCCCTAGGTTAGGGTTTCATCCATCTCTCCTCTCACTCACACGCTGCTTCTCTCACGCTCGACCTCCATTTTTCCTTTCACAGCTCCACAGTGGCTCCCTCTGTTTCAGATCTCCCTCAGTTTCCCAGCTCTGCTGGCGGCTCCCCTCATGGCTCTCTCTCCCTCTCTCTCCTTTTTCCCACACTCGCGGCCAGCTCCCCCCTGATTTCCCTCGGCCGCTCCCTCTCTCCTTCTTTTTTCTTTCCTTCTCTTCCTCCTTCCCTTTGCCCTAGCTCCTTCGATTTCTCCTTTTTTCTGTGCCTCCTGCCTGAGCCCTCTATTAGGGCTCAAGGTGAACTCGGACCTGAGCCCCCAAATGGGCTTAGGGCCACCTTGGGCTGAATTATTTCAGCCCAAGCTTAAAACCCTTAAACTTTTTTTTGTTCATTTTGTTTTTTTTTTCTTTTTTGTCATTTTATCTTTTCTTTCTTTTTTTTTGTCATTTTTATTATTATTTTTTTTTATTTTTTTTATTATTATTTTTTATTTTTTTATTTTTATTATTATATTTATATATATTTTTAAAACTACCCGGACAAAATACGATGTTCACACCACTACACCTCTACTTCCTTTTTGAGCGAATGTGACAGAGATCGAGAAGATGGAGGAAGGTTGGTACAGAGTAGAAGGGTCAAATCTAAGATGGAGAAGGCCGAAGATGTAGAGATGGCCATCATTAGAAGGAAGAAGCAGAGATCGTGACATGGGAGATGACAGCGGCAACAGTGCCGTTAACGGTGGAGGAGATGGTGTCTAACAGGTTGAAGGTGGAGGAAGGAAGGAAGGGTGTGTCAACTGGTGGAGAGAAAGGAAAGAAGGTACACCATTTCTGTGTTGTTGGAGGGTATTAAAGTTATTTGACATCCGCTCACACTACTATTATTCCTTTCACTTAGCAAAATGGGAGTGATCAGCTTCACCTTAATTCAAGTAATCATCATCACAAAATGTAATTTCCATCGCTTCATCCTTGGATAACCAAACACACTTTCTCAGGTAATGTAAAAAGAATCACTTCACATAACCCATAATGTGAATGAACCAAGCGGGTCCTTATATAGACACCTAAGCATCATGCCAACATAGTTTTTTCAAGTTGACACTACAAGGATTTGGTTACAAATTATGCAAAAATATGAGGGTTAATTTAAATAACATGAAACAATGTGGAGTGATTTGAAAATTTTAAACACAAGGACCAACTGAAAATTAATGTAAATGTTAGGGACTCAGTCATATATATTCCCTTTTTCACATTTTATAGGCTATATTTTAAACATATCTAAATATATAATATGTTAGGGCTTCAAAACTGGTTGAAATTTTTTTTGGGCCATCAAAATTGTTTGTAATTAGATATCTGCTTCATTCTAAGTTATTTTATATTTCAAAATACTAGTTCTTTAATATTGATATTATGCTATATAAAATTAAAATCGTTTTATATTAATATTTTTAAGGGGAATCGTGTCTCCTCTATTCGATCCAATTATCACTACGTTTTATTTTTTTAATTGTTAAGAATAAATAAGTAAATAAAAAGTGTTATTTTCTTTTCATTTACTTATTTTCAAAAAAAGTATTTATTTATTTAAAACAATGAGTACTCTCCAAAAATTGTACTGATTTTGTTAATTAAAAGTTATTTATTGACTATTTTTTAGAATCAAAGTGTGTAAAATCTTGACCTTAGTCAAAATAATCGTGAATTCCTAATATCCTCTTCCACAATTTCCCTAAATACAAATTAACACTAATAAGTATTACATAATATGAGATGAATTTGGAAATGTGAAATTTTCAAATAACATGATTGCAAAAGTTGCTAACAATTCAAAGAAACAATTTTGAACATTATCCAGAATTGAATAACAATGATGCTGGGAAAGTAAACAAGGCTTCAAAAATGATGAAAACTGAAGAAAATGCCTAAACATGATAAGAAAGACTGATGAAGTGTCTATGTGTGTGTGTTGAAAGATGATATTTTGGTGTGTGATTGTGTTCTGGATTGTTCCCTCCCTGGTTGCTTCCTGCTCTATTTATAGGCACTAAAGCTTGGTAATTCTCCAACCCTACTTCCTAAACATGCCCTGTATTTGTGCTATAACTCTACATGCTTAGGATTCTCTGGCCATAATGTATCCACATTTTGTCTTTAACGTAACTTCCCACTTTTGAACATGCCTCCTAATTTTGCTATCATGCTTCATATTCTCTTTATATTGCTCATTGCCTTGTCCTGTAGTAGTTTCCCATTTTCAGTAAATTGCTTGATTTGGTCTTATTTTCTACCACCTTCATCATATTATATTGAATTCAATTTAATAAATACCACCAATAATTACTTTTAAGGCATATAACACTTTTAAATGGGTTTATCAAATTTATTACACATTCGAAAAAAGTGTTTTGACTTCTTCAGCTATAAGTTTAGACCAAACAAAAAGAAGTAAATAATTTCTTCAAAATGAACGTATAGAAAAAATGAATGAAGTATAAAAGTATTCAAATTATTTTGAAAATATGCCTTTGGGAGGGCTTTCCCCATCTAGGGTCCAATGCGCTCAATCTGAATTGGTCAGAGTTTAAAATAGCAATCGGATACTAAACAAGTTTACCAAAAGAAAATTATTTTGAAAATAACGTTAATTAAATATTAAGACAATGTGATTTCAAAAATAAAATAAAATAAAATTATGAATGGAACAACAAAAAAAGAGGTATTCAGTCATTCACTGCAAGTTATATTCTTTCTTTTTTATTTCTACTACTACAATTATCTGGTAATCTTTTCTATTTACTAATGATGATTATGAAATGGTTTATCTATATTTTAAAAATTAAAAATGCATAATTTTAACAAAATTAGATATCTCCCCTACAATAAATAAAAAGTTGAATGATAATCTCGTCAAGAAAATAAGTCGAATGATAAATCACAAAAAGAGAATTTTTTAATAAAAGAAAGCCAAATTGAAATTGAAGACAAAGAGGCATGAGTCTCAACTAATAATTAAATAACGTATCTTCATATAAATTTATAATTTATATGGATTAATTCATAACATATATATCTATCTGTTGGGGTAAGCCATACATAGATAAATTAATTATTTTTCAGTATTTAGAACATCAATTCATATTCATATTTCATATTTTTTATACACATATTTAATATATTTTCTTAACATCTAAATATGCAAATACAACCGCTATACACTGGGATTACATCTTGACAATATCCGTGGCCCTCCAGTGGTCCTGGGAATTTCTGAGCACACTTCTCATTACAACATGAGTCATTACATTGAGCACTGCACATACCTAACCCCATATTGCATCTTTTTACTTGCGGTGCCGCCGGTGGTGGAGGTGACGGTATCGGAATTATTTGATTTGTTGATGGCGGCTTAAGCCCCCAGCTGTTGGGAGAGGAAAAGTTTGCCCACAATTCCTCACCTCCTACAAATGTCAAATGGAATGAAAAGCTATTACAAAAATTAATTGGCTGAATTTAAAAATTAAGAAAATTAAATAAAATTGCATCCAATGATTCATGTTTTGTAAATTTTATATTAAATGTTAGTTATATTTATTTTTACAGATTAAATTTGTTATCAGAATTTACTATATATATCTGTTATTATCATTTTCTCTTAGCCTCTCATACATATATCAAGAAACAATTATCCTTACTCTTGTAAACTTTGATAACCAAACTGTCTCAGAAATTCAATCAATATAATTGTGATGGGATATAAGTAGTGATTAAGGATTTAAATGCTCCTAATATAATTAATATATATATATATATAGATATATTGCCCGGGAAAATGATAACTAGAGGTACAACTATTCACTATATTTTCTACACATTCTGAATTGTAATTGCCCAAGGCACAAACCACATATATGGAAACCTTAGTTCAGTTTTCTAATTTTATTAGAAAGGGAAAATTAAAAAAGAACAATCCCTCTTGTTGGGCCCATATTCTCAACTTTTTACTCCCTCCGTTTTTAATATTCCTCTATTTTTTATCTGTTATTTAATATTTTAATGTACAAATTAAAAAATATAATTAATATATTAAAATTTATTTTAAATTTATTAATTTATCCTTAAAAATTGATAGATAAATTATTTTTAATTTTTAGAATGATAGATAAATAGAAACACAAATTTTTCAAAGGTAACTGGTGTAAAGAAACTGAATTACTTAAGGATGCTGTGGCATCCAAATTAGAAAAAAAGACAGTTTAGGACCTCTATATAAAAATATTGACAAATGAACAATATTAGTGCTGAATTCAGTTGATTCGAGTTGAGAATTCAGTTTATAGGAGTACTGAATTTTTAAACCGGATTCTTGGAGGGGAATATTTCCAAATGAGGGTCCTTAAATGTCTTTTTCCCTAAAAAAATAAATTATCTCATACATGTTATTTAAGGGGGAAAAAAGATAATAGGAAAGGCTGATCTCCATGTTCCGTGAGAGTTAAACTTTCCAGTTATGTCAATTGTAATCTTTCATAAAATAATCATTAACGTAAATATTTTGGGTTCCATACACAAATTGGGCTTATTTCAACTTCTGTAGCTTTCTCATCTCTTTCTCATTTGATTGGTATGTATTGTTCAAACTAAATTTGGATGATTACAATTTAATATTTTATAGTATTGAAATGTGTTAATTTAAATAAATAAATAAATTTAAACCGTTAAAATTTGATCTGTAGCGCCAAATTGATTGTACCATAATTAAAAGGATCCCAATTTTGTTCTGCTTTAAAAAGTTCAAATACTTTGGTTAAAAAAATCAACATTCCATCTGATCTTATAAAATCGAAGAGGGTGAGATAATAATGGCATGAAATAAACGGCTATAATGGTGAACAGAACAAGAATAAAATCCCTTAAATGAATCTGACATTAACAAGAACATAAGACTGTACCTGATGTGACGAACAGAGAAACTAACACTAAGAAGCAAGAAAAGTGAAAGAGATGAGCCATATCTTTCCAAAATATTCTTTGCTGATTGTTCTGGTGACTGGTGAGCCAGTTAGTCAGGGACTATATTGAACGAGAAGCTTGCATCTTTAAATGTGTACCAAAATTATATTACTACGGTCTTAGTTATAAGACACTTTAGATGATTTGTCTTAATTCAAAATATAAGGTACATATTTGAATTGTTTGGTGATTTTAATGATTTTTTCTATATTACCCATAATTAATTACACATAAAGAGAAAAAATATAGTAATGAATCAAATACTCTATCTTATCTTATTTATAAGAAAAAAATTCTCTCTTTTAATGGTTCTAAATATAAGAAAAAAAAGAGTTAATGATGCATTAAAATTTTCTTTTCTGAAAATTGTCCTTTATTAATTATGTAAGAGAGATTAAATACATTAGTTAGCATTAAATTAGGTAGAGGTAATTTTGAAAAAAAAACTTAAAATATGAGATAACTTAATTAATTTTAACTAACTAAAACTATTTTTTAATATTTGTGATATAGTTTTTTCTCTCTTATAAATGGGATTGAAGGGAGCATATGATATGAATTTTAGGCATTAAATGAGATTATTTTAAAAAAATTTATTTATGACAACTTTAATTATGGGAACTACTTTTAATTTTTTTTTAATTTATGTAAATTAATTATTTGGTATATTCCTTATATTCGATTCTAGAAACTAGATCTAAACAAGTATTTATTAAGTACCAGTCATGATCTGGATCCTAACATGAATGCTATATTAATGTTGAGTTAGTCTTTAATGGCTTTAATGAAAGCATTTAATATATGTAAAATTACTCCTATTAGTCCATATTATAAGGTATTTTGTATAATAAGTTTCTGGTTTAAAATATAGGGTATTAGATATTTTTTTTCTCATTTTATCCATGTCTTTATGTAACACCCCTCATGACACTTGTCTTTGGCATTATGTGCAGTACCGGAGAAAACATGACGGAGGAATGTTCAAGTGGAGAAGAAAAGAGCTCTACGCCGCAGCGAGAAGTAGGGCCGCTGTGGTGAGAGCGTGTTCCAGTGGCTTCTTTCTCAACTGAATGTGGTGGCGCCACGACGAGCTGTTCTAGAGCCGCGGCGGGAGTCGAGTTTCTGGTTTAAATAAAAAACATTTCAGTCTGTCAAACGCGACAAGAAAAGAAAGAAACGGAGGAGAACGGAGGAAGCTCTGCTAGGGTTTGAGATTTTCGACATTTGGGAGTGATTTTCGGACCTTGGAAGCTTGAATTCACGTTGGTAAGTGATCCTTACTCCTCCCTCTCCATTTTCTTCAGTTTAAACTTGGGATTTTTCGATTATATGTTGGGATTTCCGGTTTGGGTCTAAATCCACAGATTGAAATGAATGGAATGGGATTAATGGAGTGTGTTTTTGTGTTCTTATCACTTGGGTATGAGTTTTGAAATATTTATGCATAATTTGAGCTTAACCCTAGGTTGTTTTCGGTTAGGGCTCTTGGGAATCCGAAATCTATGGGTTTGAGTGATGTTTGAATGGGTTCTAGGAGCTTAATGATGCATGAAAATGGTGTTGGAACCTTGGGTTAAGTCTAAAGTAGTTGAATTATGATTTTTGATTTAGTGGTACATTGTGTTAATTGAGGTATAAAGTGTTGTTAAGGTTGTTTGGCTACTCGGAGAAGACTAGTCGTGGGATTGGCTTTTAAAAAAGCTTGTGGAACTTGTGTGCGTGTGGTAATGATAATTGAGGTAACTGGGTACTTGTATTGTTTGTATGTATTTTATGATATTACGTATAATTGTGTATATATGCATGTTTCTTTCATACCACAATATAGATGTGTTTGTGTGCACTATTTTCTACATATCGTAGTATGCACACGGCTAGATGATGATTATGACTATTAGAGATGATGATATTGACATGACATGACATGATGCATACATGACATTGTGACATGATCATGATGATTATATGATGATACATGAGCATCACCACATGGCATTGTGAGATTGCGATATATGGCAGATTAGGTACTGATGACGATATGATATATGATAATATGAGATATGATTAGGGAGGATAAGGATGGGATCCCTGTCGCTAAATCCTCCCCTATGGCCAGGGGAGCTAGGCGACAGTGGACTGCATCTTCTCTAAATCACCACCAATTTGAGGTGGTCCAGGGAAAAGAGAGTCATGGTTCGAGCACTAGTGTAACATTTAGCCGGATTACATTAGTGTAAGGTGAGCTTGATAATATCCCGAAATCAATCTTCACCGACTGTTGGAAGAGAATTATCTATATGAAATGTCCTATTATGACGACAACCTGTGGTTCTAGTTGTGTGCGAGGGAGACGTGCATTCATTTCACATTGCATTCATAGATTATATGAGAAGTATATGTGTATATATATGTGTATAGTTAACCCCGGTTACTGAGACATTGTCTCACACCCCTCTCCTATGAACTAACATTTCAGGTGGCAGTTCTAGCACTAGTTCGGAGACAATGAGGGAGTAGCATCGGATGTGGGAATACTAGGTCTATGTAGTTTATGTTTATTTGGATATGTATCTTGTGCCAAGTAGGATAGGATGCTTGTAATGGGTGTATGACATTGATAAGGATTATTATGTATGGTGAATGTATGTGGGATGGTGTTGTATGTGATGTGTATGATTGATGGTGGTGTATGTGTGGTTCGGGGTGTTGAAGAGTCAGTGTAGTAGTATTTGTGAGCCCAAAGGTGATATTAGGCCTTGTTGGTGTGTTTTAGGGCAGGTAGTCCATTTGTCAATTGGAGTTCAAGGGGGTCAAATCTCAAAGGAGTGGTTCCTTTGAGATGAAACCTCTTTGGACAAGTTGATTAGGTGGTTTTGGACCTGTATGAAGGGTCTTAAATGGTCAAATTGCCTTTGGGGGGCAAATTAAAGTTGTGAGTTGTGAGTTTTGGTTAAAAAATAGTCAAAATGGTGTCAGGTGTCCAGAATCTCCATATGAAGTTGGATTAAAGTGAAAGTGGTGTCTATGGATAGATTGAGACTAGATTGACTTGTAGGAGTTGAAATCAGGTCAATCGGAGGTCGGAGTATAAAGTTATGCATGTTGGAAGTTCGTCTCGGAGGTTGAAAAGTTGCTAGTATGGGGGAGCCACGAAGCCAAGAAGCAGGCCGTAGCACCGAGACCTCCTGTAGCGAGTGAGAAGCAGGGGAAGGCTGGAGCCGCGGCGGTACTGTAGCAGTCGTGGCCCTAGCCCATTTGCTAGTGTTTTTGTGATGTTTTTCCGCTGCCCAGTGGTTTTGAAAGGTTTGTGTGAGATGTTTGGGTTGTGTTTGGTTGGATTTTAAAGATTTTGGTCAAGTTAAGCAGTGTTTGGAAATAGGTTGTTACACTTTAATTCTTCCCTATGCCACATTTATAACCCTACAATAATAATATAATAAATTATTTAATAAGGGTAAAATAGAAAATATTAGTATTTTGTGAATTGATTCTAGGTGAAAAAGTAATTATCTTAATATGCGTGTAATTGATATATAATACCTTATAATATGAATCAAAGGGAGTAAGAATTTAATAATCATTCAACAAATTTTGACGCTTGCAAATCAATTTTATTGATTCATTAATAAATATATAAAATACATACTCCCTACGTCCCATATTACTATAAGACAGTATAAGGGTTTTTCTTATCTCACAATATAAGATAACATATAGTGATTTGTCATTTTTACCTCTTATTTATTATATTATTAATATTATAACTTATGCTATATTTAATAAAATGAGTGAAATTAATATGAATAAAATTAAAAATTTTGGATTGTCTAAAAGTTTAATAATATAATAAATATTTCTTAATATGTATGAAATCCCTCATATTGTCTTATAATATGGGATGAAAGTAGTATTTGTTTTGAATTCAGGACCATGTAAATGCAGAAAATATTTTTGGGAAAGTTGCCCCAAATGGATTCGATCATAGCTCGATTTGGATTAGTCGGAGTTTAAAGTGATAGTCGAATACGAAAGGTTATTACCACTTATAAAATTCCCTCCTTTTTTTATCTTCTTATGGTTGGGTATGATTCATATCATATATTAGAAAAGTGTGCATTCAAATCTAGTTATTGATGTGAAAATTTTATTGACGAGTAATTAATAATAATTTTATAAGTACTCTTTGAGTAATAGGGTTTGTATTGGCTTTAGTGAGCCATCTTGATCCAATTTATATAAACCTTTGTAAATAAAAATTTTAAAATTTTACCAACAAAGTATGACATATTTGACAAATTATCAGGTCTCTTAAGCATATTGTTTAGAGTTCAATTTCTTATCATGTGTATGTAAAAAGCCTTGTTCATAGTTTAATTTGAAAGTCTAAAACCATCATACAAAAGATAAGAAGAGATATTTTTCATGGGTCGCTTAGCATAAGGTAAATAGGGGTTGGAAGTTAAACTTTTTGGAAAATAAATAAATGACTCTTGTTTAGTTAGCAAAAATTATAGAACTTTTCTAAAAGTATACCAAACGACCTGTATAAAATATTAAATCCAAATGGTTCAAATTTAATCAAATAATCCAAGTGAAGGTGAAGAGAAAGGAAATTGTAGTGAAGAGAAACCATATAAAAAATTCCCTCCTTTTTTTTATCTTCTTATGGTTGGTATGATTCATATCATATATTAGAAAATCATGCTTTCAAATCTAGTTATTGTTGTCAAAATTTTATTGATAAGTAATTAATAATAATTTTATAAGTACTCTTTGAGTAGCAAGGCTTGTATTGGCTTCAGTGAGCCATCTTGAACCGATTTATATAAACCTTTGAAAATGAAAATTTTAAAATTTTACCAATGAAGTCCGACATATTTGACAAATTATCGGGTCTCTTAAACATATTGTTCAAAGTTTAGTTTCTTGTCATATGCATGTAAAAGACTGTTATGAGAGATAAAACTTATTTCGATCAATGGTATTTTTAGTCCCTAATGAAATTAGTTTTCATTTATCAACTTGGAGATATCTTTGATCACACAAAAAAAATGTGAAACTTTCAATTTTATCAAAAGAAAAGGGGAAATTTTATTTTTTTTACTAATTCAATAACAAATTGTTCGACTTTTATTTTTTTAACGTCACCTCGCCACTCACCAATATCAATACTAGGATCAATGTAAAATTGTACTCGCCCTTTTTTATTATATAAGTCTTTTAACTAAATTATATAAATCACGGAAATCAATTAAAATTAGTTAAGATTAAAAAATTTGTCAAAATTTTCAAATAATTTTTCAATATACCCTTAATGAATTCTTAATATATAGAATGTCCAATACATTAAATCAAGTACATTAGGGAAAGAAAAAATTGATGTCACTTGTATAATATGCAGGAATGCAAAAACTTACATAAGGATTTTAATAATTAAACAAAAAAAACTAGCAAAGGGGAGTAATGTTTAACCTTATTTATTTATGAAAAAAATTAATCAATTAGTCCCTATAATTTACACTCATTTTCAAGCAAGTTGCTATACTTTGAAAGTTTGAAGTGAGCTCCTTAAAATTTCTACTATTGGTAGTGCTTATCCCTGGAGTTAACTTTGTTTACAAAACTGCACCTACAGTATACATGTGGCACTAATAGTGTTAAGTTAGTGATGATGTGGCAATAAAAATGTTATGCAAACAGTCATATGGCAAAAATATTTATGAACTCATCACGTCTCTCCCTTCTCTTTCTTCTTCTTTCATTCTTCTTGTCTCCACCATCATCTCTTTCTTCGTTTTTCCTTGCTTTCTAACTTGGCCTCAGCCTTATCACTACCACTCTTCGATGAAGACATATATATGCATTGTGTGACGACATCTACAGCCTCATGCTTGACAGATTTGCCTCTTCCACTGATAATCTGGCCAGGCATTGAGAGCTCCAATAAGAGCTATTTAATGAACCAATATGAGAATCATCATGATAAGGAAAGACGGTGCGCCTGGACTCTCCATGATGGATGCCTCACATTACATCTTCATTCCATAAACTAGAAAAAGAAAAATAGAGGGTCTATTTCAAAGTTTACTTGGGAAGCAATAAAGAGTTAATGATTACTTCATGTTATATCACACAAATCTACATGGTTAAATGTACCCACTGTTTGATGAACCAATTTTCAAGGTTTCCATATGGTTGTGTGTTTTCTGGGCCTTAAAATTTTTGAAAACAATGTTATAAACGTCGAATATATATTTCTAGATAGGGATGGCCAATGACAAAGGAAAAAGACGAAGAGGGTGATTGGCCAACGAAGGAAGAAAAAGTGGATAGTTGGCTGATGATGAAGGAAGATGATCAAGTGGTTACAGTTAACATGGGCACCACAAAATTACATTCTTTACAATTATATATTTATCAAATAGGTTTTTTTCCCACTTATATTCATCAAAGAGTTAATGATTAAAAGTTAAGATGTTTATAAAATTGACTTTTTTATATTTGTTTCTATCTATATAATATGCTAATATTAAAAAAAGAAGAAGAAGAAGAAGAGTCAAGATTTGAGAAATAAAATGGAAAATAATTGCCAAATCTTGATCCACACTACTATTAATGTAGATCCAGTGATCGAGAACTATCCTTAGTGTAGATCAAATCCATCACATACAAAACTTCTTTTTCTACTTATAGTTGATTATTTATATGAACAAGTTAAGAACAATTATGGAGCCTTGCGCATGAAACATGGCACTCAAGAAACAAAGCACCAATTTTCTATTCAAACAAGTAGGTTCCTAGCACTTTTCAGTTCTATTAGCCAACACAGCCTTTTTTGGGGAAATTGTCATGTATTTTTGCCTAGCTATGATGGTGAGCTACTATTTAACTTGAAACTGGGTAATTGAATCTAACTCTCCATAACAATTTTTTTATTGAGTGTTCTTATACTTTTCTAGTTTAATACTTTTTTAGGATTTCAAATGCATAAGTGGGATGATTCTCAACCATTCTAATGCTTCGTTGAGTCCCAACAAACCATGACACAAACCCTCTATATTTCTGGTTTATGGGGTGGAGATGTAATGTGAGGCATCCATTGTGTGGCCAATCATGGAGAACCTAGGCTCCGTGTATTCTATTTGGTGAACTCTATCTCGTTGTCATTTCTCATTTGTCATCTTTCCTTATCATGACGATTCTCAAATTGGTTCATCAAATGGCTCTTGTTGAAGCTCTCAAGGCCTAACTTGATTACTGGTGGAAGAAACTAATCTATCAAGTATGAGGCTGCAAATGTCATCATGTAGGGTGTTTGTCTTCATCGAAGGGTTGTGATGAGGTGGTGATGATGAGGTAAAGGCCTATTGAGGAAGCAAGGAAAGAACGAAGAAGGTGACGGTAGTGGAGATGGAAGAAAGAAAGAGAAGAAGGAGAAAGAAAGAGGATGTGAGAGTCGTGGTGAGGTCGTAAATTCTTTTGCCATGTGACTGTCCACACGTCAATTCTTTTGCCATATCATCACTAACTTAACACTATTAGTGCCACATGTGCACTATAGGGGCAGTTTTATTAATAAATTTAACTTTAAGGATTAACTTGGCTAAAAGAAGAAATTATAAGGAGCTCTATACAAACTTTTAAGGACTTGCTTGAAAATGAGTGCAAAGTACAGGGATTGAATGATTAATTGTCCTTTATTCATTTATTATTTATTAGAATAATATTTTTTTAAATATTGTTATGAAGATTTTAAACGTCCATATAAAATATTTTCTGTCTAGTCATCACTGAGTCATATTTTCTATTTATTTTATTTAATTAATTATTATCTTCTCTAGAGTTAAAGTTCACTCTAATGTTAAGACCCATTGTCTCTTGTATAAATACCTCTTGAGAGTTAAATAATAAACACTTAATTACTCTTGACTTTTCATATTTCCTTCTCTCTCAACTTCTCTCTATATTCTCTACTTCATTCTTTCTATTTTCTATTTTATTTCATAACATGTTATTAGCATAATTTCACTTAAAGATTTGAGGTATGTTTTTCTTCACTTGCTATATGATATCTATTATTAATTTCTTCATCTTCTCCTTCTTCTTTTTCTAAATTAATTATTTATAGTGACTTTGAGTTAATTAATTTTTTTTAGTAATGAAAAGTTATACTACATCTCGAAGTATGAGGCAATTTAATTGAGATACTACATCAAGAAATATAGACATAATTTAATTTTTCTATTAAGTGGATCCTAAAGTTATCCTCACAAAATATAAAGTAAATGAATTTTGAAGTTATTCACATTGAGTATAAAGTAAATCCAGAAGTTATCTACGCTAAAATTATTCACATGAAGTATAAAATAGATCTTAAAATTATTTACATTCAAAATTATCTAATTAAGATGTCAAATCTAGAAACATGGGTTCAATTTAATTAATTTCTTAAGTGGATCTTAAAATTATCCTTACAAAATATAAAATGAATACTGAAGTTATTCATATGAAATATAAAATAGAATTTAAAGTTATTTACATTTAAAGTAATTTAATGATGCTATATCTGGAAGTATGGGACACAATTTAATGTTTCTATAAAGTGGATCCTGAAATAATCCACATAAAATATAAAGTAGATCTTGAAATTATTTTATACAAAGTGAATTATGAAGATATTCATATAAAATATAAAGAGGATTCTGAAGCTATTCTCATAGAACATAAAATGAATCCTGAAACCATTCACAATTTAGTCTTTATCTTTTTATTTAAAACCATAGATTTATATGTTCAAAACTGATGGTTAATATATATATATATATATGTATCATTGTATGATTTATACATTCTTTGGATGTCTTGATCATGAATATGAAATCTTGCAACGAAATTTTCAAATATAAAAATGTACTTTTTCTGTAATCTCCAAGATCTATTTTGCTTGATCAGTGTATGAAATGAAAAGAAAATTTTGTTGATCGAATATCATGATACTGCATTTATCTTGCGATGGCAATAGTCACTGGCCAGTTTGAAATTACAGTGACATCGCGATCACATCATCGTAGTTTATTTGGTTAAATTAAAGAGTTGAACCCATTTGTTTTTCATAACTATACTTTAAGCCCTAAAACTTTTTCTATTTATGTTTTTGCCCATGAAGGACACCTAGTGGTCTTTGATTTTTTTGTTTTAAAAATATAAACAGGGCATGAGCAAAGTTTTGGGTCTTGAACCTAAGACTTATTTACCATTATAAAACTGTACGATTGTGAATATATTTTTGAGATACCAACTGCAAGATAGTAAATATTATATTTAATTTGATTAATTTAAATAAATTCTTATTAAGATATAATTATTTAGTGCATATAAACTTGTCTATATTGTAAAAAAGTTGCTTATAGTGTGATTTTATTTTTGATAAATTCTAATAGATAAAAATATAAATAAATTATTATTCAGTACTATTTAATTTGTTTGAGGAGTTGCTCGACACTTAACACATATAACATTTGATAGAAAATATTTGAGGTTGTTTAATTTCAATAGAAATTGTAAAGAAATTTTATCATTTTAATCTCAAATTTTATATTGATAATTATTCCTATTTAGCTTAATTTACTACTTCTATAATGCATGGTAAAGAGAAGTTTGATACTTTTGGTAATAGAGATTATATTCCTTTTGATTAATATTACTGATTAAATTCTCATGACCATGAAATTGTCTCGTTTGGTATTATTTTACTCTAACATAATGACATATTAAATAGTCTTTTTTCATGTTAATTTCTCTTGATTATGATTATGAAAGTGAAAAAAATTGAACTTAATTGAATTGATTAAAGTCTCTATGAGGAAATATAAAATTATTATCTCAATTATTGATTAAGTGAATACATTTGAATTTTTAGTATTGTGAAATTTTTATATTTATTTAGTCTACCATATCAGTTATTATTTTATTATTTATAATGATTTTAATTCTATAAATGATCTTGAGTATTAAGTCATCATATATTGTCTGACTCATATCCTTATTTGTAAGTTTTATAATATATTGATGATCAATAGAAGCTTTACTGTCTAATTGATTTACTTTGAAAATATAAATTACACGATTTGTTGCTTGACATGTGCCATTGATTATATTATTATCTTTTTATTCATTTAAAGGTTCTATGCACCCTATAGAAAATTCATATTATGTGACCATTTTAATTTGACATATTTTACTTGATAGTATAAAATTATATTAGTACCATATCTAGTAGTACAAAAATAATTGAATGCTACTCCAAAAGAGTTAATATAATGTTACTAAGGGGAACAAAAATTACAAATTGACAATATTATATTCCTCTAAGTCTTATAGAATCTTATTAAGTTTCAAAAATATTCATAAAAATGGATATCATATCAAGACAACAAATGAAGGAAATATTGAGTATCTTTATATTACAAGGATTATCTCGAATGAAAAATGTGTGTAGGAAAGATTACTTGCATTTTCCTCGAATTTGTATTACATGTATGTTAATACAATTGAATTATATACCTTTGTAGACGAGAAGTTTACAAATCACAATTTGTTTAACATAATCGGTTGAGCCATCCCAAATCAACTATGATGTGAAGATTAATTAAAAATTTGTGTATACTTGAATTGAAGAGCCAGCAGATTTTTCAATGTAATAGTTTTTCATGTGCCCCTTAGTCTCAAGAAAAATTGATTATTCAATCATCATCAACAAAAATTAGGAGTGAACTAATAATTTTTGTGAAATGTATATAAGGCAATATTTGTGAGTCAATTCACCCACTATATGGACTATTTAGGTATTTTCTAATTTTAATTAATGCATCAACTAGATGGTCACATGTTTGCTTATTGTTAGCTCACAACCAAGTGTTTGCAAGATTACTTGCTCAATTAATTCAATTTTTAAGAGCACATTTTCCTAAATATTCAATTAAGAAAATACATCTTGACAATATTGGTGAATTTACATCTCAAGCTTTCAATGATTAATGTATCTTTATTGGGATTGAGATTGAACATCCTGTAGTATATGGAGCTGTGGAATTATTTATCAAACATTTAAAATTTATTACAAAACTATTACTTATGAGATCAAAATACTCAATCTCCATTTCGGGTATGTAATCCTACATGTTATAATATTGATTCGCATTAGACCAACAAGCTATCATAAATACTCCCTTTTTACAAATTATTTTTTGCTAGGAACCTAATATTTCCCTTCTAAGAATTTTTGGATATGCGGTTTACATTCCAATTGCTCCACCACAATGCACTAAGGTAGGACCTCAAAGAAAATTATGAATATATATTGGATATGAATCTCCATCAATAATGACATATTTTGAACCATCAATAGGAAATTTATCTACGGCACAATTTGCATATTATTATTTTGACAAACCAGTTTTTCCAACATTGGGAGGGAGAGAATAAGCAGTTGGAGAATAAAAATAGTTGGAATGAATTATCATTATCTCTTCTCAATCCTCATACAAAACAATGTGAATAAAAATTTTAAAAGATAATTCAATTACCAAGTTTAGCAAATCAATTGTCAGACGCATTTACTAACCCAAAATAAGTAACTAAATCATATATATCAACTGCTAATGCTCCAATAAAATTGATATCCCTGTCGGACAATCAAAATTTAAAGCACACATGAAACTTGGTAGACCCATTGATTTCAAAGACAAGAATCCTTGACAAAGAAAATGAACTAAAAATCAAGATGACTTAATTGATGATAGGTAGCCCTAAAAAAGTGTTTAGAGATAACTCCAGAAAAGTCATCAGATATAATTAAACTTTTTTTTCCAAAAGAAAATCAGGTATATGAAATTTGTGAAAATAATGAGATCTCAATAAATTATGTTATGAATAGAAAATGATAGAACTGAAATAAAGTCAACATTGACATTGATATTGATATTTGTATATAATGTAGCGCGCAATGTAACATATAAAAATGAGGATCATAAATCAAATTCTATTAAAGATTATAGAAAAAGATATTATTGCCCAAAATGAAAAAATGCAATTGAGGCAAAATTAAATGCGCTTGCAAAGTGAAAGATTTCTAGACCTGTAGTCTACATATCTGAAATTGTGAAGCTAGTTGGATATAAATGGACCTTTGTGCAAAAATGAAATAGTAAAATATAAAGCATAACTTGTTACACAAGAGTTTTGCAAAAATCTGGCATTAATTATGAAAAGACCTATTTACCTGTGGTGGATGCAAGTACTTTTTGCTATCTAATTAGTCTAGCAATACGGGAAAAACTTGATTTGCATCTAAAGGATATTGTTACAGCCTACTTATATGGCTCACTTGATAATGACATTTATATGAAACTCCATGAAGGATTTAACTTGTCAAAAACATGCAATTCAAGTTCACGGGTAGATTACTCAATCAAACTGAATAAATCTTTTTATAGATTAAAGCAATCTAGACTCATGTGGTATAATCATTTTAGTGAATATTTGTTGAATAAAGGGTATAAAAATTATACCCATTTGTCCATGTATCTTCATGCAAAGATTTAGAAATGAGTTTCCTATTATTGTAGTTTATGTCGATAATTTAAATATTATTGAGACCTCTAAAGAGCTCCCAAAAGCTATGGATTGCTTAAAGATAGAATTTGAAATGAAAGATTTAGGAATAACTAAATTTTGCCTCGGTTTACAGATTGATTATCAAAAGAATGGGATTTTGGTGCATCAAAAGGCCTATATAACAAATATGTTAAAATGGTTTTATATGAACAATCTATTATACACCTCAATAGTAGTAAGGTCACTAAATGTGAACAAAGATCCAATTAGACCTCGAGAAAAGGATAAAGAATTACTTGGCCTTGAAGTACTATATCTCAGTGCAACTGGAGCACTATTATATCTTGCTAGTCATATATGACCAGATATATCATTTGCCGTTAATTTATTAGTAATGTATAATTCTTAACCTACACAAAAACATTCGATTGATATTAAGCATATACTTCGCTATCTTAAAGGTACGGTGGATATGGGTTTGTTTTATTCGAATGAACCCAAGTCAAACCTGATTAGTTATGCAGATGCGAGATATTACCCTCATAATGGTCAATCACAAACTAGTTATGTATTTACATTCAGTGGCACCACCATTTCATGGCGATCTATGAAATAGCCCATATCAACCACATCACCTAATCATGCCAAAATTTTGGCATTACATGAGACAGGTTAAGAATATATTTGGTTGAGAGCTTTGATTCAACACATAGAAGAGGCTTGTGGTTTATCTTAAGGAAAAATGATCCCAACAATCTTATATAAAAATAATACTGTATGTATTATCCAAATAAAAAATTATACATTTAAGGAAATAGAATAAAACATATTTCACTAAAATTCTTTTTCACTCATAACCTTCAAAAGAATAGTGACATAGACATTCAGTAAATCTATTCATGTAACAACCTAGCAAACCTGTTTACCAAGGTGCTTTCTACTTCATTATCTGAAAGGCTCATGTATATTAGACTTCAGCGACTCAATGATCTTACTTAATATATGCATTATATAAAAATAATATTGTATGTATTATCCAAACAAAAAATTATACATTTAAGGAAATAGAATAAAACATATTTCACTAAAATTCTTTTTCACTCATAACAAAGAATAGTGACATAGACATTCAGTAAATCTATTCATGTGACAACCTAGCAAACCTGTTTACCAAGGTGCTTTCTACTTCATTATCTGAAAGGCTCATGTATATTAGACTTCAGCGACTCAATGATCTTACTTAATATACGCATTGTACTTTTTTTTCCATAACCATGGTTTTTTCTTATTGGGTTTTCCTGATAAGATTTTTAATAAGGTAGTATTTAATGACATATACAAATAAAGATGTACTCTTTTTCTTCACTAAATTTTTGTTCCACAAGGTTTTTGTAAATTTTTTAATGAGGTACATTCTTTGATAATAGACATCCAAAGGGAGTATTACGAAGATTTTGGATATCCATATAGAATATTTCTTATCTAGGACTAAGTTATCGTTGAGTCATATTTTCTATTTATTATGTTTAATTAATTATTATCTCTAGTATTAAAATCCATTATCTCTTATATAAAAATACCCTTCATTGAATAATAAATACATCACTCGGTATTCTTGGCTTCACCGTTGACAAACCTACTCCTCCAATTATTAAATCGCAAGGCAGCTAGCGTCAAACCCATTCCGCCATTCGCATTAAGCCCGCGCGCGAAATCATCCGAATGTAACCCTACGTCCAAGAAACCGGCCGCTTCAGTTGTGCTCCATGATCAGCTCCTTACAAGAGGAGGTACCGTAAGCGTCTGGGAACGACGTCGTCGACGTCGATGTTGTATTTCTTTCTATGCGGTTTTGTGGGACGCCAATTTATGCGCAAGAGTAATCCTACTCAAATTTTCCACTTGCTCTTTTGCTTGCTCTCTTCTCTTATTATGTTTTTCTGTCGACTGTTTCTTCTACTTGTGTGTCATTCAACTTCCACTATGCGGTTCCTGGATCAATGCAGTTGCTATTTCACGGTCATTTCATGCCTTTTTATGTGTTTTGATTAATATTTGTGCTTATAACTATATTTATACTTGTACCTTGAGTTATTATATTATTTCTGTTATTAATCTTTACTGTACTCACTTTTATCTTTAACGATGTAGGTTATTTCTAGTAGTTGGGTCATTATTTTTGTGTATTATACTTCTGTGTTTCATTCTTTCATACAATTTGTTCTTGTAGAACAGTTATGAGTTGATTGTAGTTGAGTTTGTTGCCAGTATGTGTAGTAATTAACCTGTTATTATTCTAAGGTTAGACTGCATTGTATTGAAATCTGAGTTACAGCATTTGTGCTGACTTTGAAAATTTATCGGGAATTCTTACTATCGAATCTTGCTTTGTTCTTTGGTGAATATGATTGTCGATATATACGGAAATTTGCATTGCTTTTGGGCTAATTTTTCGGATGCATCTTGAGGTGGAAAAATCATGAATTTCTAGACTCTAGTCATTTTTCATATTCCTTGGTGAATTTGTTGACTATATGCTTGTCTATGTGCGTACTATCCTGCGTAAATTTTGGAGTTCATTTAGGGATTTTTTACCCTATTTTCTTTCTTTTTTATGCGAAATAAGAGCTTGTTTTGTAAAATTTCTGGCAATTGATCTCAGTGTTTTTAGCTAACATTTGGTAGATGAGTACCTTTATTATTTCTAGTTTGTTAAGAAAATGTGACTCTTAACTTTTGGTGTTGATTGCTATGTTATTTTGCTAGTTGATTGAGCACAACTCAGGATGCTATCAAAATAGACTTAACGTTTTAGCTATCTATAGCTTCTTTTATGAGTCACCTCGTGTTGAGCTTGTTCTCCTTATTTGTGCTTGATTTGATGGTTTATGTGAGTCGATTTTTTATTGTGCAATTCACAGCTTCAGGGATTACTTATTAATGTATAACGCTTCTGTATGAGATTTTCACATTTATTACACAATTGTTATTTTGTGCAGAAATTGTTATTGTATAAGGAGAACTGGGGCTGTTGAGCTAGTACTTCTTATATTTTAGACAAGAAGAGAGAGGCTAGGACAGGAGAATCAGAACATAACAATGTGTCCAATATTCCACATGATAATGAAATAAAGGAGATTTGTCAGACTGTTCCTCCAACACCAACAGATACCTTCTGTAAGTATATTCCTCCAGAAGATGGAACTTTGGAGGAATATTGGCCCTCAATCACTAGTACAAAAAATCATTTCTACATCTACAATCTAGATCGATTGTTTAATGAACTGATCTAAAAAAGTGACCGGTGGTAATTTTGTAAATAAATTTACTTATCTTGAGCTTTCTAGATCGGGTTGTTAAAATACTGATGTAAAAATTTTTTTATCGCTTCTTAATCCAACTTATCCATTAAATTTAAAAAAAAAAATAGGCATCTCGGATCGGAAATTTCGAAGCCCTACCTTCCCATTACTTCATTCTATCTTTTCTTCCAACGACGCGCATCATCGTCTCTGATCTTTCTCCATTGTCAGTTGTCCAATTGTGACATGCACCTCTTCCCAAATTCATTATCCCATGTTTTCCTTTCCTTGTGACCTCATAATTTTTCTTCACCCCGCGCGAAAAGGAAGAAGCAGAAGTTTCTCAAACCCTAGGTTGCGTTTGTTCGAACTGTGGTTGCTAGATTTGTTCTCCTCTGTCCTTCCTTCCTAGCCTTTGCGTTCTCTTGGTCCATCGCTGTCTCTATCAAGCTTCTTCTTCTTTTCTCTTCTGTTTCATTTTTGCCGCATCAGGTAAGGCTTCACTTCTGTTTTCTTGCTACAGCAATTACTCTGGCACTACCCACTCCCCTTGCTTTTCTTCTTTTGACCACCCCATCAATTCTTCAGACGGGCCTTGTTGGACTAAACGTAATATAAACAGTTTGGTTGCTATTGTTCTTGATGCTCTCGAATATGTTGTTCTTTCATTCTTATACAAATCCTCCATGTCATCAGATTATTGTTTTTTGGGAGTCGCGGGGTTTTCTTTTTCTATTTACAACATTGTCACAATAATGGTTTGGGTACATTTGATTTTTTTTTAATCACTTTTCAGGTTTTATTTCGTTGCTTCCAGTTCATTCTTTACAGGTCAGTTAAATAATCTTCCCTTCTCAGTTCACTTTTCTTACTTTTTTTCTTATTGATTACCATGAATTTGTATTATATGCGGGTTTCTGCTTTTGTGTGTGTTGTTGTATATACCATAATGCTCTGTTTTTCTTAGAATAGATACAACTGTGGAAGGGTCTTATGGAATTGATTATCAAGCTGGGTAGATCATACCTTTACGTCTATAATAATTGGATATATTGGTTGAATAAAAAGGAATGTACTCTACATGTTCTCTGTCTAGTCAAATTTTAAAATATTAATTGCTATTTGTCCTGTAAAACCTTAGGCCTATTTTATATAGAGGAAATTGGCCATTTTGCATTTCTAATGCAGCTATATGATTAGTATTTCTTTTCTTCATCTCTTTGTTCCTCTAATTTTGGCCCTTTTTTCTGGTAAGGAATTGAGGAGCTCGTGATAAGTTGATGACATGAAATTTTGTGGGTTTTTAGGGAACTCAAACAATAACCTTCTTGTTTTGTTTTCATAAGATTATCCCAAATTGAGTTCATTATTGCTTGAAAGTTTATACAAAGGCAATATCCTCTGTCTGTTTCTCCAGTTATGCATCCTTCACAACTTTTGTAGGACTCTTTATTTTTGGGTGATAGGAAAGGAAGTTGACCCATCGATTGTTTTTCACTACCCCAATTAATCTGCATGTGAAATTTTTCTTTCACTTAGAGTATAATTTGACCTAGGATATAAGATTTCCTAGGAAATTGTGGAGCTTCTTGTACATTGTAAATGACAATAACTATAACCAAGAAGCTTAAGCTTAATGTTTCCTAGTTGTTTTATATATGATGGTAAGAGAAAACCAAGTCTTTTAGTTTTACGATTGGTAAATGGATTATGCTAAACTATAAACAACACTTCTTGAGTTGTAGTCATTCAGAAAGTTTTTCTATAAATCATTGTCATTATTTAGATGAATCTACGAAATTCTGGTTAATGGATTATGCTAAACTATCAATCATGCAAGTTACCCAAATGGATGTTAAACTCTTCTTTGAATTGCATTGTTGAGCTCACCATGGTAAACACCCACTCTTGGACTTCATATTTTCATATGAGTAAGCTTGGTGTACCTTATATATATATATGTGTGTGTGTGTGTGTGTTGCATTGTAATTTAATGCAATACGGGCCTACCATTTCTCACTGTGGTTACTTATGTCATTCAGATTCCCCCTCTCTGAAATAGTCAACAATAGTTGTCTTTCTTAGAAGCAAGAATAGATAAAAAGATGAATCTTGTTAGTGTGGTATTTGGATTATAGGGCCTCTTTTGTCATAGAACTATAAATGTATACATAGTTCATTAGAGGGTGCATTTTTAGCAACCATTGTAGAATGTAGATGTTTGATAATTTTAGCCAAATGCAATCTGTATGGATAAAGTGAACTTGGAAAGCGGGACATGTGGCTGGTTTCAAGCTCAATTAATCTTCAAATTTATATATATATCTCCTTGGTCCTCAATGGATATGCATCCTATGCGGGAGAAAAATGAATAGAATAGTATGTGAGGTACGAGTTAGGTGAGTCAGTCTCTCATCAAAGAATAGTATGTGAGGTGCTTGGTTGCTAGTGGTAGGCCACTGATGATGGTAATATATATATATATATATAACTGATAACTATATGACTATATATATCTAAGACATTAGCGTCTAATGAATGAATGACAAATATGAGGCCTTCCCTGTTTTTTTCGAGAGTAACAAGAGAAGACTCGTAAGGTATCCTTTGAAGTTTGTCATTTTGTGTTATTAATGATGCTTCCCTTTCATGTGTTTGTGCTGGGTTTCTTGTCTTGTCTTTCAAACCATCACATGCATGAGCATTCCCACTTGCCAGTCGGAGGATCTTCTATATAAGGATAAATAAATTACATTTAAAAAAATTCAAATCTTAGAAAAATATAATATTTTGATAATAATATTTTTAGGTAATTTTGTCATAAATAATTCCTTTTTAATTGGTTTATTTTTTTCCTTTTATTTATAAATATAATTTTTGGCAACCATTTTTATTTATGTATTTGGATTATAGGGCCTCTTTAATTGGTTTATTTTTTTTCCTTTTCGGTTCTACATTAAACTGTGTTATGAAGCATGCTGGACAGGGAATATTGTTTGTCAATTGCAGTGGAACTAATATGTGAACACATAGTGGTAAATATAGGCAGCAATAATTAATTCGGTCCTACAGATTATCTCTATTTTCAATTAGTTATCCCTTTCAATTAGTTGCCTGGAAATACCTATCCATTTGAAATATTTTGGGGTTGAAGTTTACTTTGGGTCATGGAAGGATAATGGTTCTTTGGTTTCCTTGGTGGGGCTCAATTTGGTGTAAAGGAATAAGGTGGTTATGATTATTTGGTTCAATTTGTCTCAGGTAAAGGATGGTAACTAGTCTAAATGTGCAAAGAAGGCTTTGCAGGTATAAATACTTGGAGGCTTCGACAAACTACTGTTTTTTTTTCTCTGTTTGGGCATGGGATTTAATACATGTTATATCTAACAGTAAAACCAAAAAAGGGTGATGACTTGCTGCTCTATAGTCTTCATCTTCATACAACTACAGATCCATCAAGCTTGCAAGGGATTCAGGGATGCTTGGATCTTCCTATATACGATAGGATGTGTTCCTTCTCATTTCATCAGTCTATATATCTTTAATGGAGGTATTTTTTTTAGTTCATTGTTTGATTACACCCTATAATTGTAAGAAACAATGGTTCAAAAAGAACTTCTGGACATGAATGACTTCTTGTGTGGCATATTTTTCCTCATTTTATTTTAAATGTACTGATGTATATCTTTAATGAAGTGTAGGCATTCTTTGCGCTATTTAAGGAATTAAGTATCTCAATAATTGATGATGGTTTGATTCATAAGGTAAGTCAAGAGTCAAATAATGGACATGTGAGGAAGTCTACAGAGTCCTTTTCGGATGTGAAAAGCTTCATTGAAACTATCTTTTCTTTTTGGTATTAATTGTCCATTCAAGTACACTATCAAATCACTTTTGGGTATATTAGTGGAAAAATGAAGCATTTCTTAATAAAAAAATAATATTCTGATTATTCATTGGTGAAAGTTGAATACCTTCCTCTTTGTAATTATTGAGCAAATATTTTTTTCGTATTAAAATGGTTTGTTGTTTATATCTTTAATACATGATGAAGTATACTGCTTTTGATTCTGACTTATGTTAGAGTTATTGTTGGATTACTATTTGTTTGTCTATTATACTTAATTTGTTTGGCTGTCTCAATTTTATGTGCTCAACCTTGTAGGCTGAAAGTAAAGTAGCTATGAACCTGGAGATTATCAAGATTGTGGTGCTTCTTCAATGCATGGCAATTTGCTTTGCTGATAACATTAACTGGTAAACTAGGCACTGTATAAGATTTGGTATTAGTTAATTGAACAATCCTTCCTACATTATGTTGTTAATTTCTAGGTGGTGGTCACATTAAATTGTTAATATTCGTTTGCCGATGATGTGCTATAGTTGAGTTATGGATATAATAGTAAATGCTTATATGAAAGTTGAATTATTTGAATTGGTGCACAAAGACTTTGGTGTTTATATTCTTTGAAATGACCAATCAAGTTAAAGGGGATATAACTCACCTATATATTTTTTTTAAATGTATACATTCTAGATCGGTTATTTAAAAAACCGATCTAGAAATTCAATTTTCTAGATCGGTTATAGGTAATAAACCGATCTAGAATGTCTTCCAATGACAATATTAATGTATTTTTCCACGAGTTTTTGGATCGGTTATTTAAATAACCGATCTAGAAAATGATATTTTTTACATCTGTCAATTCTATATCTAATTCAGACCCGATGTAAAAAGTCTATTTTAACCGATCTAAAAAGTACTTCTTGTAGTAGTGAATTAATTGGCTAGGGTAGTATAAAGCTATCGCCTATTAATGTCAGTAGATTTGAAATCAATCCAGCTTTAATTATGACGATCAAAACCTCATATCAGTTTGGGGGCTTCCACACGAGGATCCTTATGCTCACATTGCCGATTTCCTTGAAGTTTGTGCCACATTCAAGATAGATAGTGCTTCTGAAGATACAGTAAACTTAAGGCTTTTCCCATTCTCATTGAAGGACAATGCTAAAAGGTGGTTACGCAATCTTCCACCTGATAGCATCAGAACTTGGAAGGATATGGCTGATAGTACTATCCTGTCGGAAAAACGGCGATGATGAGGGGAGAGATCTTTGCATTTTCACAAGGAGATGATGAGCCCTTATACAGGGCATGGGATCGGTTCAAAAATTTGTTGAAGAGATGTCCGCATAATGGTTCACCAGATTGGGTGTTACTAGAAACTTTTTGTTGTGGACTGTTGGAGAACAATAGACTCATGGTTAATGCGGCAGCGGGTGGCTCAGTTACGGACAAAGCTCCGGAGGGAATCTATGAGCTAATTAAGAACTTAACTAGGAATGCGGATTATTAGTGGTCATTGAAAAGATATTTGGTAGCAACAAAAATGCCATGACAACTTTTTCAAGATTTAAAAGTTTAACCTTTTTTTTTATTGAAAAAAGTTTTGATGAGTTAAATCTCAAAAGTTCACTGGAGCTGGCAAATTTTAGGGCTCAAAAAATATTAGTAAAAATATTTATAAATTACTTATTAGCGAGATTTTCATATGGGCAATGGAATTCCCCCACATCCTTATTAGTAAAAATATTTATAAATTACTTACTAGTGAGATTTTCATATGGACAGTGGAATTCAAGCCTACATCCTTGTAGAATGAGTTGTGTCTTTATCGACTAGGACAATTTTTGGGGGGCAAGTTTAGTTATTGTTTATCAACTAGGAAAACATTAGTATTTGTTTTGCCCTATTTTCTTTTTTGATCAATTACCCTCATCATCAGTTTTTTTTTTTTCAGATAACAAAATGGGAAGGAGGAAAGGCGCTCCAAGTTTCTGGTAAAGCTCGAAATTCCAGCAATTGAGATCCATCTTGTATCTTCAAATGCTACTAATTAAGGACTAGACACATTGAGCCTTGCGATTGGGTTAGCTGCCAAATCACAAGCAGGTACCGGTTTAATCAGGTTCGTGACCCACTAGGGATGGGGGATCTCCCCACGATTAGTTGTCACTAAACATGACTTTAGCAGTAAAGAGGGGGGTTCAAACCCATAATCCGGAGGTAGTAGAAACAGCCCCTTTATCACTTGTATCAACCTGCATTGCCATGATCAATTACCCAAATCTTACTCCACTCATCTTTAACTACACTGCCCCATTATCTTAACTTTCGTACCCCTGCTCTTTCTCAACCCATCTTTCTTTGCAGTGAGCTAAACCAAATCAAAACAATGGCATGACAACTTGAAGGTTGAAACTTGAAACTGTCACCCTTTCTCTGTTAGAAATATATACAAATTTTTGTTTTTGGTTTTTTTTTCCATCTCTAAAAATGTGTTCTGATCCATTGGTTTTGGGTTTTTTTTTTTATTTTCTGATATGCTCTATGCAAGAACCCATCAAACACATAAAGGGAATCAGCAATTACAAGATAGATTGTGGAAGCTATTGACTGAATGATAAACCAATAATTATAATATAATGATATATAATTTTATATATTTTATATTTTCTAATTTTTATAATGTAACAATAGAATATTAATATATTAATATTCTATTAATTCATACTCTTTATTCTTTATTATTATTCTCGGCTTGGGTAATCTATCAAGTGCTTCTTTACTCAATTCTATCGGCAGTTTTAGATTTGTTTGTTTAGCATTTTCTGCATCTTTTCCACTACCCACATTTAGAATTTAAATAAGCACCTTGATATCTTTTCTCATTTACTTAGAAGAGAGCCCATGTTTATCTAATTTTAATTGTTAGATTTATATTTGATGATTTTATCTCTTATGCAATATTTCCAAAATATTAGGTGCATATATATATATATATATATCTTGTTGTCCTTAACGTGCGTTTTTAAGTGTTTTTATGCATGTGTAATTTTTAAAATAAATATCAGTGTGTCCAGCTAATCCATAGGGCTTGCCACTTACAAGTGGTTATTATGCTTACTGACACTGTTGCTCTTGATGAGGCTTTAGGTCTAACAAATTGAAGGGGAGAGGCTTTAGGTTTGCAATGGCTTAGCGAAGGATGGGAAAAGTTTTATATTTTTTGTAGCTAGGCCTCCTTTGGTACGCTATGGTACCACAATAAAAAAGAATCAAAAGAGAAAACAAAATAAAAGAACAAATTTTAATACATAATTTACATTCATATCTTTATTTTTTAAAAATATTACTTAATATAAGATATTGAATAATAATTACAAAGGCATAGTAGATATCGCACGGATTATTTCGATTTGGCTTCCATTATCACTGTTCAACCAAATGGGCTCTAGAGGAGTAAAATAAAAATGAAATTAAAAAAGGATAAAAATTAATACTTCTAAGAGTATTTTAAAAAAATAAAAAAAAACTATTAAATAATACCGAAAATAATAAATATATTGTTTCTCCTTCCTTCAAATTATTGCTGATTTTAACCATTTAGAGCATTTTGAAGAAACCATTTCCCTGTTGGCAAAAAGAAGAAGAAACCCTTAAAGAATTCAGACCATAATCGAGCAAGCATAAGTCTCTTTTACTTAACCTTTACTAAAACTTTAAATTGGACAATAGCTACTTGAACTCCACATAATATTAAAAAAAAAAATCCAAATTGACATCATGCAACCATATTATGCAACTCCACCTCAGTACTAACAGAAGCAATTATCTTGCACTTTCAAATTTAAAATGACTAGGGGCACAGTGAACTATATTTCTATTCATCTCAGCCCGGTTTTCAGTCAGAAGACAACTTCACCTTCCTTTTGCAGATATGCCTTATACAAGCATGATAACTAAAGTTTAATGCAATGTGAATGTCACAGAGCACACAGGACATTACCCATGGCAATGAAAGAACTGAGTATGCAACAGAGGCGCACACTACAGAAACCATGTATTAGAGGCCGAATATGTAAACTATACAATTCTTACCACATACCACCAGAACAAATTATCAAAGAATTAAGCATATAGTATCATTGAATACTAATCATCTAAATGGTGATTAATGCTGTGCCTCAAACCACATGGATGGGGAAGCCAGTTTGATAGACAAGTAAGACCACTCAGCATTGTTAAATACAGACTACAAAAAAGTACAGTTACATCAGAGCATAGATTACAGATACAGCTAGGCTGTGGACCATAGAAAGGCCAAGTACTTTGGTTAGGGGAAGAACCAAGGGAAAGGTTTATCAATGAGAGACGATATTAGTAGCAGAGTGTAATGGGTGGGGAGGCTACTTCCTGAAGTCATCTAGATAGATCGCCATTCGCCAATGGCAGAATAACAAACCTGTATTCATATCCATAGCAACTCATGGGCATTTTCTTTGGATATAAGAAGCTCCATGCTCTTCATACCTATCAATTGCATATAAAAATTTAGTATTGAAAAATTACATGAGAAAATTTGGAAGCCTAGGCTCATCATACCTATCAATTGCAAATTGAAAAAATGTTGTACTAACTAAGTTTGAAAATTTCACCAAAAATAGATAGGTTTGACTACATTTTTGGTCCATCTTGTTTCATACAAGTTTAATTACGCAATTTTGCCATTGTATAGTTTGAACTGATCCAATTTCGTCATTTGTTAAATCTCCTTTAACAATGCCTAACATAGACGCCAAATCCAAATTTGAGTTAGGAGAATGTTAAGTTTGATATTCAACTTTAGATGGGCCATATGACGGCCGTTTCAAAAAATAGAAAGGCAACATGGCCTGGCTCAACAAATTTAAACTTATATACAATTAAAGGGATCAAAAGTGTATAATAAATAATTACCCACTCAAATTCAGTGGGAAGCTCAGAAGTCAGAAGCTGAATTTGACAGTTGGTCTTCAGTTTTTTTTTTTTTTGGCAAAACGTTGCGTAAGACAAGCCCCTATTGTGGTCCTCAAAAGACGAAGTGGCCATCAATTTGTCCACAGTTCCTTTTTTTTTTTTTTTTTACAGAAGGATGTATATAGAACAATAGTATTACTCTCAGCTACAATAGTGACACAAAATCTGCAAAGACTGTCAAATTAACAGTGGTGTAGCATTCGAGAACCAAAATAGGTTGACTTTTTCTAGTATACATTAAAAAAAGCACTAGGATTGAAAATAAGAAATTTTTTTAAACATATTTGAAAATTTAAACTATACTTCAAGATTTTAAATTTATCATACAAGCTTTGACAACAAATTGATACTTACTCAGACTTGGAGAACCACATTTGCTGGAAGGAGCCAAGAGAAGCCAGTATGCTTCCACCGATCCAAACACTGCATAATTCACTGTTATGAGCAAGAGTAGGACAAAAATTGGAATGCATAAAGGCATGCATACATAAAATCACGATTATACTCTCCCTTATCTTAAACAATTTGAATGGAAATTATACTGCAGCAGTGGCCAATGTATTTACCGCACAAGAAAGATCACTTCCTACAAGGCAACACAACAAACACCCCCCACAGCGCGCAAGTGAATATCTTCGTTTAAAAACTAGAATTTATTTAGTCTTTATTCCTACATCTGATGCAATATTAATCTCTGTGAATTTATCTCAATTATCTTATGTTGCAGGTTCATTAATTCATACAAATGAAACCAGACAACTGAGCCCCCCAAAAATCTTCATGTAATCAAATCTTTGACCCCACTTCACATCCAACACTGTCTCCGTTTGATTTCTAATCAGAATATCTGAAGTTCTAGGTTCATTGAGTCATACAAGAGGAACTAGAAAACTTTATTTTACAGCAAAATTAGAACTCAAACAGTGCTTTGCTAAATGTAACAATAGCCATTTCATAGGATTAGTTAAATTTTAATACGCATTATGTTGACCTTATTTTTAGAACTGGAACATATATTGATAGTCTACTTATTTGGATCAGGTATGTTCTAATCCTTTGGGGACAATAAAGTTGCACAATAAATCACAACATGGAGCATTTAAAGCTCGCCCCATTTTCATTAGCATTCATCAAAGTAGCTACATGAATATATTAACACTTTTTTATGCCAACAAATATATTAATTCTGATAAAAAGACCTAAAATGCACCAAAATAGTATCGGCGATTATTGTAACAGAAACTGCATCATCAACAACCAAGAACACAATTAACTATATGGACAGAGAGATTGATCTCACCTGAACCTCCTTTCAGTTGCATTTCCACTGGCCAGCACTTTGACTCTAGCAGCTTGAGGGGACTCCTGCATCAGAAATATACTATCCAATTTTTAACAAAGAAACTAATAATTACAATAAGATTCATACTTCCAATATATATGTTCCCATAATAGATTATAAATAACAAAATAATATTTGCACTTACAACATACCCAAATCAAATATTCAATCACTGACACATAAGAGCATTCTAATTCAAGTCATCTTAGATGCATGCCACCAATTGTTGACACAACAGAGCAAGTTTAAGTGGAAACAACCGCAGAAGTTATTCAAACTAAGAACTAACAACAAAATTGGCAGAAGTGTATAGAGTTTAAATCACTTGTAAAAAATTTTTACCTCTAGCAAGTCTTTCTCAAGGCGTTCCTTCAATTGTTGCATCGAAGCTGTACCACCAGCAAGCTGCATATGATAGACAAAAATTTTAATCATAAACCCAATGATGTGGCACCCACGTCCCAAGCATATGAAAGAGCATCAAAACATGGTTGTTAATGGCCACAGCACACTTGCAAGGGCATCATCAATGCATGAGGAAGGAGAGAGGAAGAAGATAGAGAAATAAGAGATGAATAAACCTGCACCATTTTACCAAACTAAATGTATGCTCTTTGTTGACGTTATAGTATTAATTGAGGAATCAAGAGAAGAGACCAACTGTAAACTTGAGTTATGGAGACAGACAATGGAATCAAAAGGTTTCTTCCTGAGTAGGAGCAAGAGGAATATATGCATTGTAAATTTAACAGGAAGCAAACTAGAAATGACTTGGAGGTAAAAATTAGAGAATAAACCATATCACAAGTATCAAAGGTTAAGTATCTAGATTCGATATTGCAAAGTGATCAGAAATTGATAGAGGTATTATACATAGCATACAGGTTGGGTAATTAAAATGGAGAAAGGCCTCAATAGTCATTTGTCATCATAAAGCAACCACAAAGCTCACAGGAAAGTTCTACTAAATGGCTAAAAGATAAGCCATGCCATATGGTAGTAAATGTTGGACATTAAAGGGATAACAAAAACAACGACTAGGGATAGTAGATATGAGAATATTAAGATAGATATGTGGACAAATAAAAAAAAACAAAATTCAAAATAATTGTATACAAGGAAAAATTGACATGACACTTATCAAGAATAAAATGATTGAAAATCATTTAAAGTGGCTTGAACGTGTGCAAAAAAAGTCACTAGAGGTACCAGTGAGAAGAGTTGATCAGATAGCTTTTAACTTTATGAAGGGGTAGAGGGAGACCAAAGAAGTAATAAAACGGGATCTTATGGTGAATAATATATTCAAAGAGTTAGTTTTTGATAGATCACAATGGTGTCATAAGTTCATATAACTGACCTCATTTGGGAGGATAAGGTTTATTATTGTTCTTATTGATGATGATAATGTGGCACAGAATGTGTGTTGCACAACATAGTGTGCCATTTAAATTTTGCAAAGCCACCAATATTGCATGGCACAAAACCCTGGCACTATGCCACATGACATTGGGCATGCTGTGACACACTATTAACAACAATACACCAAAGATCCACATGCTAGACTATTTTTATTTACAGACAAACACAAAGATGCAAGAACATGCCAATGTACACACAAGGTAATGCAAAATCAGTTTTACCAGTATGCTACTAAATAATTCCCTTCGAATGTCCACATCACACCTGTTAATACTCTCCATAACCTGCACATAAATAAGGAAATAGTAAAATCACGACAAAAGGGGGGAAAATTAAAGCAAAAGGACATGCACTTTAAAAAATTAATTACCATTTGGGGCAGACCTCGAACAGAAGGAGCAATCTCTGCAAAACTCTCCATGCCAGGAATTCTCTGATGTTTAGTAAAAGAAAATTTAGCTCACGCAAGTACAAACAGAAAAGGTGGAGCACTGACATGAAGTTAATAAGCAAAGAACATCATAGAAAAAACAAAACATTGTTGAAGCAAAAAAGCTTACACAATGAGCACTGCAACTTACACAAGACCATGTAAAAAAGCTTTTCTTTTGAGATGAGAAAATCTTTTATGGGCAAAAACGACTTTGAAGCAGCTAAACAAATTTAGCTTTAGCTTTAGCTTGAAATCAAGACTAGTAGAAACAAGAAACTAAGCAGCCTAAATCTGTTACCTAAAGTAGTTAAATATGAGTCTCTGCATACCCCAAAAAAGCAACAAGATGAAAAACAGCATCAACCACAAAGTTAACAAAGACAGGAAATACAATTTGTGCCATTATGATATTAGGCATTAACATTTATACATATTAAGATTCTGGATTAAATAATTTCCAGAGAAGTTTAGGCATAAGAGCAATGAATATCAATAATCAATGAATCTCCTTCATTACAAGGCAAGCAAAATTTATTGCACATACAGAAGGGAAGCACTTAGTGTAGGTTAAGTCATTTCATATCTCATGAATCCATTTCTTTTTATTATCAGACTACTACAGCATTTTGATTGTTTTCAATAAAATACCCCCCTATCCTTCCAGCTTCATGTTATATGCCTCTTTATGCCCCACATACCTCAAGGTTGGCACCATTTCCACCCTATCCCAGAGGAAAGTCACAATAGTGAGGTTGTAAATTGCTGTCCAGCAAGGAAGATTAGAGCAAATGGGTGGACATAGATATGCAAGATCATCATATATTACAAGGATATAAGGATTTCAATGGCTAGGCCATAACCCAAGGTGTGGGCTCTGAAGCACGCATTTAACGGTCACTTTTGGCACAATTTGTGTAGCTAAAATGAAATCCTAAAGAACCAACACAAGAAGATCTCAGCATTTCTCAAACTCACCTAAATCAAATTCATTCAAGGAACAAAACATGATTCAGCCAACTACTTATAATTTTGGATTTACCTACACCCAGAATAGATCACAAATACTTCATACCAGATGACCAAGACGTGTACAGATGCAGGCTACACACCTGGACCAGGGATGGATTAAAAAGAACATCTGGAATCTTGAATTTATCAGCTCCAATTTCAATTGTCCTGCGTTATCATAACTAGTTAACAAAATCAAAACAGTGTATGGAAAAAGGGCCATAAACCAGAAGCAGAAAATGGGTTATGAAGCAACAGAAATCGTTATAAAAAAAAAAACAACAACAATGAGCCTAGAAATAAGTAAATCAAAGAATAAAACATCATAATTTCTATGAGAAAATTAACTTGGACTCACTGGCCATCAGGAAGTTCATATGAGGTCGTCGGAATATTTGAGTATCCACTCTCTGCCACAAAAGGAAGAATAAGGAATGTCAAAGTACAGGAAACATTGACAAGGAATTTATGCTTGCCAAAGCACTGGAGCGTCTTTTGCTTTTGGATAAAGGAGAAAGCAATGAAAACTCATTAAATATAATCTATCCATGCAAAGCAAAGAAGAACAAGTTAGGCAAATCATGTCACATGAAACATTGAAAATCAAGTCATCTAGAATATGTTTCGATGCGTCATGCTTACATGTAAAATGCATAAAATAGTAAATACAATGCCTAAGGCAGTTATCCACATGCATATCTTAGAGAGATCAATGAACACACTGCATAAAATCAACAGGATTCAAACGTGATATTATATGAAAATAGCAGGCACACAAACCATCAAATGGAGTATCAGGAGCTCGGCACACACATTCCTTGATATCACTAGCAATCACCCTCTGTTGCAGGAAAAAAAGTCAGCAAATGTAATGGAAATATTAAAGACAAATTCTTATGGTATCTACGGACCTGGGAGTAAAGTTTGTAGCTTTCAGTTGTATTGGGAAAATCAATATCTACAGTCTGTAAACAAAAGATAAATTATTCGCCTAAATTCATATAGCAGCAATATATCTAAACAATTGCAATAAATTCTACACTTTTGGAGCTAAACGATCCAGAAGTTCAAGATAAAAATTCTATTTAAAAAGTCATAATAACTTTACATAAAATTTGGCACAGCTGCCCTGGAGGCATCAATGAAACTAGATTTTGAAATCCCATGCTGCCAAAGTTTGAAATTTATGGAAAGCATAGAAAAGAAAACCATAATGCTTTGGTTTTATAGATTAACAAGATATTAGGATAAACAAGGTATGCTACTCACAAGTAAAATAAAATGCAATCTTGATATACCTGAAACTCTCCAGGCCGGATTTCCTTTCTCTTATAGGAATACCGGGGTTTTACCTGAGATAACATCATAAAAAAGAAGAATACATCAACAGCCAGATAAAAATATAGCAACTTTACTTCACACAGACTTTGGAACAGGAATAAAAAAAAAAATCCAATGTTAGTCACTCACCACAGTACCTTTACTTTCCAAACTTTTCATCAAGCAATCTGTAAGAAACTCTCCCCCAATAGGAGAAGTTGCAACTGCCTGTCATAAAATAATACATGATAAAAAGAGATAGCAACATTTCCATCCAGGAAAGAGAATGAAAGACAAGATACATGAGCAGTGTACACGAAGAAATATTAGCAAACAAATATATAGGATTCCCTTATTAATAACAGTGTGCAACAAGATGGAACTTGCAGCAGAGCTTTTCATATATATGCAGACTACCTTAATTTTAGAAATCATCAGAGTACTATTATCATAACAATAAAACTTATGCGTTTTATATGTTAAAAATGCATCAATAAAAGTTATTTGTTTAGAAACCCATATAAAAAGGTTATTTTCCCGAATCTAATTACTCAAACGGTGTATTGTGTCATGTCAAATATCATTTAACATTTATCATTTCTAAATATTAAAAATCTATCATACATAAATTTATAACCTGTTTCAATAATTAACTCTTACATCAAACATGTCCCTAGTCGAGATAAATTTTAAACACTGGTTATTGGAGCAAACAAAGAAATGAAACAGTATCACAACTTCTCAGAAAAAAATTAGATAACAAGCAATACCTTTTGAAGAACATAACCATCATGTACAGGTGCAACAGTAGTTGATCCTCCACCACTGAGTAATTAAAAATATTGAAGAAAAACTACTCATCAACAATGATTCCAACATTATACTGTAGTATCTAAGACAAAATAACAGAAACTGCATATGTGGTCGTTGAAGATACCCAATTCCCCAATTCAGTAGACCCATTTCAAATCTTAATTCAATTCTCATATTTTATTTTATTTTTTTAATACAGCACCTATTAAAAGGTGTAAAGGGAGACCAAAGCCACTAAGAAATATTATAGACAAGATCTCTTGAGAAATAAAAAACCTGATGAGATGATTTTTTATAGAGTCTAACAACTTCTTGTGATTCATATAGCTGACCTCACTTAATAGGATAAAGCTAATATTGTTATATAGCACCTGCAGAATGCTAAATTTGAGACTTTCAAGATAAAAAAGGTCCATGATTGAAGGGAATTAGAACCCACAAATTTAACTTTGGAAATTATCAGCGGAGTAATGGCATATAGAGCTCAAACGAGGGTCAATTTGAACCTTGCATGATACAAAGGTTTGTGATAAATAACTTTTAAGATTTTGATGAGACTCGACCTAATGTAATTAATAACTATAGCAGAAGGAAGAAAGAAGAGAAGACAAGAAAGAATGCCTATAAGATGTGAATTGATTAACGGCTTCAACTCTTATTCTCAAAGAGTCAAGAGGGGGAGTAGTGAAGAATGAAAATAGAACAAAAAAATATAGTATTAATTATAAGTGCTTTCTATTTGGATGTGTGTTGCTTACTTTCTTCTCTGTTATTTTCTCTTTTCTAGATGTGCTTGGGTCATTAGTCATATCAAAATTCTATCTATTCTCTTGAATGTAGAACAATTTCCCTAGTTATTTATGTTGCTTAATAACAAGTGGTTCCCATTAGATTCTAAGAGATAAAACCAATCATGGGCCAATGCTTAATGATTGAAATTTTTTTAGATGAAATGGTCCTCAACAATGGTATTAGAGCCTCTATGTCAATGAATCGTAATCTGCAGCTAAAATATCAATTTTACTCATTCGCATTACAACAATTGCTTACAGAATAAGTGAGAATATTATGTTCAATTATCACCACTAATAGATGGTAACAAGTTCTATTCGACTGCAAAAATCAGAAAAATGTAGTCCACCTCAGCTTTCCAACACTTGTTTGTCATTAAACATGTAACCTTTCATCCAGCTACTAAAGTCAAGCTAATTGCTCTTAACAAAACCATATTTAGGAGAAATAAGACATCTAAGAAATAAGAGAAAATTATCACATAACTCTTGAGCATATACATCTGGAAATGTAACAACGCAAATACAGAAATCCTCAATCAGATTAGCTATGTAAATTAACATCTACAAAGATGAATATCCAAACTACAACCAAACATGTGACACTCTTACCCATCAACAACTAATGCTGTGGCACGCCCTGATGCAAAAGATGTAAGAACCTGGCGTTAAGCAATAACCCTTATTAATCAACTCAGTCATAAGTCAATCATGTCAAGAAATAGGAAGTTAGAAATAAATTTCCAATAATTATTTCTTTTTTCCTCAATAATTAATATGCTTCAACTAGGAGGTTAGAGAAGTAAAGAACCATTCACTCACAGCATTCTTGGCCAAAAACAAAGCAGGTACTTTGTACTTTTCAAACATAAGTTCAGCTGTCCTGTCAGATACAGAACAAACTTAAACAGTAAATGTTGATGAATCAAACTGAACTCCAATACTAAACAACAAATAATCCGATTATACTAAATCAAATCAAAATGAAAGAAATATGGCAAGAATACCTTTCTCTCTGTTGTTGAGTGTTAGAAGAAGGTTCTGCAAGTAGCATTGGATGCTCTTTAGGATCAATCAATAGGCATTCCCTAAAAGAAGCATGAACAGTCACTAGTTATATAATTCCTAGGGTATGAAAAAAGATAAAATGATGTGTGAAAATTTTAAAGGCAACGACAATAAGAAAATAGCAGGGGGAAAAAAAAAGAACCCATCAGTCATTACACAAAGAATATAAGCTGTTGTGCCAAATTTTGAAAAGAATCATCACTAGTACAAGAAAATCATTAAAAACCTGAAAGCATGATCCCATATGCTGTCTACAATATCCCAGTCAGCAACAATTCCATCTTTCAATGATGACAGCACCTGATGGCAAGACAAGAATATATGAATCATTATAAAATACCTGAAAGCACTAACTAGACTAGCCGGTGAATACAAGGGTTACCTCCATATGGTCTCTGCGGTATCCCAAGGACTGTGATCCTACAAACAATTTGCGCTTTCCTTTGCTTTTGTCAGAATCAAGATTTTTGGTATTGTTATTTGAATCCACAGCAGAAGCAGAGTTCTTTTCAGTATTATCAGATTCATCAATGTCCATTTGATCAATTGCTCCAACGACCTAAATAAATACAAGTCGAAAAAACCATGAGACATTATATAGTCCATCAATCAGAAAAACCATCAAACAGAAAACTATCTATAGAATTTCTATATCACCAGATAAAATTGACATCATACATATGTCCAAATATATTATATACTATCAAAGGGTAAAAGCTAATCACCACTGAGAATGCCCAGTAAAGTAACCGAGAGACCTCCGTAACAATAATTAGCAACATAATATTAAAACACTCGAAACACTGTAACAACCCAACATTTCCGCGAAACAGAAACAGCATTTAAAAAAGAAAGGCGAAAATAGAAGCTAGGGCAGCCAACACTTACGGAGGGAAACACAGCCTTGGGAGCATCTTCGCCGGCGTAACCGGCTTTGCAAGTGTGGGAGCCCAAGTCAATCACAATTGCCGATACTTCGTCTGTGAATAACCAAGAAAAAAGACCCACCAGGCACGATGAGAAAAGGAGAACATTCAGAAAAGGGAAGCAGAAAGAATTAGATAAGCAAGAAAAAAAAAAATCTACTCACCACCACCATACATGACTGAAGCTTTTCTGTGGTTCCAAAGAGAAAATTAGGGTCTTAAAAGGGCTTTAACTTTTCCCTCTAGATGTTTATAGGGTTTTTGAAGAGCTGAGAGTTAGGCGAGAAGGAAGCTGGAATGCTAAAATTCACTAAGTTAACAACTTTCCGGCCATCGTCCCGGCGAAATGGATGGCGGTACTGGGAGCACGTGCGAGGTAGCGGAAGGTGGTTGCTGGATGCGTCCTGAACCTCTAATCTGCAACTTCAAAACGCAGCGTTTAATTTATTTAGGTTATCAACTTTTGATACGGAGTTTTTTTAGATTAAGGGGAAGTTATTAAAAATCAAACCTGTCTGGCTGAAATACTCTCTATATAGTTCATATTAGTGAGATCAGGATGTAATTGCAGTTGAACCAGTAATTGTAGTTTAACCCAGCTGCTATTAAATTAATATATTTTAATCTTGTTGAGTATCAAATATATATATATATATAAACTACAAAAAGAGCAAATAAAAAAGCATATAATATAAAATTTTCATGTTTCAAAATCTTTGTTGCTTTTGTTAGAGATGGTCACCAAGGATTTTTTTAGTGCCTATTTGGTTTATTGTTTCTAAATCTAAACAAATCTTATTTCTCCTGTAGGTGTTTGGCACTCTCTAAACCATCTTTTTAAAAAATGAAGTTTGGGCTCCAATCCATATTTATTGAACGAAAATCATCCCATTCCTCCTTGGTCTTTTTTTTTTTTTTTTTTACCAAATTCTCGGAAAGCTGATGTTAGCTTTTTTTATTTTTTGGTCAAAGGTAAATAAAGGGGTAGAATTAACTAATATTTATTTCTGACAATTAAAATTAACTGTATCATTATAAAAAATATATAACTCAATTAGTTATATGATATTATTTTATAAAATTCTTGTCATTTTTAGTAATTACATATTTAAAAGTACTTTTAACTTTTATTATTTAAATTGATTTCAATTTCTCAAATTTATTTTTGTGAAAAAAATATAAACTTAAGCTATGTCACAATAAACTTAATTTTATCCAAATTTCATTTTATTCTAAGTTAGTTTTGTTAACTGAAAATCAAATGAGCTATTAGAGATGGATTAAAACTAAAACAGAAATTGTTTAAAAAATATATAGATAAACAGTTGAAAGAATGAAGATAAAAGAGATGTTCACATGTAAAGAAAAAGTTCAGGGGATTAGCAAAAAAAAAAAAAGATAAAGATCAACAAAAAGAAGTTTTCTTGCTTTTGTTGGAGATGATCACCAAGCATTTTTTTAGTGGCAACTTAAAACTAAATTGAAAATATAGATAAATAATTGAAAGCATAAAGATGAAAGAGATGTCAATATATAAAGAAAAATGATAAGGGGTATTAGCCCCAAAAAAAAGGGACAAAGGTCAAAAGCAAATTAAAAAAAAAGGGACCATAGGACAAAGATCAAAAACAAAAATTAAAAAAAAGGAGAATAAGCTAGTAATTAGTATAGACTATAGGTACAAAGTCCCACCTGGCTGGAGCTAATGAGAAGGGTGAGGGCTTTGTTTATTCAAGGAAGAGGGCACGCTACTTCAAAGCCCGTAACTGAAGGGAGTGAATTCTCATGTGATCGGTTCGTGGACAGCAGTAGTTCCAATCATACGACAAGTAACAAGTCTATTTTCAAACAACTTGATGAGACTTTAAAGAAGAAAGTCAAGTCAGGGGATGATCAAGTGATGCAATTTGAAGGGATGGGAATAGTGGCCATCACAACTAGCAAAAGTAAAATAAGGCTTTTATATGATGTTCAATATGTTCCTAATCTCGCACATAATCTACTAAGTGTTGGACAGTTGATGGATACTTGATATTCAATCTTGTTTGATGATGGAGAATGAGTCATCAAGAATAAAAAGTCAAGTCAAGTGGTAACAAGGGTGAAAATGACAAGAAACATGATGTTTCCACTTGAAGTCTCCAATGTAGAAGAGTTTGCCTTAGTGGTTGGAGAACGAGATAAGTCCAAGATATGACATCTACATTATGTACACTTGGGTCCCGTTTGGTACATAAAATTATTTTTTATGAAATGGGAATAAAAATGAGATTAGGAGTATGAATGAGTTTTAAATGTATATTTGGTATGTTGGAAAAAAAGATGGGAATAAAAAAATTATACCAAAATAAAACAAAAAATAAAGTAAATGACTGAAATGCTCCTATTGTCTTCCTTCTCCTTCTTCACCATCAAAGATGATAGCTTTGGCAACATCTATGGTAGCACAACCACTGCACAGAGAAGAAGATCTGGATCGAGATGTCGACAAAGTCCGATGGTTGACAGGCGATTCACCCATAGGAGGTCGATAGAGGAGATTTGTGCAATTCATTCAGCGAAGCGAAGCCAGCCTCACATCATCATGCCAGTGGATCTGTGAAAAGGGAGGAAGAGAGAGAGAGTTTTCGAAACAAGAGGATTTGTGGGTGGACTTGTGGTTGACGATTTGAGGGTGGTGACAATGACTAGGTTGAGGGAGATGAGGAACCCAGTCGTCACTGATGGTGACTTTGCCAAAAGGAGGAAGGTCGATGTCCGTTGAGGGAAGAAGGTGATGACGATAGGTTAAGGAAAGGAAGCCCACGGATCTGTGATGTTGATTCCCATGCTTTAGCTTGCATTCCCATGGGGTGAGTTTGCTAATTCCCATGTTTATGTAGAATTAGCCATTCAATAGGAATAAGATTGCTGTGCACCAAACACATGAAATGACACATGCTCTCACCCATTCCCATTCCCTAGCTGCAATTTCCTGCGTACCAAACAGTGCCTTAAATGAGAAGGGATTGCAGCTATTGGAGAGAACAAGAATGGTTTATAGATTGCCAATAATTTTTGAACTTGATACCTATGAAGGTTGTATTTATCATAAATGCAACCACTAATTTATGGCAAGCAAAGTAGAAAATCTTTTCGTATTGGAAAGGCATGGAGAGTTAAGACATGTCTTGATTTAATTCATTTAGATTTGTGCCATCTTATGAATATTGAATCATTAAGAGGAAGCTATTATTTTCTATTGTTCACTGATGACTTTAGTAGAATTAGCTAAGTACATTTCCTAAAATCCAAATCAGATACACTTGTGAATTTTAGGAAATATAAAACCATGATTGAGAACCAAAGTGGTGCAAGCATTAAAGTACTATGTACAGATAGGGGAGGTACATTTCTTTACAAAATTCAACCAATTCTATGAAGAGAATGGGATACAACATGAGCTAACAGCACCTTACACACCAAAGCAAAATGGTGTGGCAGAACACAAAAACAAAATAGTAGTAGAAATGGCAGACTTATTGGAAGGTAAAGGTGTTGGGAATCTTAGTACACGCGCTCCCATGGATCCATCAACGTTGTTTACATTGAGATGTAGAAGAGAATATTACCTTTGATGCATATCATTTTGGTTTTTTTTTAGTTTTGAATCCCAAGAACTGACGCATCTGATCAGCTCTCTCTACCGGTATCCACACGAATGGTGAGTCCAACTCAAACGGTGTGCTAGCACCTCTGTTTGCAAATGTCCGTACGTTCTTTCTGTGCATCCGTACACTTTCTCTCTCTAAGAGTATGGCTGCTATCTCTTTAGGGTGGATAGAAACTCTCTATTGATTCAGTATCTAATAACCCTAGTCTATATTAATACAGAGATAAAGTTTATTATTTGATTAATTTAAATCAAATATTTAAATTAAATCAAATATTAATTAAATATATTGGTTTAAATTTAAATCTATCTAATATATTAAATTTAAACTAACTATCTAATCTATATCTAGAATCAAATCTAAATTTAATTTATCATATAAATCAAATTTAGATTATAACATTAGTTTAAATTTAAATCTATCACATAAAATTAAATTTAAAAATAATTCATTTAAATCAATTTAAATGATATATATATATATGTATGTATATTTTGAAATAATATATCAAATATATCAAACATATATATATTTTGAATTTTATAAAATATATATCAAATATATATTTATTTATAAAATTCATTTACCTTAAATTGAACGTTAAATTCATTTAATCTAGATACATTTTAGATTCAATGAATTTGTATATTTTAACTCAAGTTAGTCCATTCTTGTATGCAACCCTACTGGACCATATGATGTTGGCAGTGGGTCAATGATACTATTGGACCCACAAGTCACAAGTGGTCTCTAGCAAGATGTTGTGACTATTCAAATCATATGAGATCGATGATTTGATGCAACCAATCATATAACCCTATCACATCCTTTTTATCTCATGATATATGGGTTAGGTATAAGGCATGGAAACGTCATCCTCATCTTACTCAATCATCACTTTCTCGATCTTCAAGCAGACTAATAGAATAAATGGAAACTCTTCAATTCGAGCATGGTCATGCATTTCTTAGTCTCACTTATCGATGAGCCCAAATATATCTCTTCATTAATTAGAAGGACAAATTTCATCTTGACCATTTATCTTCCTCCACATGAATTCTATTATACCCGATCATAACCTTTATGATCTCCTGATTAAATGTGACTTTTGACTATGTCAAAGTATAGTGTTCTCATGTAGGAAGTCATGGTGATTTCAGGTCTGAGGGCTTAGTGACACGATTATATATATGAAATTTGCTTATAACTTGATCCATGCAACTATCTCATAACGGGTCGATCTAGCGCTTATTCCCTAACAAATGCTTATGATTTTGATTTGTATCTACATACATAATTAATACATAATTATCAATCAAAATCATACTAGTCTTAGTTCATCATTGTTCCTATAAAGATGAATGACTAGAGACGTTTAGGATAAAATGATTTATCCAAGGACATTATTATAAAGAAAAACATGCAAATAATATAATAATGTAATAAAAGAAAAAAAAACACATTCTTTTTTATAATGAAGTACAATGTTCATAATACAATTATTGGCCTATAGCATAATCTCTAACAAAAGGACTACCAAATATATATTGGGTAGAAGTTGTAACAATTGCAGTATATTTGTTAAATCTCTCCCTAACAAAAGTTGTCCAAGATTGTACTCCTTATAAAGCATGGAAGGGAAGGAAACCTACTATAAACCACTTAAAAGTTTTTTGTTGTATTGCTTATGTTTCAGCTAATTCTCAAAATCGCCAAAAACTAGATGAAAAGACATAAATGTATTTTCATTGGCTATTGTTCTAAGTCCAAGGCATATAAGTTGGATGATCCTATCATTGGTAAGATAATTGTTAGTAGAAATATAGTGTTTGTTGAAAATATAGGTTGGAATTGGGTGATGACAACACAGGCAAAGAAGATTAGCTGCAAGTTCCATTAATTAAGGTAAACAACACAACGTCAATTAATCCACAAATTACTTCAACTTCAATTTAAAGGAGTCTAGCAATTACACCATCAAAAAGTAGTTCCAATTTAGCAAGTGAATCATTGGAGGAGACACCACTAAGAAAATTCGTATCCTTGAGGGAGGTCTATGAAAATGATGAGTTTGCATTATTAGCTCAAGACCCTACAACTTTTGAAGAGGCAGATGATAAAGTATGGAGGAAGACAATGAAAGAAGAGTTTATATCCATAAAGAAGAATTCAACATAGGAGTTGACGGAATTGCCATAAGACAAGAATGTCATAGGCTTGAAATGGATTTTCAAAACAAAATTCTATGCAGATAGAAGTGTTGAAAAGTATAAAGCTTGTTTGGTGGCAAAATGATATATTCAACAGTTAGAAGAGGACTTTAATGAAACTTTCTCACCGGTGGCTCGATATGAGACAGTAAGATTGCTTCTAGCTATAGAGGCTCAACTAAAATGGAAGGTATATCAGTTTGATGTCAAATCAACATTCCTCAGTGGAGAGCTAGAAGAAGAAGTCTATGTTTCACAACCTAAAGGTTTTGTAATTCATGGAAAGGAGGAGAAAGTTTACAGGCTAAGGAAAGTACTTTGTGGCTTGAAGCAAGACCCAGGGGCTTGGAACAACAAGATAGATGTCTATTTTCAGCAGAAAGGATTTGCAAGGAGTGTGAATGAGCCTACTCTCTATCTAAAAAAGCAAGGTACTACTGATTGCATTATAGTGTTTGTATGTAGATGATATAATCTATATGGGCTCAAATTCTGCACTATTAAAAGAGTTAAGATGATGAACAAGATTGATATAATTGATTTAGGGTTATTACACTATTTTTTGGGTTTGGGAATTGTGCAAGATGAAGTTGGAATATTTATTTGTCAAAAGAAGTAAGCATATGATTTATTAAAGAGGTTCCACAAGTCAAATTGCAAGACTATGGCTACTCCAATGAATGTGAATCAAAAGTTACAGCAAGAAGATGGAGCTAAAAAGCCTAATCATAAGATGTTTAGAAGCTTGGTTGGAGGATTGATATACCTAACACACACTAGGCCAAATATCTCATTTTTGGTTGGTGTAGTGTCAAGGTTTATGAGTTGTCCATTAAAACAACATTTTGGTGCATCAAAGAGGATTTTGAAATATATTTCTGGAACATTGAATTATGGAATTTGGTATTCTCATGTAACCACTTTCAGACTAACTGGCTTTAGTGATAGTGGTTGGGCAAGTTTATTGGATGATAGGAAGAACACTTATGGGAATGTTTTTGGACTTGGATTAGGTGTAGTCACCTAATGTCTAAGAAACAAGCTATTGCAACCTTGTTAACAGCAGAGGCAAAATATATAGCAATAAATAGAATAGCTTGTCAGTGCATCTGGCTTAGAAGAATGTTGTATGATGTGCAACAGAAGCAAGAGAAGGGAATTAAGTTCTATTGTGACAACAAATAAGCTGTTGCTATGTCTAAAAATGTAGCATTTCATGGAAGAACAAAGCATATTAAGTTGAGGTTTCATTATACTTGAGAGGTGGTTGCAAAATGTGATATTGTTATGAAGTTTTGCAATATTGAAGTTTGAGTTCCAAACATATTCACTAAAGCCTTAACAAGATAGTGGCATGGATACCTTAGAAGTTTACTGGGAGTGTGAGAGTTTGAATCAAGGGGGAGTGTTGAAGGTTTGGTTCAAAATTTGATTGAGGAAATATATGCAGAAAATCACGAAAGTGGTTAGCTAATTAGCTACAAATTAGGAGAAAATATAGTTTGTTGTTTCCAGTATCCTTTAGTAAATAAATGTGGGTTGTTATTCTCTATTTTTCCTGAATTTTAGGATTTGTTTGGCATGAGATAAATAAGAGTGAAAAATTAAACTTTTCAAGAAGTAAATAAATGAGTTTTTTTTAGTTAGCAAAAAATGTAAAACTTCTTGAAAAGTTGAGCTTATACTTTCTAAGTAAAAACTTGATAAATTCTTCTTCCCAAAAGTTTTATGATAATTTTTCAAAAAGAACATTAATTTTTTTTAAAATTATAATTAAAAAATGCATTTATGTTATTAATATTAAAATCTAATATATTTGTTTGAAAAATAATTTAAACTTCATAAAAAATAAAAAATTAACTAAGCATATCAAACATGAATTTTCTTGGAAATTAACTTCTCATAGAGTTATTTCCTAAGAAATATATTAAATGACTCCTTAATTTTCTAATTTTCCTATATACAGGCATTAGTACTTGCTTTGTAATTCAACCTGTAGACTAAAAAACGTAGCATTACCTCCTCAAAACTTGTCTTTTTTTTTTTTTATGCTATTGCATTGTTTGCTTTATGTGCCTCCTCCCCTTCAAACCAATAGGTTCGACTTCTACTGAGGAGAAGATGGCAACGAAGAAGAAATGATGGAGACAATGAAAAACTAAAAAGCTGATGGAAAAACAATGGAGATGGTGAAAATTGAAAACAGAAAGGTTCGAGAGTGTGGTAGCCAATTAAAATGATATAAAAGAAGCGCAAGATTTCACAAATAAGGTGGGTACGTTTTTTGCAATTTTTTTTTCAAATCTCATAATATCTGTCTGACCTCCAACCCTTCCCTACGGAAGGGGCGTCTCCTGCTACTCAGAACCGCGTCAGGAAATATTTTTTTATAATTTTAAAAATTATAAATGGTATAATATGTTTTCTGGAGATGATAAGTTTGTTTTACAGTGTTTTTTATTTTATTATTTTTAAAATAATTTTATAAAAATATTTAATTATTTTTTAGAAAAAATTTTAGAGATAAAAAAATAAAAAAATCTATTTGAATAATTGTTACCAAAATCATAACTAGTAAATGTTAAATGAGTTACTCAAAATTTATAATTTTACCATTAATGAGATGGATATTTTTCACATTTTCTTATATTTTTCAGAATAAAAATTATAAAACACCTTAAAAATGTTCTGAGTTTTTTGTTATTTTATTTTTCTATTTTTCAAAATATTTTATAAAAAATAGGTTTATCAAATAAATTTTTTTTTTAAAAAATAAAAAAACTGTTTTGGAAACCACTATCAAACATTTCATGTTTCTATATAGTTTTATCTTATTTTATATCATTTTTGTTTATATTATATAAAAACATGACTATAAAGATATTATTTTTGCTGTATAATATTTAAATTAAAAAAATAAAAATAGTACAATTTTATTTATAGTTGTACTATACACTTATCATTACACCTTTTCTTCCAATAGAGAATTGAACTTTTATGAGAGTTTCAAGGTCAAGTTACATTTTAATATCCAATAAATATTTATATTTAAATCTAATAGTGTAAAATCAGTGTAAAATTTTAAAAATAAATATAAAAAAATTTCATTGTTAAATATGAAATCATATTCTAATATTAAATTACACCCAAATCTCATAAGTATAAAATCTTTAAAAAATAATATAAAAAATTTTATTATTAAATATAGTATTATACTTTAATATTTTATCCTCATATTTCAGGATTTTAGCTTGAGTATTATATTTTAGAATTTTAGAATTATTTAATAATTATTTTTATATTTTGAGATTTTTATGTTATTTTTCTAGCTGTTGTTGTTGTTGTTATTATTATTATTATTATTATTTTGCCACTAGCCCCAAGCCCCCAACTCTAAACACAAAAAAAATGACATCATTTTATTTTTTAGTTATCTATTATTTTCCAAATAAATCCTCTTCCTACCTGCCCAATCACGTCATCACCTCTGTGCACCTGTCGAAAACCATCATCAACGCCGTCGGCCACACTCCATCGCTGCCTTAGGTTTTTCTCGTTTTGGTATACTATTCGGAAGTAAAGCATTGAAAACTCCCTCTCCCTTGCGTTTCGAGCATAACTCTAAGGCCATAAAGACGCTTAAGTCGTGCACTAAATCAGTCTCTGTTGCGAACAAGAAGAGGTAGTCCTTTGGAACGATATTGTAGTTGTGTATAACACTTTTTAAAAATTAATATTGATACTATGAAGCGATTATTGCTCCAAATGAAATAATACAATCCTATCTGAACCCACCAGACAGATTTAAGGCACGATAAATTGGGATTAACAGGAGCGAAAAACTTTGAATCCCTAAAACCCTTACCATCAATTGACAAGCCACAAGTAAATCCAACCTAACCATAAGTCATCCATGATGAAGCATAGGCCTAAAATTTCTGTACGATTTCACAATCTACTTAGAATATTTCATCAGAGCCTTTGTAACTCAATTTTTCCCAAGTGGACGGTATCTAGACATTTTGACGCACCACAAGGGGATTTACCAAATCCCAGTGAAGAAGGAATGATTTTCAGAGACATGTGGGGTGAAAAAAGAATGAAAAAGAAATAAGAAGGTCTTCAGCGTCTTCTGAAAATAATTCCATATTTTGAAAAAGAATGGGAAATAAATAAGAAGGGTTCAAATAGGATGATTAATTAAGAAAAAACATATAATTTTAATTCCTTGTGCTTTCCCCTAACAAAGATTTCTGGCTATGCTAAAAATATGATTATGACATTAACTTTTAAATAATTTAAATACTCAATTCATTACTAATAATGTGAATTGAGAAAAAGTAGACAAAGTATAAATTAAAATAATCTAAAATATAGGTACTTAAATATATATCATGTGATCTAAAATAGATCTGAGATAAATATTAAATTCAAGTGTTTAAAATTTGAAATGAGTAGTTAATTTTTCCCCAAATATAGGTTTCCATGATAAAAATTGTAAACAATAATTGATGATAAAAATAGTAAACAATAACACAATTACTCAAATTATTAATAAAAATCTATTAATAAAAATTTTTGTTAAAAATTTACATTATTAATAAAATTATTACTAAAAATTTTGGTTAAAAATTTACAAATAATTATTCAATTTATCTAAATACCTATATTTCGGATATGCCAATATATAATATTTTGGATATGCCATATGGGCCATTGAAGAGATGTAAATAAAAAAATGAAAACAAAGAGAAAAGAGTGCAAAATGAGACCCAAAAGAAACGTGGCAACAATAACCAATCAACAAAGTCACATGGCAGCAATTTAATGTATCAACCGGGAGCCCAAAAAACAAGTCATACCAGAATGACTCTGGTACAGTAACGGCTTATCTTCCGTTTAATAATAAAATAGATAGATAGATACATAATAGAATAATAGATAGATATGTAGATAAATCCTCTTCCCACCCGCGCACTCACCCTATTGTCTCTACACACCTATCGAAAACCATCGTTGCCGTTGTCTTTGGGTAACTGCACCAGCTTGGCCCCACTCGATCATCGTCGTGTAGTATATTATTACTTTTATTAATTATAAAAAAATTTAATACTTTTCATGTTACCTTTATTAATTATAATTCTCATACTATATATTTTGTACCAAGTATCACTCTAAATTGTGACTTATATTTTTTATTAGAGGAGTAACAATTTAATTGCCATTAGTATAATCCCGATTTGATCATAATTTGACAATTAAACTTTAAATCAGTATCTTAATCGGTTTAATGACCTATCCTATTTTTAATTCTTTGGCTTATATTTGTAATTACAATTAATCTTTTCTTTATAAGAAAATTCTCTAAAATTTATATGTATTATCCTTGTTCCCTCTTATAGCTTTTTAAAATCTATTTGTTACAATTTAATCTAAACACTTGTTAACTTTTCTATAGAATATGTGAGGCAATCCAATACATTTAAAACAAGATGCTATTTTCATTCTTATTTAATTACAATGAACGCCTCTTTTATTATATACTATTTGTTATTGGCTTTTTTAATTTAAAAAACAAAAATATATTTCTAATAAAAAATTAAGGATGCCCACCTATATATTGTACTGAAATTTAAAGTGATCACAATGATTTACAAATCTTAGCATGATTTATATTTTACATCATCATATTGATGAACACGGCTAATATTATTAACAATATAACAAAAAATGTAAAAAATGAAGAAAATTGTTTTATTTATAAGTTGAGAATAATACAATGATTTAAGAAAAATGGCAAATCTTAGTATGATGAAGAAGATTTGATATATATAATCAAATTTAGTATATTATGAGCTCCCTAGCAAAAAAAAAAGATCTAGTATATTATGAGCTTATTACTTGTATGCCCAAGGTGACATACTATATAGGATGATTTTCTTATATAATCAAAATAATATATAATATCATCATAATTATTTTTTTGCATAGCAATATAACCATAATTAAAGAGGTGGATAAAGGCATCTCTGGATTCTGTAATGCAATTTTTATGTATTGTACCTTTGCTTTTTGGGATTTGGATGTGTTGTTGGTTTCCCTTTTCCTCACACAAAACTCTTTGAATGTTTAACTTTTATTTTTTTTATTTTCAACCTAATTTTATATATTCCATACAATCTATTCAAATAAGAATTCAGATGCTTACATTAGTTGAAGTCCAATATATCTTCTAGATACTAAGTAGTTTGATAAAAAAATTGATGCTCTAAATAATATATCATGCATTTCTAAAAATCATATAAAATAAAATATGGGTATTTATATTTCTATAATATAACTTTATATTTCTTGAAACTAAAAATTACAAGATGCAACTTTATAAAATATAATGGGAGCCTTGAAATCTAAGAGAGGTAGCAAAGTGGGATAAGTAAAAATAAGTATTTTTTTTGGCCACTAAGTAAAAATAAGTATGAGAGAAAAGATAAAAGGATTAATCATTTTATAACAAAGACAAGATGCTTCATTTTCTTAGGAACTTGTTTGAGTTATTATTGCATGTCTGCATTGCTTTAAAATCCTTCAAGAAATTAAAAGGCTATCATAAAGAATCTCGAAGCAATGTTGACATGAAGTAATGAAGACATGCAATAATAATATAAACAAGTTTTTGAGGAAATGAAATATCTCTTTATATTCACTTGTTAAATATAGAAGATTTCAATCTAAAAATTAATCTCGCAAAAAAAAAATCCCAAAATTTATAGTGATGGTTTAAATTTTAAAATTAAAATTATTTGCATTTAAATGTGTAAATTAATTTTGAAATCTTTATCAATCAAAAGTTTTAAGTTGATGTTTTGAACTTATTTAGACTTAAACCTAAAAATTTACAATGATCATTTTTAAATAAAATTATTTGTATTAGAATATTTAAAGTAATTTTAAAATCTTTATAAATAGAAATTTTGATATTAATTTTTTGAGCTGCACATTTTTTATAGAGTTAAAATTTTTAATCTTTGGCCTTTGAGACATAAATATCACTAGAACTTTTGATTTATAAAAATTTAAAAATTAATTTAAATGTTTTAATACAAACAATTTTATTAAAAAACGATTCACTAAAACTTTTTAGATTCAAATCTGGTATATTTAACAAATAATTATGCAGTTGTGTTTTAAAAATATAAAAATATGAATAAGTATACATATTTTACTTATATATTATTTTTCTAAAAAATATATGACACATTATTTAAAAATAAGAATTTTTATTTGAATAAATTGTTTAGGATGTGTAAAATTAAGTTAAAGAATAAGAAAAAGGTTAAACCGTTAAAAAGTTTTTTTCCTAATTTGTGAAAAAAAGTATGGTCATCTCATCATCCAAAGTCCCTAGCTTTTTTGGAAAAATCACAAAAAAATCTAAAACATGAAAATAATTCTTAAAAAGTCTTAAAATCCTAAAAAAAATTACATCCAAATCCAAATCATGTAGGATTACTGTAAAATCTTGAAAATGGATATAAAAGATTTTATTATTAAATATAAAATTATACTCTAATATTAAATAATATCCCAATTCTATAAGTGTAAAATCCTTAAAAATAGTATAAAAATTTTCATTATTATGTATAAAATTATATTTCAATATTTTATACTCATTAGACTTGAGTATGATATTTTAGAATTTTAGATGTTTATAATAATTATTTTATATTTTGAGATTTTTCTGTTATTTTTTTAGCTTTTATTGTTATTATTTTTTGCAACCTTTCCTAAGCCCAAACCCTAACCCTAAACACAAAAGATCATCACCACTTTATTTTTTTTGTTTATTTTTTATTTTCCAAATAAATCCTCTTCCTCCCCACCCACTCACATGATAGTGATACTGATAAAATAATATGATAATTAGGAGTTAAATAACTATTAAATTATTTAGATTTAATTTTTTATAATTTAATTATTTTATTTATATTTATTTTTATTTTATATTTAGAATATAATTTAATTTAATATTTATTTTTTAAATTTAAATTATTTTAAAATCCTAGTGAGATTAAGATTTAGGTTATCTAAAAAAATTCTAAAACCTTTTATTATAGCTAACTTTTACTTATTAATTAAATAATAATTTAAAGTATTTTCCACGCATTTACCTTTCCCTCTTAAATTTTCCCCTGCCTTCTCCACCATCACATAGCCTCCGCGCACCGCACCGTCGAAAACCATCGTCCCCTACCTTGTTCTACATCACATAGCCTCCGCGCACCACAGTGCACCGTCGAAAAACATCGTCCCCTACCTTGTCCTACGTAGCTTGGCCCCATTCGATCGCCGTCGTTTAGTTCTGCAACCTATTTGCTTTAGGTTCGTAAAGCATTGAAAAGTCTCTCTCCTTGCGCGGCAACGACTCCTTCAGTGAGCGAAATCAATCGAGCATAACTCTAAGGCCATGAAGATGCTTAAGTCGTGCACTAAATCAGTGTCTCTTGCGAACAAGAAGAGGTACTCCTTTGGAAACTTTTTTCTTTTGCTTGCGCCGTTTGTTTCTTGTAGTAGAGTGCATCCAGCGTCCATTTACCCCGCGGCGGGTCAATGTAGCTATTAATTAGCTCCTGACGTGGTTGGAATTAGAATAAAGATTTGTTTTTCGTAATGGAATTGTAGTTTACCTTGGACACTAAATTCCTTGATATGATGTTCTGAAACTCTTATTTGATGTTGCAGACTTGTAGCTATTGCTTTTGCTTGGTTTCTGATCGGATAAATCTTCTCTAGTCATGTATTTAATTGCCATTTGTTCATTTGCTTAAGCTTGAATGTCAACTTTTGTGACCTCTTTGGGTAAACGAATGTTTGTTACATATGCCTTTTTGGTCCATCAAAATGCTAAAAGTATGCACTATTGTACTTTTTTTACAGAAAAAGAAAGGAACGTAGAATTGACAACAAAAGGAAGGATACTGATATAGAAAAACATCTTGGCAAGCTGAACAATGCGAATGATGATGATGACGTAGAACAAGGTTTGAAGAAAGTTATAGTTTATGTTCCTTTCATATATCATAAACTTTATAAATACTTGACCAAAAAATTCAAAACTTGTAGCAAAATTCATTTTCTTTGTTTGTTTTCTCTTCATTTCCTGTTCGGGAAGGCATTACCTGGGGGATAGGGTTTATGATTATATCTTTCTATGATTTCCTTTGTTACATATAGATCTTTACTAAGTGTTGTTTTTTCATTATTGGATGAAAGTCCATGTGAAATTCATTATTAGTTACTCATTGTTTTTATTAGTTTAATCAGTGGTTCCTGACTATATTCTTGGCCACTGATTATTGGTTTCTGTGTTCTTTGCCTCTCTCTGTAAAGCATAAGGATACTCTTTTTTTATATAAATTTTCTAATGAGTGCAGATTGTCTTTTTTCTTACGTTAACATTTTCACCTGTAGCATCTGATGATGAGTCTCCTAGAAGCAAAGGTGTAGAAAGTATGTGGGAAGATCCAGAGGTTAATGATTCTGGACTTAGTGAAGTTTCTGAAAGTGATGGGGGTCTTGACTCATCTCTTTCTGATGAAGAGGATATAGAGATCAATGGTAGATCAACTTCTGAGTATTCGGTGAATTTGAGGTCTATTAACAACTTAGCATTAAATTTCTCCTTTTGTTTCATGTTGTTTTCTTCAAATTCATCCCATTTGAAACTACAATGCATTGATAGCTGTAGTAGGAGAGACATGAGAAACAGGCTTTCAACTGTTATTGTTGATGTGTTTTTAAAGTTTAAAGTTTCTCTTCGTGAAATTGAATTCTTTGTATTTTCTACAGTGGCATTGTATTTTGTGTATTTGATGCGATTCCAATTTAAGAATGGCAGCAAATAACGTGTGGAAATAAGAGCATTTGTTGTCATGGGATTTTGGATTTTACTAATCATTTAGTGATGATGCTCTTAGCACTTAGCAGCATGTGAATAGGTTCTTTTGTAAAGTTTTTGACCATAAATATCAAGACATTTTATACAATTTACTTAATTACTTAATTTTGAAAAACATTTTTGGTTTTGTTTGGTTTCAAAAGTAATTGACAGTGGGAAAGAAAAACAATGATTTTTGTTTTTAATCATTTTCGTGTTATTTATTATTATTATTATTATTGGGGAAAATTTCAGAAAAATCCCAAAACAAGAAAATAATTATTATAATGTCCTAAAACCTTAAAAAATTACGTTGAAGACCCATTGGTGTAAAATCCTAGGAAACGAGTATAAAAAACTTTCTTGTTGAGTATAAAATCATGAAGTATGAATATAAAATATTGGAGCATGATTTTATACTCAACAATAAAGTTTCCTATACTCGTTTTCCAAAATTTTAGACTAATGGGACTTGAGTGTAATTTTTAAGATTTTGAGACTTTATAGTAATTATTTTAGTGTTTTGGGTTTTCTCTGTGATTTTCCCTTATTATTATTATTCCAAAGTATGATATGGGGTATCTATAATTGAAATGTGTAATTTTTTTATTATTAAATTGTGTGAAAAAGATAATGGAAAAATTTAAAATGAAAGTTTTATTCCCCAAAATATTAGTGTAGTGTATTATTTTTAAACCAATGAAACATTTTTTAATTGTCTTGTTTATGCAGGGTTATTAATTTCGTAGTAACTGATATCCATGTTACATGGCATTTGAAATTGACTTCTCATGCTCATGTTATATCTTTCACACATTATACTTAGTTACTACCTGTAAGGGGTGCTCACTATGCCCGGTGGCTTGGTTGCCACAGTCCTTCTTGGTCACTTTGGGCCAGCCCAAGCTAGCATACCCAGCAGGCTAGGCTAGGCTAGGCTCCGGGCTAAGGTGTTGTTTGGTCCGGCTCGATAGATTATATTTTATATATTAGCTTTTTATCATCATTCATATCTTGAATGAATGTTTTAAATCTTGCACGTGTTATAGTCATCTAAACTAAATTTCTGTTTTCGTCCTGCAGCTTCTTTGATTTACATTTGCAACATAATTTATCAAAAGAAGAAATCAACAACCTAAGAAATTGGGAATATAAGTGGGAGATGTCAGCAGCTGGTATGTCAAATTGCAAATGGACAGGAACAGGGGAGAATATTTTGGAGGTATATTCGTGTATGATATTCTCTTTGTATACCTTACTACCTTCAAATGGTATGCTGGTGACCTTTTTTCTGAAAACAAAATTTACTGCAATTAGTAGCCATGAGTTTGAAAAAGGAATGGTTGGCCACAGAAATGCTGCTGGGTTCTGTTTATTAGTCTTGCTTATCTATCCCCTTTCAGTATTCTCTTGCCCTTAAATAGTAGATAACTATATCTTTTTTCTAGACCCTGATCTTGATTGTAAGATCTTATGATCCTGTCTATGGAAATTAATCATGATCCTAGATTAGATTGAAATCTACTTTGATTGCATTAGGATCAATGATCCGAATTGTCTGATCCTATGATCTTATGATTATTTTGTGGGAATTAGCCTTTTGCATGTGTTCTTTTACCCCTCATGTCAATTACGTTGTTTATGTCTTGGCTTGTTGTAATCATATATTCTGTAAAATTATAATATTACTCTGGCTAATGAAGAGTAAGCTTATATTGCAATGGGCTTCATCACACATTACATTTTTGTTTCCTGCTCTCTCTTTTAGAATTTGGATTTCAAATGTTGTGATGGTCTAAAGCCAAAGTTGTACAAGCATTGGGTGGAAGTCTACCAGAAATCTGGAGGCAAGGCTATTAATTCACATTTACAACAGATGTTTTTCTCCCTGTGTAAGTTCATACAAATTTTTGCGGATCAATTATCTTGTTAGCATCATTCAGTTGTACCTGGTGATAAATATTGCATACCTTCATCTTTGCTGTCAGTTTCTTTAGAATTGTGCATCTTGATTTTTTGCTTCACTGAGGTGTGTTCAAGACATAATTCCTTCCATATTCCATATAACTTTACAATTTTTCTGTTACAATAATAACCACAACATTATCCTTATTCCATTAAGTGAGTTCGGCTACATGGATCATATGGTGCCACTGGACTCTATAAAAAATCATCTCTTCAGATAAATCATTTATCAAGAGATCTCACCTGATAACTTCCTTCAGTTCCCTTCTTGATCACCCTCTACGCTTTTTTATGGGGCTAAAGGCCATTTTATCAACTTTTATTACTTGCTTCTTTGGTCTTTGTACATATCCAAACCAGCTTAAGTGATTTTCCACCATTTTCTCTTGATAGCTGCTACTCCAACTTTTCCTCGTATACAATCATTTTTTATCTTATTTACTCTAATATGGCCACACATTAAAATTCAACATTTACTACCATATAGCAATTACAAATAACTCTTGAAGTTTTTTTCCACTTTAAGCACTCAGCTTGTATTCTATGCATAATATCTCCATCAATTTTACCATTACTCTGTAAAATTGAACTCAAATATTTAAACTTTGACATCTTTACATAGCAATTTTTTATGGCTAATTTTTCCCTGTAATCTTATATTGTCATCTGTAACTTTAGGATATGTATTTATGTAGGATATGTAGTTCTGGTAGAGTTTCATATTATTTTCAACCTTAACGATTGATTTTATTATGTCTCTATGGGGTTATGACCCAAAATGTTGGGGACTTTGTCAATTTGAAATGAAATCAATATAGTTAATTCCTCCAATCCCTGTGTATTAGACAGAGAAATTTGTTCAAAGTGCCTGGGCACATAAAACATGCTGTTGGGAGGGTAATAGCCAAAGTCAAGTACAGGAAGATCAAAACAAAATGTCCTTGTAAGATGGTTTGGGTTTAGGGCGTTTTCAGTGTGTTAATATGTAAGACCTGATAAATGGCATGGTTTTACTGAAAAGTTGACGTTGATCATTATTAATTAGTATACATTTTGATGTAGACCATAACCTCCTTCAGGATTATAAGACCACATGATGGGCAATGGAGAAGGCATAGAAAGTTTGGGTTTGACATTTTTGTCTTATATGAGATTTGTGTTGTTTTCATTTCTTATTGCAAAACTTGACAAAGAAAATACTTTGCTGCTCCTTATTAAGTCACATACCTTGAGGAGTGTGTATTTATTAGTAGCCTTGCCTGAAAGCCTCTAACTAAAATACTAGGATGATATCTATGTGATATTGTTAGTTTCTTTGGTGACTTTCATTAAAATTTACTCACTTGCCTGCTTGGGTTTGAGTATGGGTAGCATGATGCGTAAAATTTAAAGTTCCAAGTCCGGGTAGTATGGTACCTACCCTGCCCCAAAAATCCAGACCCTAGTGTACATATATATTTTGTATATATTTATGCATATATATATATATATTAGTCAATATAATATGTATTATAAAGAAGTAAAAAAAATCCCAATAGTATATTTGTTTGAAATTAGATTAGTAGCTGTTTGAGACCTTTGTTTCTTTGTTGTGATTTTACATGAACAGATTTTATGCAAATGAATCATAATTTGAGAATTTAGTATGAAAATTTTCAGTCTAGGTCTAGGGATTCTACAATTCAATTGGAAAGTGGAATTTTTTTACTCGCTAAATATGGGCCAGGGATGGTGACCATAATGTCCTGTGCACACCTTATTCATGATCACCCTGATGATCAATATGCATTGGGTTGCACATGAGGCAATCACAATTTTCTTTTTCTTTTTCTTTTTAATCTTCTTTCTGGTAATGAGTTCAGGCTGTTGACCTCTATTCCAGGCAGCAGCTATAGGGATATACTTCACTGTAACAAAAGACCATTCTATCACAAAGGCTTGGAAGACACGACCATTATGGATGCATACATAATGCATTCAGTAAGTATTTTGCCCTGTTGTTTATAAAAAATTTTGCTGCGTGTTTCTATTAATGACATGGTGACCGTTGTCCATATGCACAGCTCAATCATGTCTTCAGAAGTAGAGATCTTGTGAAAAAAAATGATGCCAAACTTGCCAAGGTTGGGGAGACTGCTGATGGTGATGAGTTTCGAGATCAAGGTTTTAATCGTCCAAAGGTGAGGACCCTTGATGTTTTCTAATTGACATTTTTCTGATAATAAGTTCATTTGAGCTTCTTTAATCAATGCTGTTAAATTTGAGCTGACATTGTACTTGAGGTCTATACTCCTAAAATTTGTTTCTGCTTTTGTTTATTTGGAGAAACATTGTGCTCCCACTTTATATTTTGTAATTCAAGCGATTAACTTGGTATTCCTTTTGGACATAATTTTTTTGTTTGGGTGAATTCCTTTTAGACATACTTGTAAATAGTATGGCTTGCTATATATTTTATATTTTATTTTGATATTGATTTCATGACATTTTTGGAATTTGGTTACACCTTTATGGTTCTTAGATTGGTGATTCTGATTTTGTTTATATATGATATATTTTTTTGGGTAGAATGTGATATGTTGTTTTAATTGTCGAGAGAAGGGATTTAATTTAAGTATTCCAATATTTCATTCTAAGTCTATGACTGGTGAAATCATTGCTACATCTCTTTTTCTGTGTGGTTACATTGTTAGTTTTCCATGGGGTGGATGAAACTTTTATCAAAACATTTTAAAGCATACTTAACAGATAATCTCAATGTTAGTTTATGATCTTTGAACATGTAATATCTTTTTTCATTCTATGCTCCAGGTTTTAATTTTATTGCCATTTGCAAGCATTGTGTTCCGTGTTGTAAAGAGGCTTATACGACTTGCACCTGCATCTTGCAAGGTACTTTTTTTTGCATTTTTTATCATTTAATATGTTGTTACTTATCATAAATTTTACGACCGTTCCTAAAACTAGTGATATGTCATCATTGCATTTTCTGGACTCTGGAGGGTTGCTTCAACTCTTTATCTATGGTATCTGAATGGGGATTTTTGCATATAATGGTTGGAAATGACTAATGACAGCTTGATTAGATTTTTGCCTCAATCCTTATGCTCCTACCTGGTTGTATTTTTCCCTTTTTTCCTAATTTTGTTTCTCCTTTTAAAACCAGAATTTTCAACTAGAGTTCCAAGTGCATTTTCTTTTGGTGAGGGATGTCTTCTATGCCCATGCCTATGTGTGTTTCTATTTATGGTTTCTTGATGGGGGTTTTCTTACTAGATATGCAGAAGGATTAAAGGTCAGTTGAGCTGATCTTGTAGTACAAAAGAGCTCCCTGATCCCTTTGCTTGTCTGTGGTCTGCCCAAGAAGTTACTTTAAAGAATTCATGTGATGAGTGCAGCCATAGAGGCTGTAAACTAAAATTGGAGAATGAAATGATATAATGATGAGTCATGCATCACTGAGATGTTTTCAATAAGGTATTGCTTGTAATTACATTTATCAGTATTGTGTGTCAATCAAAAGAAGATATAATATGATTTTTGATGGAAACCAAGGTAATATGGGATGTCTAAGTCTCACATCAAGCAGTATAAAATGTTCTATGGAGTACTTAAGAGGGTTGATTTTTCTACTTCAATAGCTAGCTTTTGAAGAAAGGTTCTCCACCCACTTAGATGCCCATCAAATTGGTATTAGAGTTGATGTTGACTTTGGGAAAGCTACCTGTGGAGGGTTTTAATCGATGAGGAAGCTGAGGGAATGAATTGTGCTTTTTTTTTTTTTATGAGGAATTGTGCAATTTTAAACCCAGCTATATATTTCTATGTTGATTATGTAACTTTGTAGGCTTGGTTATATCAAGAATGTTTGCTATATCTTTATGCTCAAGCTTGCAATTATTGTTGCATTGTTGCATATTGATAGTGTCCATCATTTAGTCAGTAGTTTATATGTAAAAAAAAAAAAAACAATGAAATGTGTGTATTTTACTTTTGCTTTTGGTCAGAAGATAAACAATTTTCTGGTGGTCTATAATAATTTTTTATTGGTTTTCTCAGCTCAATGTTGAGCATATGGACCGTTTTTCCACAAAATTTGGAAGTGAAGATGATAAAGGCAATGATGACATGGGCGAAAATGGGCAGGAATCTGGAAATGCAAAGCTCCAGAAGTCATATAAAGGTTCTGACTTCCAAGCACTTTTTGGTGGCAATAATGAGGATGACTTCATGATTGGCATCAAGTTTACGAGGTAAATTAAATTTCTTAGCAGTAATAAGCTTGATCTATTATAAACCTTTTTTTGGGACGTGTGGAAGTTTTAGTAAGTTCACTGTCAGCGTTTTGTCATTGCACTCTTTACAAGAGGATCGTCATGAATAATCTTGGTTACAAGGCTAAAGTAATCTTATTTTTAATTATTCTTGGGTAAGATTCAGTAAATAATAATGGCACATTAGTGCTTGTCATCTGAAAAATCAAAGTTCCCGAAAGAAAAAGCTAAGGTGAAGTTTAAAAAAGAATATTACTGACTTCTGTTAGTTGTTTCAGAACCTACTAATGTCTATAAGAAGTGACTGAAATTATAGGCGTCTTTGACATGTTTCTTGTGCTTATTATTTATTATTTTCTGGTTATAATTTAATAATAATCAGCGAGCTTTTAAGTTAAATTTTCATGTTGCATTGCTCCTCATTCTTCATGCGTATTGTTGGGAGGTGGGTAATTCAATTGGTTGGTTTCCCGTTTCTGCAACGTGGGCACAGTTACACTGCAGGTCATTCTTTGTTCTGTGAAGGAAAAGTTGAAAGAGATTTTACTAAACCATAACCACAGATTGGGTTAAACATATATTCATATACATATTCACAGGGGTTTTCATTGAATATTTGAATATGGACACACATGTGCGTGCATTCACACTAAAATACCGTTACAAGTTATGACATACCCCCTCCCCCAAGATGGAATGGGGCTTGTTATAAATATGATCAACCATCTTCCAATTAAGAGCTTCCGTAAAAATGCCCACGGGTTGTCTCTCATTCTTAACAGTTGTGTTGGGCCTGGTCATTGAACACGATCCCCAATCAATGGTTAAGTACAGGCACACATGATCTATATAGTCCCTCTGAGAATTACAAGAGAGAGAAATATTTTAAACACTTTTGCCTACTCACTCACTGGTCAACGAAAATTCATAATTAATAAATATGAACATGGACAAAAAAGAGATAAGAACCTAGCATAAGAAGAAATCCTGTTGTTGCACCTCATTATTTCCAAAGGGAGTATCTATAACCCTGAAGTTACTTGAAAGACATCCAATCATGGAAAGAACCTTTTTCCCATCTTTAGATGCCCCCATTGTCACATAGTTTGTCTTCACCTTCTAAAATTGACTCTCTTGAATGTGAAAGCGGTTATAGTTTGATCTGCATAGGTCACTTTCTGCTGTCAAAAGGCCTAATAAACATAATATCACGGGTAAATTGTTCCTTGCATTGAAAATTCTTACATGAATAGCTTAGTTATGGAGTATCTTGAATCTTGAATATGAATGAAAACTTCATACAAAACTGCTGTCTTGGAGCGCTTGTCTCATCCAGAGTTGAATTCTTTAGTTCTCTTTCATAGCTTCTGTCTTGCTGCAGTTGTTGTATCATAAAGCAATATGAAGTAAATTTATCATGGTTAAGATGTATTTATTTCTTTTGCGCAGGAAGGCAGTTAAGTTATTTAGTGATTTCCATACCTCAGACATCATCGTTGCTTCACCACTGTGCTTGGTTAATGTAAGAAGTTTTGTTTTAAAATTTAATTTTTGTTTTATATTTGTATTTGATTATGATGTCATTCTTGGTCATGTATATATTATTACATTTGGAGTCATATGATTGGTGTGTACATGTCCAAGGGTCCCTATTCTATTTGGGTTGGATGCATTTTATTTTCTTTCACCTTTTTCCTTTGTTTTCGGTGGTGGGTGGAGGGAAGATAAAAGGATAATTTTTAACAGAAAAGAAGAGGCGGGATGTACAAGGGCATAGGACAAGATATTCTCTTGAAGGAAACAATATATTTATTATTATTTAGATATATATATATATATATAGAGAGAGAGAGAGAGAGAGAGAAGACAGATAGATTTGGCAATTATTTGCCAAGAATATTGAAACCTGATTCTGCAGTTCTTATTATGATGCTAAATTTTGCACTAAAATTTGCCCATCGCTTTATAAAAGAAATAAAAAATTTGCACATTGCTACTTTAGTGTAATTTTTTCTTGTATCTTTCATTTCCTGTGCTGCTAGCCTGATATTTTAGCCAATGGCTTCAGAGACACTTGATAGCGGGGCAGCCTGATACTAAGGGTATTGGGGATGGAATTTTGCCACTCTCAGTCCGAAACAATACCATCTCTAAATCTCCTGTGGCAAGAGAAGTTAATTGTATTGGGTATAATATCATAGGCAAAAATTGTTATAGTAAGAATGCGGAACCAAATGCCTTCCTCCAGTCAGTGGGGTTGAAGCTGGTTCTGTTGATTGGGTTCAGATGTCTGAGGGCTAGAATCCTAAGAGCTATGTGCCCAGAAAGGAGCAGTTAAAGAAAGAGCTTCAAAATTTGGTAACTTTGGTGAATTGTGAAGGAGGGAGTGAAAGTGAGTGGAGGATGTGTTTTAATGAACATCATCAGTTGGAACATGTGTGGGTTTGGGAGTCAAGTGAGTGCAGGCCTAATATGAAACAACCACATTCTTGTTCTTGCATTGTAGTATTGCTTCTTTGCTATAAAATAAGTTTGCCTGGCATCTTTGGCCAGATTTTGGTTTGCCCAGTAAACTTGAGTCAATTTTTATTGTTTGGAGTAATTGTTTGGGAAGAGACAAAGATGGCAAAGTTTTGTGGCAATGTGCTGATTTCACTGTGACTCTGCACTTGGTTGGAAAGGAATGCATCAATTTTTAATGTTGCTTTGGTGACTCTAAATGTCTACTGGAAAGGATTGTTTTTCTTGCTTTTCCTTGCTGTTCGGTTCATGGTTGTCCTCTTACTGATATTTATAGGAATTGGGCAGCATTGTTACTTTCTTAAACTTATGTTTTTTCGTTTAGGAGGATTTTCATCCTCTCCTATTAGCCACTTTTTTTTTTTCCCCAATTAAACGAAGCTTCTTTTGCTATCCAAAAAAATAAACAAGGCTCCAGCAACACTTCTGAAACAAAGTCAAAATTTTTGTAGCTTGCTAAGATGATGATCGTGCATCAATAGCATGTTCAGGAATAAAAATTATGATAAACATACAGTTATGGATGTGACAGTGAGAAACATGTATCCAAGTGGGTTTGTTTACAGTGAGTTGGTCCACGGCATTTCATTTGTATTTTAATGATTTTTTTACTTTTTGGGGAACTAATTTTAGTCAGTTAGAGCCTTACCTCTACTTCAAGTTTATCATTGAAGACACTTATCCTTTTAGGATGTGTAGGGGGTCTTGGTGTTGGGGCAAGAAAAATATAGAGTACACATTTACATTATATTAACGTGCGATTAGAATGATCTTTGGTTCTTGGAGTGGTATATTTGAAGGTTTGTAAAGTCGTGACTGTGGGCATATGATACAGATATTTCCTATATGCAACATGGATTGTCTAATCAACACAGATAATGTTCTTCCTCTGCTATGAAAGCCTGAAGCATCTGCAACTCTCAGTTGGCCTTTATTATAAGTCCTGTAATGTCTGATTGTTGATGTTGAACTTATTGGCTATGTTGTGTTTCCTTTGAGTAATCATAATCCATTATGCTGCCATCACTACTTTATACTTCTATCTTACTGCTGATCCTTAGTAGTTAATCGATGACTTGTCCTTGTTGCATATCTAATTGGTATTAAATTTGGTGAATGAAAATGTTTGAGATATAATAAAACTATTATGAATCTTCACTTGTTGTCGACTTGAAGTCATTTTGATATGAAATGAAACTGTTTCAGTACAATGCAAGATAGGCCTCCGCTTTATCCTCATTTAAAGTCCAAAGAACTTAATGCAACATGGCATGTTAGAGATAATAATGTAACTATTCATTGACTTTCATTAAACAGCTTGAGCTTTGAGTTGAATTGTGTGACAGAGTTCATATTTTTACAATTTTTTTTTGCATATTTTGAAACTTCGTATGCATTGAAACTACTATTTTATTAATATATCTTGAAGGAATATACTTTTTGTCTATGCTAATGGCTCCAGACTGTTTTAAATGGCAGAAAATTGAGGAGGCTAGGAGTGATAAGGAAAAAGATGTTGATTATCTGTCATCCATAGAGGTAATCTGTTGCTGTTTTTGAAATTATGTGTTAGTGGTTCTTTCTGCATGCCTTGCTACGTTTTATGTGCAAAATATTATAGAAAGTTGACCAAACAAATTAATTATGAGCAGGTTCTGATTGTTGATCATGCAGATGTAATAGCAATGCAGGTATGTTAAGGGCATTACTTTATATAGTTATAACATTTAGAAGGTTCATGATCTTGAGCCCAAAAATGAATTTTGTCTATCATTTATTCAAAAAAATGGCAGGATTGGTCTCACGTGCATACAGTTATTGAACATTTGAACCGCTTACCATCAAAGCAGCCTGGAACAGATGTCATGCGAATAAGACCATGGTGTGACATATATTATCTTTCTTGTGTGTTTTGTGTCTGACCTTTTTTGTTGGGTGTTTCTTTTTAGGGTAAATTATGCGCACTTTTTCTAAAATTTGCAGAAATTGTACAAACCTCCTCTCTATTTTTGTAACATATACTTTAGTCCAAATTTACTAAAATACCGTCAGTAAAAAATATGTAAGTGAGTATTCTAATTAACTGGCATGTATTTGGATTAATGGAGTTTAGCTTACTCAAAATTTAAAATTGGACTAAAACGTAATACTATTTATTTTATGGAGGTTTGTGTAACTTATTCTTCTTTTTATTCTACCCATGAAAAATGATATTTTTAATTGAATATTTTGAGGCCAGCTTTTGCATGTACAATGATTGTTTATGTTGTATATTGGGTAGCAACCATGTTACTTGGTTGTAATGGTAAAAGAAACAAGGGGGGCAGAAAATGTATCTCCTCAATCCCTTAACAAATCTGACACGCACAAACCTCCCTTGAAAAAGCTGTGCACTAACTCGCAAAGGAGCTATGACAACGTTCCTATGGAAAGAATTTTCACTGTCAAAATTTGCGTGCTGAAAATTCTTACATAATCAAATGCATATGCACCTCAAGCCAGCAAGAAAAGCTTAACCCTACAAAACCTGCGCCTGCTTTCTTAATCCAAAACCCCAAGTACAAGCAGCGAATAAACTCTTGCAAAAGTGGGAGGACATATATACTGCTTCCAAAAAACATTAAATAACCTTCCAAGTTCCAGCAAGTGCGTAATGTTGAAGTGTTGAAAGAGATGATTGTCAGTTTCCAAACTCGTGACACATAATCCAAGCATTTGGAGACAAAGTCTTTAATGGCCTAGGCATTTTCCTGTGCCTATATTTTTGTTCCTTTTCTCATTTAGAGCCTCTAGTAACAAGAAGACCTGCACTCATATTTGCAATTGGCACATCAAATACCATATATAAGAATTAATTGGGATCTTAGACAACGATCCTCTTTGATCTCAACCCTCTTTAGTGAAATTTTCTCTATTTTCTGTCTCAATATTTTGTTAATCGCTTGTTCCTATGTTGTTCTTTCTTTGTCAGTCTTAGAATCTTTATCATTGAAAGAGAAAAGAGAATCATGCTAATAACCAAAATTAACTTAAACACAACTGTATCACAACAACAGCATAATTCTATGTAGATAATCATAGTTATTCACATCAATAACACCTGCATCTTTAAAGACAGAGCCTTGATCTCTGCAAAATGTTCTATTCTTATTTAAGGGCAGAAAGACATATATGTGTGCAGTCATGTAGGTATATTTAGGTTAGTTAAATAATCAAATTGACTTAAACCAACAAATCTGATGATCAGGATTGGTTTTTGAGTTTCATGCTACAATTATGCAATAAATATGCTGCTGTCAATCAAATGAATTAATGAACACAATTCAGTAATTTTAATTTCAACTTTCTGTTTTTAGCTGAAGATGTGTATGTCAAAGAGATGTGGGACATGACAATGAATTTAGTCTCTATTCTGGAATATGCTATCAGTGTGCTCTGTATTATTCCAGTTCCACTTTGATATATTTGATGAGACTGCCTTGCATATTATATGTTATCAATTTTTTCTTTGCGGCGTGAACTTTTTGTTATACTTGTGCTTGCTTAGAAGCAACTGTCAAAGATATGACATGCATTTTCTTTTATTAGAATTTTGAAATTATTAAATCTTTGTTTCTTGTGTAGGTATCTTGATGATAATGCTAAGTTTTACAGGCAAACAATCATTCTGGGTTTTTTTTCAAATCAAGGTAATGGATATTCTATCCTCTGGGCCTGAACTTTCGGAAGAATTTTGCATTAATTTTTTGTCTTTATGCTTTTTAGAGAAATCTGGATGCTACATGTTGAACATAGGCCTTCTCTTTCTTCCTTATGATGAGTTATGAGTGCTTGTTAGAATTTTGTGGCCATTTGTTTTCTTGTTAACATTCACCATGAACTTGATGGAGACTATCAAGACTTAGGTAGTATGAGATGTTTTAGTTTCACATTGACTATCTCATTATATGGGATGCTCTACGGGGTATTTGAGTAGGTTAGTTCTTTCCCCACAATAACTAGCTTTTGAGGGAGGTATCTTCATGTCACTTGTGTACCCATCAATTAGAATAAGAGCTGGTCATTAATAATATTCTGGAAAGGGCTACCTATAAAGAGTTCTGATTGGCAAGAAAGCTGAGTAAAGTGTTAATGAGTGAAGTATTGTAGAGTGCTGTTATCAAGATGTTTACTCTCCAAGGGGTCCAAATGTTGGAGATTTAGATAGTATGTGATGCCTAAGTCTGAAATTGAGTAGTATCAGTATGGGATGCTCTATGAAATAGGTAAGTAGATAGCTAGCTTTTCAAAGAGGGTTTCTTATCCCATTTGAGTCCCCACCAATACTTTTTTTTTTTTTTTTAATTTTATGTATAGAGCAGTGTTGAACTTCCTTTGATTTCTATATTTGTTCCCTCTTCTGAATGATTGTGGTTGGTCAACCATTGGGCTATTTCATCTAGTCATTTGCTTTAAGTCATAAATCATAATTAGAGTTGGCTAATTTTGAGGCTTTTTTTTTAATTTGCCTCAGAAACACATCCAGGCGTATTATGACCTCTTCTGTTTCTTGTTGCAGATATTAATGGTTCATTCAACCACCAGTGTTCTAATTACCAAGGGAAGGTAGGTTCCATTAGTGCTTTCACTCTTTATGCTTTTCCTTGAATGAAGACTGTCAGATTTCTCACTGTCAAAATGTTAAACTTAGCATTTTGTGCATTTTTCTCTTGACTTTGTTTCATATAAAATTCAATGCAAGCCTATGTTGATTTGCCTTGTGATATAAAACTGCAAGGAGTTGGGGAAAAAATCTGCCACTTATGCAATAGCACAGAATAAAATAATAATGTAAACTCTTAAAATCTTATGATTGTCAGTGTTATTAATTGATATTTGTAGGTGAAACTGATCTGTGAATACAAAGGTGTTCTGCACAAAGTTTTACCCCAAACACCGCAGGTTTGTTTTTTGATATTCTGGATGTTTAAACAATTTTTCTGTATTTGCTTAGTTTAATCGAAGTCTAGTTGATGCATAGTGGTTCCGTTTGGGAAAGAAATCAATTTGGTTCAGACGCATCCTTTCAAGTTTTGATATAATTGGCAAAATTGTTTCATTTTAATTTCTTTGTACTTTGTAGGTCCTTTTTTTCCCCTTGTTATTTTCCATAATTTGTTCTGTCTTAAGATTTTTATTTGTATTTTCTGGTTTGGTCATTTCTTGTCCTCTGATCTTGTGTAGTTTCTTGTTTCTTCTCTTTTTAGTACAAAGTCTTCTTTTATGAAAATAATGTATGATGGTTCATATTTGTATTATTGATTGAAAGTACATTCAGGATAAGACTCATTAATTATCTTACATGTTATGTAGTTTTTAAATAGGTTATCTGCTTATTAAGTGGACAAAACTCATTCTGAGTCTGGAGTGCAGTAGCTATGGAATTATCCTCTTGAATATTTTAATATTAACATTTTATGATGCTCTCGTAGAAGGTGGACAGAGATGCATGCTGTGACATCAAACTTAAGATCTTATTTGGTTTTATTGCATCTTGTTGTTGCGTCATATTTAGTATACTATTTTTCTTAGCAAAGGTGTCGATGGGACTGGGGGAGATTAATTGAAGTTGTCTATGAAAAGGTTGGTGTGTATATAAATTCTAATTTCTTTGTAGAATTGGGGGGAAAAGATTTGAGTTTAATGAGTTTTGTTCAGGTTGTTTGATTTTGAATTGTCAGTTATTGTGTTCCCACTCTTCAAGTATCTATAACTATGCTGTCCATTTGCTATCTCTTTTCTTTTTTTTGGTTATTGGGAAAGATGTGCCTTTCCTCCTACCAATTCCTCAATCGGCCTCTTTTATAACTTGTAATGTATCCCCAAGTCAAATATTTTGTTTGTCATTCTGATTCCTGCAGATGTGTTACACCTATAAAAATAGAAGTGGCCTATCGACTATCTGTTTGCTTGTATTATTGTTTTAATTTATTAATATTAATTGTTTGTTGTTTGCTGTCTTATAATAGTGTTTTACATCTTATAAATTTCACACCTACTGTGTTATGGACTTATGGTTGATTTGAAGAGCTTGTGGATTAAGAATGTCATGGTTTGACAGTGGAAAAAGAAATGTGCTGACAAACAATTTCTATATTTGTGTGTGAACAACTAAAACCAATGAGGAGAAGACCACTTCTCATTATTCGGCCAGCAAAGAGGAGAGGAATCAGATAAATTAAAAATCTGTAACAGCTATACAATTAAAGATGACATAAACGCAGATTTGATTATTTATATAAATTCAATTTTCAAACTTATTCCTAGAGAGAAATCAGGGATTCCACATTAAGTAATTAGAAGCAGAATATGGATGCAATGATTAAGTACCCTTCCTTTGCTGTGGTTTCTCCAACTATAACTGCTGGTTGGATTTTTCAGCAGTTACATGAGGGTTAACCGTTAGCTTTTAAAAATAATTTTGTTAAACTAACATCTTTGCAGTTATGATTCATTAATTTGATTATCCGTTCTTGTCATAATTATGTATTTTTTATTTAGAAGGTATTTTAAAATTTTTTTTCTTAATTGTTTAGGTCAGATGATTCATTTTTCTTACATGCTTCTATTTCTGGCGAATATGTTTTATATTCTTCTCTGTAGATTTGTGCTGTATTTTATTTTGTGCTAATTCTTTATCTAACTCTTCAACCCTGTAGATTTATGAACGATTCAATGTAGATTCAATGGTAGATGCAGATTCACGATTTGATTATTTTGTCAAGAAGGTACATATATTGTAATTATGGTTTTGGGAATTCTACATTTTGAGTTAAAGTTGTATGAAACAACTACTTCCTCTAATCCATATTATAAGGTGTGATATACTAATTCGTCTTTTCTACTCCTTATTCATTTAATGACTAGTCTTGTAATTGGTACTGAAGTAATAGCAAGGAGTGGAATAAATAAGGATAAAAATGAGATTTTTGGATTTTTTTAATAAGTTTAAGGATGTAATAAAATTTCCTTAAAATGCTTGAAATTGTTGAAAACACCTTATATTGTGGACCTGAGGGAGTATATATTTTTTATGCTTGCTGTTAATTTGTAATCATTGTTATTTCTGGAGATTTTACCTCTAGTTAGATGTCAGACAAACAAAGTAACGTTTAAGACTATAATTATTGACTATATCTAGTCAGGCTGGATGGGGAAATTACAGGTGGAGATCAAGGAACATTTAAAGCAGTTACATCTTATGTGATATTGGTTTAATATCAATCTGGGATCATTCCCTCTCCTTCCTGCGCTCTCTCTTTCACATTGGAAATTTTTACACTACTTGAACTTAAGGTCTCTACCCAATTACTATATTCTTCACACACACCCAGCCACCCCCTCAGCTAACCCTAGGTCGTGGGACTATTTCCCATTGAAAGATAACTTATAATTTTGTAAAGTCTATTTCAATGATGATGCATTCTACTTACTGTGGACATTATATTACCGGTCAGCAAAAGGATTTCATGTTCTATAATTTCACTATATCTGGCATATGAAACTTCTTTCATTGTATTTGTATTTGTAAGGTTTCTAACTGCATAGAAAATATTTAAAAAAAAAAATCTTAGTCTTCTGCCTCATTACTGGCCTTAATTTATTTCAATGCCATACTAATCATATCAATTATCCAATTCATTCTGTTCCCAAATCATATGCTTGTCCCTCTTAATTTAGCTCTTCTAGGTTGATGCTTGTCTCCTCTGGTCAAGGCACGGTTTACTTTAAAATTTTGTATATGGAATTTTATGATGGTTGATTGGTATAATTATTCCCTGAGGAAGGTGTAAAAATAGAATTATGTGCTCTTCCTCACAAATTCATGACACTTACTGAATCATATTGAGATATGACATTAGTAAATATTCTCTTGCAGGTTTTCCCAAGGATCAGTAAATCTGATCAGGTATTATTTTTTATGTAGTTTTATAATTTTTTCTTATGGGCAAGCTTTATTATGGTCGCATGATCATTTGATATGCATAATGTATTGATTCTTTTTTTGATGAAATCTATAATGCAGGGAGGAATTATGATATTTATCAGTAGTTATTTTGACTTCATTCGAATACGAAATTTTTTGAAATCACAGAATGCCTCCTTCTGTCTTCTTGGGGAGTAAGAAGCTTTCTACATCACAGTTCCTTTATGTTCTTATTTTATTGTGGTCATGGTTATTGTTGATAATGAGTTCTTTGGAAGTTTTACTGTGTAGCCCACATGTTTCACTGTGATTTATGAGATGCGCTCTTGTTAATTTAGGTACACAAGCCAGAGTGATATTTCCCGTGCACGTCTTTGGTTCTTTGAACAAAGAAGGAAGATTATGCTTTACACTGAGAGATGTCATTTTTACCACAGATATAAGGTTGTTCACACACTGCTCTTACACACACACACACACACTAATCTTTTCCTTTTCTTCTTAACCCTGTTTAATGCTTTTAAGAACTCAGGCTATGAATAATTGGAAGAGTTATTATTCTCTTTTATCTTATTAATATTATGCACATTATTTACAAACTTGGTTAATTTTTTTTGCGGCAGATTCGTGGTGTTAAGAATTTATTCATTTATTCACTCCCAGAGAGAAAGGAGTTTTACCCTGAGGTGAGAAGTCTCTGCATAGTAGGACATTTTCTCCCGTCTGTTTGTAGGGCATAAAGCAATTATTCATGCGTTTCAGAAATTTTATCTTTCACTTTTATTTTGGGTATTGGTATAAATTTGCTTCATACTTTATTCCAGTTTTTTCCAGATAAACAAAAACATAGATCAACAATCTTTAAATTTTTCCCTCATTCCCTCTTTCCTGTTGCAGATTGTAAATATGCTTGGTGGGTCTGACAACAGTGCATGCACTGTTCTTTTTTCTCGCCTCGATAAGTCCCGGGTAATACTTTCTTTGATGACCCTTTTGTGGTATGCTATTATCATATAGAGTCTCTCAGAACATCTCTGCATTTTAGTAGAATTAATAATTAATAGTTTAGGGTGTCTGCCACAGGGTAGAGTTGGGAATTGTTTGATATGAGGCTTTTGGGGCGAAGGAATAGAATTATTATTGCAATGATGGATTCATTCTTGGGTGGTAAATACGATCATTAGGAGTATTTAAAACTGAATTAAACTGATTAAACCAATCTCACCTAAAAGGCTAAAATTGATCAAAATCAACTAACTGGTCAGAATCAGTTTTCAACACGTCAAAACTGACGGTTTTCTTGATTTTTTTTTAAGTTTTAAAGTATTGAAATATTTTCTATTTTCTATAAAGTCTGTATAAAATAATGGCAGCACCTCCACAGCTGGGGTTCCGTGCTCTGAATGCATCGTCTCACTATAGCAAAGTAAGTGCACGTATAGAAGGGAAAATGGAACCTGGTTACCAATGAATCCCACAAAATCAGCTAATTCAAAATTTAAATCAAGCCTAGTTAATGACAGTTGAAAGACACTTGAAAAAAATAATGGAGATAAATCTCGAGAGGATGAAACTAATTAAAAGAGAACAGAAGATATTATGCTGCGTTTGGTACATGGAAACTTAATTTCAAGAAATGGAAAGAGCAAGGAAAAATATAAAAACTGTGTTTGGTAGATGGCAAAATAATTTTATTAGAAAGAGAGTTTCTTATATTTATAGGAGGGGAGCTTTCCTTTTTCCTTTCCCATTTTGTACCTAAGGAACCTTAAAGCTCATTGGATGGTGGCACGTTATCTGTCTGATCTCCGACATCTATGCTATGATAAACTTGGACATGTATCTAGAAACAAAGTATCTAAGAGACTGTTAAATGTGTGATGTCAATCTGCCAAACGCATCCTAGTTATATTGCTAGTTACGTAATCACTTTATTTTTCTTTTCCTCCTTCCATGCTTCAGTTGAAATTAATCAAAACAGCACAATTCTTAACTGATAGCTATTTTCATTATGGTATGTCTGATTCAGCTTGAAAGAATTGTTGGAACAACAGCAGCCACAAGGATGGTGCTTGCAGAGAAAGGTGTCTTTGTTTTCTCCCATTAGATTAGATTAGGTAGCTTACATCACTGCTTTGTAACTTATCGATGGAAAGGTGCTTTTGTTTTGTTGCCATCCGTCATGAGGAGGAGGGTTTTGCAAAGATTTTGACCAAAGGATGCAAAATGGTTTTCCAAGTCTGCCCGTCTATGCAGAACAATACCCATCCAGGAAAACCTTATTTTCTTTCCAGAAGTTATTTTTAGTTTTATTTACCTCAGCTAGAGACAGAATTGTGGATGTATATATAGCACAAGAACTTGTAACTCACGTGTTTCTTAATTCAGATTTGCTATTGTTAGCTTCAAAATTTTAATTGAAATACATTGGATTTATAGCGATGACAGCTGCGACATTAAAATTATAGTTGAGATGATATAGAATAATATTTTTTAAAGCTTAATATTTATGGCCCAATTTCTCCTTGGTATCCTATAGTTTAAAACTTGATATTAAAGACGCAGATTAGAATGTGTTCGAAAATCAGTACCGGTGGGTCGACCAGCTTTTAATAGCAGTGGCAAAAAGTGAAATAAATATTGTCCTGGATTAGAATACGTTCAGAAATGGAATGCAAGCCATTTAAATTAAACCATCTAAGATAAGTCAGTTAGGTTTTTTTTTTAATGAACACAGCTTAATTTAAATCAATTTGTTCACACTAAGGCGATGCAAACAACCCAGTTGGTCAAGTCGACGTAAAAATCAAGTGGATGAAACTAAAAATGATGTTTTCGTAAATTATTAAAATATGAAAAAATTAGAAATTTATTCATTTAATTCTAAAAATGATTCTTTTTTATTTTTATTTTCTTAAAATATGGGAAGGTTCCTATTTTCATTAAAATTGGTCAAACAAAGTCTTTGATTGCATAAACTCGCATTCACCTCACAAACTTAAACATTATTTTTGTAAACTATGGTTATCTTAACTAATATTTTACAAAAAAGTAACCTAAACGAAGACTTAGTTACATGACAATAAAAGGGTTAAACTAAATGTGAGTATATTGCCTTATTTCCCATAGGATGCAGCATTTAAGTAATTCTTTTTCCCCAAGACAACGTTTTTATCTACAATCATTTGATTCGATTTTGTAAAGACAATAGCAGCGTATCTATAAGAGTTGTAGTAAACTGTTCACTGTTCACAAACCATGAACCTAGCGACTAGTCACATTCACTAAACATTGTCTTGAAAAAATGATTGGAACAAATTTAGATCATGAATTGTGTCATTTGAGTTCTTAAAAGAACATTTTCATTTTTCAAAAAATAGAACATCTTGATTAAAACTTTTAAAATATTAATTTCAATTTTTTTCAACAGAATCAAATTAAAATAAATAATTTTTTAATCACAATAATTAAGCACATGTTTGGTAAAAAAGGAAAATGCATTTTAAAAATAAAAAAATGAGAGAAAAAATTTATTTTAATATGTTTAGTTTTTAATAAAAGAGTTATTATTAATTACTAAAAAATTAAAGTTTCCAATAAAATAGTTATAATTGACTGTAAAATGTGTTAAGATAAATTTTTTTTTATTCTTTCTTGAAATCTTTTTTTTAACCAAATAAATGAAACATAATTTTCAGAAAAACACCACCATGGGCTCACAAGGATTCTTAATATAATTCAACATGCCCTAAATGGGCTTTTCATCATGAAGGACAGCTAGGGTTTCCAAATGGTACCGATATATAAACAAGTAATTCGTTAAATAAAGTCCCACGCGAACTTCTCTGTCTTCCAATTAGGGTGCCACTTTTTGAGAAGAGAAGCCATGGGAGCGTTCACGTTCGTCCTTCGCAACTCCGACGGCGAATGGACCGGCAAGCAGCTTTCCGGTGACATCGAGGCCTCCGCTCCCTCTGCCTTCGAGATCCAGAGGAAGCTTGTCCAGTCCGCCCTCGCCGTCGATTCCTCCGGACCCGTTCAGTCCTCTTTCTCGCTTGTCACCCCCTCCTCTGCAGTTTTTCAGGTTATTTTTCTTTATTTGTCCTTGTTTTCAAATGTCTAATCCGATTGGTTCACTAGTGTCCGAGTAACACAGTTGTTTTATGTTATGTGTAATACGGTGCATGAGATCAACCTGCCAACCTAAGTCACCTAATGTTTTTGCTTAGAAATGGCTCGGCTTCGTCTGATTCTTCGTGAACTCTGAATTATTTCAGAGATGCGATTTTGGAAATTTTCCTTATTTTGCTACTTTTCAATGCTTGATCTTGTGAATTTCTGCTATTTATTATGGTCTTAAGTTTGTGAATTATTGCTTTGGCAACATGGCTAGTTTGTGAATTATTGCTGGCTAGTTCTGTTAACTTATTTTTTTGGGAATGTGACCTTGGTTATCCTTTGTCATTTGTCGTTGATGCTCCTTGTGCTTTCAAATTTTTACCTGTTGGCATGTATTTATGGATTATCTTTTTTACTTTATTAGTTCTTTCAAATGCATTTGAAGCAGAAGCATGGATTGACGTCAAAGACCAGTTTACGGTGTTCTCACCTTTGTTTTATGCCCTACTATAATTGATGCACTTTTGATGGTTGAATAATCTAAATGTCTTGAGGAGCTTTTTGGTATGCCTCTAAGTGACAAGTAGCATGATGGCCGATGACTAGGTTAATTTTGGCTTTATAATAAAGGAATCTTGTTGGATACTTTGATTCAACACTAACGCGACTTTATGCATCACTCAACTTGTGTGAATCTTCACTAATGCCTTCTTTTTTGCCCCATTGGTTTGTTTAGGTGATTGTGGGTGGTGCAGTGTTCGTTGGAGGTGGTGCGGCTGTAGCTGCTGCTGCCCCTGCAGGAGGTGCGGCCCCAGCTGATGAAGCTCCAGCTTCTAAGAAAGAAGAAAAGGAGGAAGAAGAAGAGGATGATGAAGATTTGGGATTGTCACTTTTTGATTAGAACATCAGTTATATTATTGAGATTTCTCTGCTTTACTCATTTTTTATGGAAAAGTCTTAGTGTTTTGAGTAGAAATTGTGTATGGGATTTGATCAGTCAATCAGTACTTTCGGTTTTATATTATAAAAGGACTGTGTTGAGAGCTCAATGGCGATAGTAATAGCATGCTATGTTATTTTGGTACATAGCTGTGCCAGTTTGGGTTTAAGATTATCATTTTATTACTCATCCCTTGTCCGGAGACCGTATCCGGCGACTTTAATTCCTATTTTTTCATCTTTAGTTTTAATAACATGCATCAGACCTGTATTATGCCAAAAGGTACGTAGCATTTCCTCTTATTAAATGTTAGTCGTAATTAAATTGCTTGAAAAAAAGTATTTATACTTGTTCCCTTTTAAGGAGGTCACAATTCTTTCCATATTAACCTACAACAAATGGGATTTCGTAGACCATTTCGTGGTATGCTCCAGTTCATTCAATATATTCAGCATATCATAGCCTCAAAGGAGACTACCAATTATTGGCTGATTCTCCTTGAGTCCTTGTATAACTTCACACCTGGGATGCATCGTTTCCTCTTGTATAGTATTCTTTGTGAGTTTGTTCTCCTTGCCTAAACTTAAACTCTAGGAGACCATATTGTCTAGTTTGTGTTATGTTCCAGTTCCTTCCTTCATTCATCTTCTTCTTTTCATCTTCTTGTTCTTTAGGAATACATGTTCCTGTTCATTTGACATGTTGTAAAATCAAAGCAAAATGTGTGATTCTTTTGAGCGAAATATAATAAATAAATTATTTAATAATATATATCATGTCAGAAACAATTTTGACATGAAGTTGATTACCTAGTACGCAACTTAACCAAATTTATTTTATTGAGAAACAATCGACATGCTCCTAAGTATTTTTTTTAACATGTCAAACCCATCATTTTTAAACCACTTGCTTTTTATTTTTCCGATATACTCCTCTATCCCATTATTAAGATAAGATGGTTTTTTTCCTTATCATAAAAGGTAATATGTAATGATGTGTTATTTTTTTCTATTATTTTATTATATTAGTATTATTATTGTAACTTATGTTATATTTAATGAAAAGAATGAAATTAATAGGGGTAAAATTAGAATTTTTTTTTAAAAAAAATTTAAGAATGTAATAAATATATTTTAATATATGTGAAAATCCTTTCATTGTTTTATAATATAAGATGGAGAGAGTAACAACAATACAATAATTTAATTTGTATGATGATTATAATGAATGATTTTTATAATGATAGGAAGAGATAATAGTTTATAAAATGAAAAAAATTGTGATTCACTGCTTAACCAATTTTTTTTAAATGAAGAGAGTAAGTGGATTGGGTAGCTAATTGACTTACTAGTAAGTATTTTTTTTTTTAAAACCAGTTAAAAGTAACCAATCGACTTGCTATTATTTTTTTTCTTTAAATAAATTATTTTTATTTTAACTGATTTTTTTTATTTTTTATTTTTAAATATACTCCCTCAATCCCATATTATTACGATAACATGAGTTTTTTGGTCCCATAATATAAGATAATATGTAATAATTTATCATTTTTACCTCTCATTTATCATATTATTAGTATTGTAATTTTTGTTGTATTCAATAAAAGGAGTGAAATTAATAATGATAAAATTGAAAAAAAATTTTAAGTTTAAAAATATAATAAATATTTTTAATATATATAAAACCCCTACTATTACCTTATAGAAAAAATAATAATAAAAATAATTTTTTTAAATAAACATGTTATCTTATATTATGGGGAAAAAAAAAATTCTATCCTAATAATGGGATGGAGGAGTATATTTGAAAAAGAAAAGCAAGTCGATTAAAAAAAATCATTTGTTGAAAAAAGAAACAAAACAAAAGACTTGCATTTGACTTGTTAAAAGAAATACTCTGGACCAAGTCGCTCTCTTTATTAAAAAAAAATTGGTTAAGTCACGTGCCGGTAATCGGCTTCTCCACAGTGCCACCATCGATTTTTTTATGATTAATTTTAGCTTTAAGTATTATAAATCAGTAAATTATTTTTATATATTATTAATAATTTATTTATTTATTATATTTTACTCAAAACTTATTAACAAAGAGTTACTTTAAAAATTGAACGGAATCTAATATTTTTCACTTCAAATGTTAATTTATTTTTTTCACAAAATTTAGTCAGGGACTGTATTTCATATATTTTTTCATAGGATAAGATTTTTTTGGGCCAATATATAATAAGATATTAACCATTTGCAATGCATTTACTTAAAATTTTTATGCACGTATTTTTAATAAAGAAAATATGTGAAAGAGTTTTGTTTTTTAAGTTCTAACCATATAGTGTTTTTTTCTTGGCCAGAACCATATAGTGTTAAATGTTGACAAATCTTCAAACAATTTTTATATGCCTAGAACTCATCCATAATTGAAGGAGTTCATTTCCCTGCCTTAACATTGATGAATCCCAAGACCCAAAACATCTAAAACTTTGTTTATTGGAAAAAAGAATTAAATGGACCAATATTTATAATGAGGTATCTTAAAAATAAAATTTATTTTTAAGGACTAAAAGAATTTAGATATAGGTGATAATGACAAAAGTGCCTTTATTTATTTATTTATTCATTCATGACACTTTCCTTTTGATATGTAGTTATGTACCACCTCCTTCAAATAGATAGAAATATTATTAAATATGTTTTGTTTAAAAATGTAAGAGATAAATGACTTTTATTTGATAAATTAATGTGTTTTTTTTTATTTTATCTTTAATTAAAGTAGATTTATTATTGAGTTAAAAGAGAGTTAAGTGAAAATATTAAATAAGGATATTTATGAAAAAAAATTTTTATGACATATTTAAGATGACTATTTTCTTAATTATGATGATTTAGTTATTTATTTTTTACATTTTGAAACGGATTGAGTAATATCATTATATCATATAAAATTAGAATTAGAATAAGTTGCACTTTACAGCAGCTATTTACATTGGGTTTTGAAAAATTTTGTCATGTTTTTTCTTTGATTTTGTTAGTATATTGTGTGCTATTTTTCTTTTTAAAAAAATGAATTACTTGAGCATTTGCACGGGATTGATCTAGTTATTAGATTCGGCCATTTAGATATACTTAGAGATTCACCTAATCTATACTCTTATATATCAGACAAAAGGGAAAATTACAATCTTGTAAAAAATTTAATTAAAAACCTCTAAATTTTACAATTCCTCCAAAGAACAAGGGACGAGCCCACCTAATCTAGTTTTATCTTATCAAAATATTTTAAAAATAATTTATTTTAAGATTATAATTTGTAACATCTTAAATTATTAAAATATTTTTAATTTTTTATTTTTAAGTAATAACTAGTATATGACCCATGAAATGTATGCCGTGTTTTTTAAAATAAAAAATAGTCATATATAATAGATCATAACATTAATTTTTATGTTTAATCAGTACATTACATTTTGATAAAAAGAATTTCATCATAATACATTAATCTTTCAAATTGATAATAAGTATACATAATTATAGTTAACAAAGCTAATCATCATGTTGAATTGTTATGATACATAAAAATTTTAAAAAGTTAATTGTTAAAATAAATTGCTTAATCTAAATTAAACAAATAAGAATGAGTATTAAATTACATAAACAACAATATAAATAGGGCACACAGCATAATCTAATTAAATAAGTTTTTGAATATTTCTCTATACATAATATTAGAGGTTGTATCTTTTACTTGATTTCCTCATCAAGAATTAATATCTTCAAACCTTCTCTGCTACATACACATACACAAAAGATTACAACATATAATTGATCATGTGTAAATATAGGCCTCGACAAGTTACATAAAAATTTTAAAAGTTTTAATTGTTAAAATAAATTACTTAAATCTAAGTTAACTCTTGCAACTATATGTGTTGAATTTTTAGCTTGTTTGTTACTATTTAACAATGATTAAATAGTCAAACTATTTAGTATACATTATATAATATTTGGAAACTAAATATAAATTAAACAATAATATTCAGGACGCATGTAACAAATCTAATTACATAATTTGTGGAATATTTCTCTATATATAGTATTAGAGATTTATCTTTTGTGTAATCATCCTTATTAATAATCAAAATTGTTGCAATAATCAAAATTGGTAGGGTCCAATGTCTAGCTTTCATTATGTCATGAATATATTTTTTACCATTGTCTAATAACTTAAGAACATAGCATACTTTAAGAAAATAAGGATATACATCATAAGTTGTTCATCCTCATATAAAGTACACCATTTTCGAAACAAAATTTGTTTGTCATTGCTTTTTGATAATCTTGAGTCTATATCTTACATGTGGTAGATTAAATTATTTAATTCATTCAACCTCTAGTTTATAATTGGTTGACTTAGTTGATTAGTTGATCCGTGACCTATGATAAATCAAATTATTTAATTCATTTAATCCGTGATTTATAATAGGTTCATATGTTCGATTAACATTTTGATCTATTCAACTCATAATTTATATTCAACCCTATGACCAATGATGGATTAAATTATTTAAATCCTTAATTTCATATTTTATATTAGGTTCATCAGTTCTACCTGTAGCTTGTAGTGAATTAAATTATTGTTCAACTTGTAATTTATAATTGGTTAACTTGTTCAACCCATAACCTATGGTGAATTAAATTATTTAACTCATTTAACCCGTAATTTATAATAAATTTATCTGTTATTCCGTATAATTGGTTGACTCATGATTAGTTGACTTATTCAACCCATGACTTATGGTAAATTAAATTATTTAACTTGTTCGATTCGTAACTTATAATAGCTTCATCAGTTTAATTAACATGTTCACCGATTCAATCAATACTATTAACCACTTTGTATGCTACAAAGACATTTTTCAGCCCTTAATATTTGAATAAAATATTTAAATTATTTAATTAGATTGTTAATGAAGGTTGAAGTTTCAATTTAAAATAAAAAAAATGAATTAATTGGCCTACCCAATAAAAAAATCCAATTATTTGTTTAATGTAACAAAATATATGCAATTCAATATAACATAATCAATGTTAGTGAAAAAAAATAACATAATCAAACTAACATTACATTATCAACAAATACACTAATATAATTTTGATAGAAAAATTATTTCCATATAATATATGACTACATGCGAGAATAAATTTTCATACCATTTTTTCATAAATATTGCACATGACATTTATTTTACTTTAACATGTCTTAAACTTTCATTAGACTACAAAAAATTAATCAAACTTTTAATAATTTTTCAAAAATTTTATATAGAAATACATTAAAAATATCAATTTAATTATAATAGATTTTAAGCATTCCAATTTTAGAGCTTTAACTACCTATTACAGGTTATAAATAATGTGGAATAGGATAAACTAACTCATTTTTTAATAAGCTGAAATTTTATAGCTCAACCTATTAGGTGCAAACTAATAGGCCAACGAGGCTAATCCTCTTTCTATGTTTTTAATAAATTATTTTAAACATAATATTAATTTTTAGACTTTTAACTATTGAAAATGATATTTCAAATTTTTTTCAATTCTTCAATTTCTATTTCACAAAAAAATTTAGTTACTCATCAAATATATAAATAAAAAGTTTACTCATTGAAATATCATCTTCAACACAAAAGGTTATTAAAAAAAAAAAAGAAACATTAACACTGTTATGTCTTGCATCATTGTTATTATTAGGCACTTAATCAAGTGGTAAAGGACTTGACCAGCATTCTTCGGGGTTGAGGTTTCGATTCCTGAGGAGTGCATCAGCGTAAAAAATAAGCCATCTAAGAGGGTTTCCCATTGGTACCGTCGCCAGCATAAAGTCCCACAATAAAAATGAACCTAGGATTAGTCTAGGACGGGCTATGAACCCAGATTATCTCAAGGTACAAGTAGCAAAAAAAGAAGAAGAAATATTTCACAATAAAAATGAACTTGCTTCTCCTCCTTCGCTATCTTTTGTTGCTACAGTAATTAAATCCATAAGCAATCAGCAAAGCAATTTGAATATATATATATATATATATATATTAGACACACACAAACATATAAATAATTATTTAAAAATTGTGTTTATGTCAAATTTATCCCCACAAACACCATCCTGGCCAATCAAAGATTTGTGCTTCCTCTGAAACACTTTAAAAAGTAGGCTAGCATGGCTAACCTATAGGCTATGTGGGTTGGACAAAATGGACCCACATCAATGTATGTTCTCAATTTTGCAATTTAATCAGGCTAAATGAGTTGGGCTGGTGATCTAATCCGTGTTTCTAACTCTACCCAGTTTAAAAGTTTCAATTTAAAATAGTCAACATTAAATAAAATTTAAATGTTGATATATTCTCACTCAAATATAAAATTAAATGCATATTGATGCTTAGTAATCACAACAATTATATAATATTACCCAATTCAATAATTTTTCAAAAAACATATAGCAAATTTATTTTATAATCTATATTAATTAGTTATAAAATTTCCTCCCTAAATTAGAGTACAAAAGCATAAAAACATAAGACAAAGTAATCCATGCATCCTCGCAGCATGTTCTCCCCATCATTGCAAACTTGTGTAGATAAATCAAATTGCTAGATAGTGTGATGTGAACTTTATTTTTATATACTATATTGAACATATAATGATACCCATGCTGACAATCTACATTCTGAGAGGACATCATCTTGATATTAGCTGGTCCTGCATTTTTGGGTGGAATGATCCTCAGATTGAGATAATAGATAATTTGTTTCTTCTATGCTACCTGGTTTGGTTCTCTAACCCTTTTATTAGTAGTAATGATTTTGTTAGTTGGTTGAAAAATATTCTTTCATGTGATTTTTGTAATGACGATCAACAAAGAATACAGTTGATTATTATTGTTTTATCCTATATTTGGAAGGTTAGAAATGAAGTTTTTCACAATTCAATAAATTAAAATTATTGCAAAAGTTAGACATCATTCAAGCTCCATTCATTTAGCTTACCTGCTGAAGAAAGATCGAGTCTTTGCTCAAGTGGGGACTGCAAACAGTGATTTAAGTTTGATTGTATTAATTGTATCAAATCCATAACCTATTATTATATAGCTATTTTTTTTAGTGTAGTAAATCCATTTGTTGTCATGGGATTTTGGATTTTACGAATCATAGTGATGAGGCTCTTAGCACTTAGCAGCATGTGAATAGGTTCTTTTGTAAAGTTTTTTACCATAAACATCAAGATATTTTATACAATTTACTTGATTACTTAATACTTAATTTAAAAAAATATTTGGTATTGTTTGGTTTTAAAAGTAATTGACAGTGGGAAAGAAAAACAATGATTTATTTTTTGTTTTTAATCATTTTCGTGTTATTTATTATTGTTGTTGTATCTACAATTGCAATGTGTAATTTTTTTATTATTAAATTGTGTGAAAAAGATAATGGAAGAATTAAAAATAAAAGTTTTATTCCCCAAAATACTAGTGTAGCACATTTTTTTTAAACCAATGAAACATTTTTTTAGTAGTCCTGTTTATGCTAGGCTTTTAATTTCATAGTAACTGATGTCCATGATGTTACATGACATTTAAAATTGACTTCTTATGCTTATGCTCATGTTATATCTTTCACACATTATACTTAATTACCACCCAGCGGCCAGCGTTAGGGGTGTTCACTATGTTAGGCCGTTTGGTTGGCACGGTCCTTGCTAGTCACTTTGGGCCGGCCCAAGCTAGCCTACGAAAGTGGGCCAGGCTAAGCTGAGTTGAGGTGTTGTCTGGTGGCATGATAGATTATATTTTATATTTTAGGAACAATTGATCATTTTATCCTTATAGTTTCATACTTTTTTCAAGTTAGTCCCTATAGTTTAAAAAGATACAAATCAGACCCTGAAGTCTAAACTGTTACCTACGTTGATCCTCAAACTTTAGAAATACAAGGAGGTCATCCTTGACTTGTCCCATGTGGCATTGACGATGTTAAATTGTGCTGAGATGGCAAACTGATGTATTAAGTGGAGTATGACTCTACAGTTTTTTCTTTTCTTTTTTTTTTTAAATAAAGATACATATCAGATGAAATGCATGGCAGAAAGCTTGAAGCTTGTTTGTGTTCGTGCAACCAGAACATCTTCGCAGTCATCGCTTCACCATTCACTGCTTGAAGCTATCAGAATCCTGCAATTTCTACTCCCTTTCTGTTAGATTTCTTGTTCTTATTCGAGTTCCCTTTTGTTGGATGGCGTCTAAAACCAGGTATCGTGCAATGGTTACGATTTCTCTTCCCCTTCCCTTCGATTTCTCCTTCCAATCAGTTTTGTGTGTGGTAAGGTTGCGATTTTTCCTTCCCTTCTCTTGAATTTCTCCTTTTATTTGTTGGTTCATTGTTGTTTCTTGCAGATTTGAAGTGAGTCTTAAAGTTCTTTCTCTTCATCAAATTAAAGGAGGGAAAGGATAATTGGTACTTTTTGATGTAGTTTGCCTCTGCAATTTGGAAGGTGACAGATTGCTTGGGATTAAAGCATTCTTCTAGCATTACATTAAACTTATTATCAGTTAATTGGCCGTTGTTGATGATACATGAGGGAAGTATGGATATTGAGATATATTTGTAAATATATCAGTTTTATCTTTTTTTTTCAACCAACTTATCAGTTTTATTTGAGTATTGGTTTTAGATAGATTTATAAGTTTTTGGCTTTGCCAAGGTTCATGGTATTGGTGTTGTATAGACATTGGGACTGTGATTATGTTTCATTGGCACTGATTTGTAGTTGAACTGAATGTACCATTTGGGATTGTGATTTTACTAACTGACACTGATTGTGTACATATTGTAGTGATTATGTCATTGCTCTTTGTTGTAGAAAATTGTAGTTACCATGGAGCTGTGATTTCTTAGTCTGGTATGATGGACCAATTCCCAAGGGTGCATTGGAGATGATGAAAGAGCAAGGGAAGACTATTGAAGAATGCAAGAGAAGATTGAAGATTGCCACATTGAAGGAAGGTTCTCCACCCACTTAGATCCCCATCAATTGGTATTAGAGTAGATGTCAACTTTGGGAAAGCTACCTGTGGAGGGTTTTAATCAAAAAGGAAGCCGAGGGAATGAATTGTGCAATTTTAAACCTAGCTATATGTGTCTTCGTTGATTATGTAACTTAGTAGGCTTGGTTATATCGAGAATGTTTGCTATATATTTATGCTCTCAAGCTTGCAATTATTGGTGCATTGTTGCATATTGATAATGTCCATCATTTAGTCAGTAGTTAATATTTAAAAAAAATAATGAAATGTGTGTATTTTACTTTTGCTTTTGGTTAGAAGATAAACAATTTTCTGGTAGTCTATAATAATTATTTGTTGCTTTTCTCAGCTCAATGTTGAGCATATGGATGATGATAAAGGCAAGGTAATTATTTAGGATTGCACAAAGAACGGGCAAAATTGGGTTGATAATCAACCGGATACCCGATTTTTATAAGATTGGGTGAAACTGGGCCAACCCAGCATATGAGATTGAGATTGGCTTAATCTTAAAAGGTATTTAAAAATAAAAAAAAGTTAATTTTATTTATTAACAAAAGTATAATTACATTCATGTAAAATGTATTTTCTTAAAAAATAATATTTGTTAAAATTATAAATACTTAATAATAATTCATTAATTTTATCCAACATTAACAAATCAATCTAAAATTTTAAATAAAATTAAAAAAAAATTAAATTCTTAAAAATATTCACAATAATAATATACCTAATTTATTTTATATGTTGTATCAAGAAAAACACTATATAAAATGTTTTAAAAAAATATATAAAATTATATATATATACCGGGACTGGGTGAGATCGGGTTTGTCCTCAACCTGGTATCCCAACTTGACCCGATCTTTAAGACCAACCTAGTGTAGGACCAGACCTACCGGGCTACGGGGTTAGTTGAGCACCACTGTAATTATTATATCAATAAGCTATTGATTTTTTTTTTTCAAATACATATATATATATATATATAATTTTAATATAAAGATTTCATTTGATACTTTAGGGCTCGCTTGATATGGGGAAAATAAGGAAATGAAGTTAAACTTATTGGGAAGTGGAATAATTAATGTTGTTTGGTTAAAAAAATTTAAAAGTTCTTGGGAAATTAAACTTAACTCGGGAAGTAGAAATTCTCAAGGAAAATCCAATAAAGTTTTACTCCCCAAACATTTTATAATATTTTTCTAAAAGAACCTTAATTTCTTAATTAATTTTTTGAATAGATAGAGTATTTATGTCTTTAAAATTAAAATATCATATATTTATTTAAAAAATTATTTTAATTTTTTAAGAAAATAAAAAATAAAATAAGCAGAATATATATAAACTTCTCCGGGAAGTATACTTTCTGGCACATTACTTTCCGTTCATTATATCAATCGCGCCCTTACCCGTTAGGTTAAAAAATTATGTTTTAAATTTTTGTATATGATAAATATATGAGTGACAAATTCGCTCAAGAAAAATTGCTGATTTATTTTATCAAAAAAATTGTCTCAATTTATCATATACAAAAATTTAAAACATAATTTTCCTGTTTTATTTCATTGAAAGTTTGGATATAAGTTTTCAATAATTTTTTTTTACGTTAACTTTTCTACATTTTCTGTTAACTTGTTTCTCCCCGTATTTACTTTTTCATATATTTTTATTTCTTTAAAATTTTGAATTTGCAATTTCAATAGTTTTTTCATGTTAACTTTCCTATTTATTTTTTTAATTTTTCTCTCCCCAAGTTTAAATCTCCCTCCCCCTTTGACCAAATGAAATTTATTTTTTGCTTACTAAATAAAATTTAAATATTACAGTTGTTATCTTTTAGAATTATTTCATTAGAGTGATTTACGTTATCTCTTTTTTTCACATTTTTTGTTTTAAATTTATTATTTTAAATTATTTTAATTGCCTATTTCTGATTTTAACTTCTTCGTTATCCTAATGTTTTTATTATCTGAACTCCCTATCTATTCCCCTCTCCCTCTAACGTTATCTATCCTTTTTTTTCTTTCTAATTTTCTATTATTTTAATTTAATTTCCTTTCTTCAATATTTCGGGCTACGATTTATGAGCAGTTATCTAAACTTCTCCATATTTTGGGACCAAATCTTATCTTCGTAACCAATCTAGAAACGTTGTTGGAAGTTTTTTTTTTTAATCACCTACATCCTACAATGTAATCAAAATGTTAACAATGGGTCGTTTAAACTTGAGATAATAAAATAAAAAAACCATGACAGAGATTTACATAAAAAAAACAAAACAAAGCATAAGTGAAAGACTTGCTTATAAAATTTCATCTCTTTCGCTTGCTCCTTGCAAAATCCAGAGGATTCACCCATCATTTGCTCTTTCTGCAACCATAATTCTTCACAAAAAATGGTAACAATTAGAGCAAATAAGAGAAGGATAGAGAGAGATGTACGTGCTGACCTTAATTATATTGTTGTTGAGGTGGCAAATGGCAACCTGTAACATATATGTGCTTCCCAAAGAATGCAGAAAAAATCTCACCTCTTCTTGATTGAATGAAAAAGCCGGATGATGAATTAGTGATGTGATGATGAAATAGTTCATATATATAATTATATAACTAACGAACTCATATATTAGAAATTAATAAAAATCAGTCAACTCATAATTGTGGGATTAATTTGATGGATACCATGTTCAAAGCGTTATTAGTATTTTATTTTTTCTATCTTTTCAAATATGTACTTAATATTTTTGTAGGTACAATTTAAGGAAAATTGTAAGTAAAATTATATAACTAATGAACCCAAATTGCAGAAAATGAAAATCAATTGATAATAGTAGGATTTGATAGAATGCAACTTATGCTTGCTTCATATAGGCGTGGGTTCAAATTTTGTTACCCTTCAACTTGTCTTAACATTGGTGAATCCCAAGACTCAAAGACATCTAAACTTTTGTTCATTGAAAAAAAATTAAAGGGACTAATATTTATAATGAGGTGTCTTAAAAATAAAATTTATTTGAGGACTAAAGAACCTTAGCTATGGATGGCAATGACAAAAGTGCCTTTATTTATTTATTCAAGACACTTTCCTTTCCATTGTAAAATCATATTATATAAAATTATAATTAGAATACGTTGCAATTTATAGCTACTATTTACATTGGGTTTTGAAAAATTATAATTGAGATATTTTTCAAAATAAATATTGTAAACATAAAATAAAACTCTAATTACCATGCGTTGCTTTCAAGGTCATGGGCAAAATGATGATGATTGATTTAATTAGTTAAAGCATTTTTTGATGAGCGTGTCTAATTTAATTTATGAATTATTCTTGAACAAGAGAGAGCCTAAATGATTTTTTATAAATAAAATGTTTTTAAAATTTTGAAATAAATAATTACAACCTTAAAAATAAAACTTATAGAATAAGATTTATTTTTAAGAATGTTATTATTTATTTTAATATTTTAAAACATTTTAAGTATAATTCTAAATTAAAGGATTATAAGACAAATCATAATTTTCTGTTAAATATTTAACTATATTAAAAATTAGGAAATTTTTTTTGTAGTTTAAAAATTAAAAAATTATAATGAAACTTTTTAAAATTAAAGGACTAAGAAGAAATCTAACTCAAAATAAAAGAATTAATGTGCACTTTTATCTTATTAATTAAAAACCTATAAATTTTACAATTCCTGAGAATGACAAAGGACGAGCTCCACCTAATCTAGTTTTATTTTGTCAAAATATTTTAAAAATAATTTATTCTAAAATTATAATTTTTAACGTCTTAAATTAAATTAAAATATTTTTAAATTTTTTGTTTTTAAGTAATAATTATTTATTTTAACTCTTAAAAATATGTTAATTATAATTACAATTATTATTATTATTAATTAGTATAGATAGATTTTTAGCATGTTTTTGCTTAGAGACAAATTTAGTAAGTTTTGGACTCTTCTTAAATTATTATAACGAAATTTTAAAAAATTTAAAACTAAAATGAAACTTTTTGGCAATTAAATGATGAAATATTAAAATATATATTTTTGCCAATTAGATATATATATATATATATATAAGGTAATAGGGTGGGAACATGTTAAACCCTTTTCATGCATCTAAGGACCTGGTCTGTTTAGAGTCTAATCTGACTTGACCTATCAAGGCCTTAAAAAAGACCTGTTTTAGTAAATAGACTTAGCTGATATACTTTAAGCAACCTAAAGCTTAATAATATAATATAATATAATAATATATCATTTATAATATAATACACTGTAATTAAATTAATTTGTTAATTTATTAATAAATATATATTATTATTTATTCTACATATTGAGATGTTTTGAATAAAGAATTTAATTTATATGAAGACTTGTTCAGTGTGAGCCTCCTACGATCTCCAGGCTGTATTAAGAATTTTCAAAGGCTATGGCAAAATTATTAAAAAAAATTTTTAGTAGTAACAACCATTATAATTATTATTCTATAAGAAATATAAGTTTGAAAATGAATATAATATATAATTTAATATGTCAATTGGAGTATTAATTTTTTCTATAAACATTTCTCATAATAGCTTTAATTATTATTAAATATGAATGTTAAAGGCTCAAAATGTTCACTACAACTTTAAAATTTTTCAAGATTGATATAATTGTATTTTTTTTTCTTTTGTCAACAATACAAGTTTTTCTACCAATTGATAAAAGAAATTGAAAAAAATATTTATATCAATCTTAATATGATAATTAAATAGAGATAAATGATGAAAAATATTAGAAATTTTTTTTGAATAAAATAGATTTAATTTAAAGAAAAGGGATTAGTTGAGATAAATTTAAAATATCAATAAAGACAAATAATCATGTGCATATTGGAAACGAAAATTTATTTATATTATACTTAAAAATAATTATCTAATCTCTTATTTTATACTCCCTCTTGTCCTTAATATAAAATTCTTTTAACTGAATCATATGGATTAAGAATTAAAATTAAAACTAATTAACTATCTCGATTTCTCAAAAAATTTCAATATTTTTCTAAAACTATTTTTATTTAATTTCTTTCTCTTTTTCTTTTAATATATTAAATATGGATATTTTTTTTGGAAATATATAATAAATACTATCTTGTATATTATAAAGGTATTATATGTATGATCAGAACAAAAGGTCGGAGTATATTTTTTTAATTATATTATTTTTATATCTTTATATATATATATATATAATATTCTAATTATATATGTGTGTATTAGGGCCCTAGCCGGTTGCCTTGACCATTTAAAGGCCCGCACGGCCTCGCCTCGGAGTTTCCGACTTCATCTCCATTCTCCAGTTGCTCCCGTTCAGTGCGACTAGCCGACTCTGCGACCTTCAACTTTGTCTCCTGCAACCTCCGACTTGGGCTCTGTTCTGTTCCTCCCGTCGCTTCCCTCTCCCCATTGCTGCTGTAACTGCGAGCTGTGACTCCGACTTCAACTCTGCGACTACGAGCTGCGATTAGGTACGTCTTCTTGGCCTCCCTCATCTCTCTTGCTCTGTATTTGCGACTGTGTTATTAGATCCCTCATCTCTCTAGTTATTGCTTGTTGATTTGTCTTCAGATTCCTCTATGGTATGCCAGTTCTTTAACCTTAAGATTTATCTAATGCATTTATCTTGTTAAGTCTTGAGAGAATATTCTTACCTGGATTTCTATTTTTACTTTTAGCATTAATTTCCTTCACTTATATGCTCTTAAGCCTCGAAGCAAGAAAAAATCATTCTCTCAGTTCACTTTTTATATGTGTTTTTCATGGTCAATCACTTTTTATCATCTTAAGGGTCCTTTTCCCGCTATGTAGCCCCATTGGAATATCGCTGAGATATGCCACTTTTATCAGTCTCTTACCGATAGATATGAAGTTTTCAACCGGTGGGTTAATCAAGAACAGCTAATATATATGCTTTTCATTTTCAAGTTGTGAGAACTAACCCTCTGTTGTACCATTCATTTTTTAATCTGTTTCTTCCAGATATTAAGTATATGTGAACCAAGAATAACTATTTATGTTCAATTTATGTAAACTTCATTGTGTTCAATGTAGCTTACTACGTGTTAATTGGTTGAAAAGTTTGCAGATCAGGTATATTTAATATGGTTCATATTGGTGCCACCTCTGGCACCTTTTCATTTTATGATTGATTGCCAACAAATATATACTCAAACAGAAAAGCTGTCTCCCTTCATTTATGAAATTTGGAGCTCCTTATTTTGATAATGGAGGCTTGGAGCATTTTAGATGGTCATGGAATCATGGGGATGAAATGTGAATTGCTCTGAGTATGTCATTTTCTTGAGCACTGATGGGATTAGGCATCTAATGTGTAATATTTTCATCCTCAAATCCAATAGTTGCTTGCAAGATTAAAAAGATAATTGAGCAATTTCATGTCATTAGAAAGATAAGAGAGCAATTTCATGTCATTGTAGAAAATATGTCTAAGTTGAATTAGTCAAAGAAACATACTTGTTTACTTGCTTTCTCTCTTATTAATTCTTGGTTGGGCCATATTGTTGTGCTTGGGATTGTTTGATATTGATGTAGGCTTATATTTGGGATTGTTTCATATTGATGTAAGCCTAGATGGCCTAAGCCTTCAAGCCTATTTAACTTTAATTAGGTTTCAAGTCAAACTAGACCTTTTGAAGGTTCAGGTCTGAGTCTAAATAAAGGCATGATATAGGCCAACAGGGCAAGATTAAGCTTAAGACCTACATGGCAGGCTTGGCTTGTTTAGACAAGGCCTGATCTATTTTCACTCTTAGAAGATAATACACTAAACATTGTTGTTGTTGTTTTATTATCAGCCCCAATCCAATACCTTAAACCCTACTACTAACATTCTTACTCTCCACACTCACCTTCTTCTTTTGCTCCTTGTTCATCCTTCACGTTGTCGTTGCCTGACTCCCTTCGTGGCGTCACTCTGCTCAGTTGTTCTCCGTCATCTTAGAGGAAGAACAAGAAGGGATTTCTAATCATGGCGTCCAGGCCAGAGCTGCTCGCTCCACCTGAGATTTTCTACGATGATACTGAAGCTCGCAAGTACACATCTTCTTCGCGCATCATTGAAATTCAGGTGCTTTCCTCTAGAAATCACGTTATATGTGCTGGTTTTCTTTGTTCTTAGAAGTCCTGGTGCTCTTACTCCCCTTGTTGAATTAGTAAATGATATAATTTGCTTGTTTTGCTTTCGGTTTTGAAATTCTTAATAATTCCCTTTCATGTGTTTAAAGGCGATGCTTTCTGAAAGAGCTCTGGAACTACTTGCTTTGCCCGATGATGGCATTCCCAAGTTACTCCTTGACATTGGTAAAAATTCTCTCATTTTCTATGGGAAAGATCTTATTGAGTTGTTATTAATGGACTTCCTTACAATCACATGTTTTTCCTTTTTCTTTTTTATTTTTTTTTCCTCAGTAGAAGGATCCTACCTTTCTTCAATTTCATAAGGGTTATATTTTTTGTTTAGCATTGTTACCTGAGGTTATAATAATTTCATCTCAACATAAATTAATCATGATAACATTTTCCGCTGAACCTCTTCACAGTTTTGGTTACCAAATTGCTAATTTGCTATTATACTGCCGTGGCCACATCTTGTTCATTTGTGATAATAACTTGCACCATAGCTTTTTCAGGCACTATAGCTGGTAGTTGTGGTAGATGTACTATGTCAAATTTTTTCATCAAGTTCCCTTATAGGTTAACCTGTTAAATTGTGCCTTTAGGGTTCCCCTTGACATGACCATATTATAAAATACAGATTTCATGTGTTAACTATTACATTGGAGTTTTTCAAGTCATTACTTGAGTAGACTTTGTTAGATTGTGGAATTAGGACTTTTCTGACGTTTAACTGTTTCATCCCTAGAGCCTATGGTTTTATGAGCATTTTAATTTTTTTTATTCATTTGTTACATAGCTTAAGCTCAAATGTATAATTACATTGCCATGCCTTTCTGTAGGTTGTGGATCAGGACTAAGTGGAGAGACACTCTCAGAGAATGGACAACACTGGATTGGTCTGGACATTTCATCGTCAATGCTTAGTGAGTCAATTATTTATATAGTCAATGCTTAGTGAGTCAATTATTTATATAGTCAATGCTTAGTGAGTCAATTATTTATATAGTGAACCATAGAACTTGCGATCAAAATGATCCTTTCAATTTATTTATTTTGCTTTTTAATTTGTGATCTTTTTGATTAATTCTAGATATTGCACTTGAGCGAGAGGCTGAGGGAGACCTTTTACTTGGTGATATGGGTCAGGTATTTAGGGACTATCCATCACTGGATGCTTCTGGATTACCTGTATCTGTTTCATTCATTTGTTTCTATTTATACTCTGCCTTTTGTGATCATAATTGCCTGACAATCCATATTTTATGTGAAACTGATAACTTTTTCTAAGAAAATAAGATGCCTACTCTGTAATTTTCTTTTTAGTGTTTATTTATCTTTCTTCTGAAATGGTTTCAGGGTTTAGGGCTTCGTCCTGGAGTTATTGATGGTGCCATCAGCATTTCTGCTGTTCAGGTTGGCTGCCATTATTTTGCTCACGATGTTAATTTTTAGAGCTTTCTTTATGATATTCATTACATAAACCTAATATTTACTATGATATTACATTTTCTAATTGACACAATTTAAGTGTAATTTTTTAGATATTTGCTATTAGGTTCTCCAATCAAAACATGTAATATGATTTTTTATTTTACAACACTATATTATATCATTGGCTCTTATATATTTCAAAAATATATATGTTCTAATAATGCTAATGCTTTACTACCATGCTTGATTGGGCTTTTTTCTCATTTACTTTATCTCTTATTTTGATGGACTTCTATATCATGATGCAGTGGTTGTGCAATGCTGATAAATCCTCTCACAATCCAAGATTAAGATTGAAGTATGTTCCTGCTCTTATTTATTGGTCTGGAATTCTATTACTCTATACTTGAGCATGTTCATGCATATACTTGCATTTGTCATTAGTTTTTCCTCTTTTTCATATTACTCTACTAAAATTTGACGATGCCGAAGTTCATCACAGTTCCTCGGTGGCACCTATAACAATACTTCGTTTGAACTTGTAGGGCTTTCTTTACATCTTTATACAAATGCTTAACAAATGGAGCTAGAGCAGTGTTTCAATTGTATCCTGAAAGTCTACAGCAGCGTGAATTGATTTTAAATGCTGCAATGCATGCTGGATTTTCTGGTGGTATAGTTGTGGATTATCCTCACAGGTACAAATGATTCCAGTACAAATATAGGCTTATTTGTTTCATGCTAATGATTCACTAGTAAAACATGTTTCACATTTTTAGCATTTGGTCTCTAATCAGCACAACATCTTCTATCTTCCAGTGTCTCGTGAAGTGATCATATATTCTGGTCAATGAAAATTAGTCCTTCAATACGAGAATAAACAATAAGTTGCTCTCTATCTCCTTTCCTTAAATGTGGAATTGATTTTCTGGAACAAAATCAGCCACATAAAATAGAAATGCATATTCTAATTGTTTCCTTTTTTGGCTAGTTTTTTCTTTCAAAAAGCATCATATATACCACATATCCTTGAGTGTGTTGTTGGTGTTGCACTAACTGGAGAACAATTGTCTTGTGATAGTACAAAGAGGAGGAAAGAATTTCTTGTCCTCACATGTGGTCAACGATCAATAAACACATCCGTGACCGAGGGCAAAGGTGAAGATGGGGAGAGTTGCTCCGACGATGAAAGTGAAGATGAAGAGAATAAAACGGTTTGTCTTGCCACATTAGCAAAGTCCATTCAGGACCATAAGAATATCTATAATCTCTCTCTCATGAGAGAACTTCTTGAAGCCAGCATTCGTACCATACTGAAGATCATCTCTATTTTTTTTTTTTTTAAAATTCTTAAACTTGCAGATATGTATCTCAGACAGGCATAGACCTAAGAAGAAGCAGAAACAGAATAAGAGTGGGAAAGGAAGGGGATGGATACTGAAGAAGAAGGAACAGTTGAGAAGAAGAGGAAATGTTGTGCCTCCAGACACCAAGTACACAGGTCGGAAACGCAAAGATCGCTTTTGATATTGTTTGGCATTTGCCTCAGAACATACTTGTTTATATTAAATAGGTTACTTTTATGGAACAATTTTGTGGGTTCGGATTAGCTGCTTTTTTTTGGATCGCTAGCCACAAGATTTTGTATTCTTACTTTACCTATAGCGCTTCGTATTTCGTGAGGCCTGAGCGTATTTATATTATATTTAACTCCCATGGAGATGGTTGTCTTGGAATTGATATTTTAGAAAATTTAGGATATAATGATAATTTTTGGTAAAAATATAGTGGAAGTTTGTATATTTGTTGAATGTTTTTTATTTTTTTGTTCAATGGGTTTTTGACAGTTGCAATTAACATCTCTTTGGGATCGTTAGCCCATTTGGCAAAAGGTTGTGTCTGCATTTTTCCTTTTATGCTTTGTAATCAATGAGCACATATTTAGGTGTTATCGAGTTGTTTGTTTTGATACCCAAAATAAAAAAGTGGAATGAAATATATAAAATAAATTTTTTTTCTAATTACTTATCTTTGTTTTTAGTTTAGAGAAGTAATAGAAAATAAATACTAAATAATGTTTATACCCTTAGATAGATATAGGAAGGATAACTCCTAGAAAGTAACAGTTTAAAATACAAAATCAGAGCAGCATTTCTCTCTGAAAAAGAAATCCGGGATAGAGACTAAATTAAATAAAAATATATTTTTCCAAAGTCCTGCTGTTGATTAATGTAATTTCTGGAACAGCAATCAGTGTCAATTCACAAGCACAGATCAGGCCTTGAATTTTTTATTTTTAATGTTCAAGGGCAACGGGAGTTGAAAGTCGTCAAGCATACGAAAAATCAGTTCAACTTAATTGTTATGCCAACCTTAGCAGCCACATTTATACACCCAGTAATCACCCTCATACAGGGTGAACAAAGGAAAATAGCAGGGGAGACCCAGCACCTTGTTGGGATGGTCTTCCCAACAATTCTGATTATTCCGGCCTCTCTTGTTTCCTTCTCAAACTCAGGATGCATTGTTTTTTACTCTTGTCCATACGAAGTTGTAAAATATTTACTTGGCGTGCTTTTATAGGAAAAAATAATCCTAGAAACTCTATATAACTATATCAACAAAAAACCTATAAAGCAGTCATGAAAGAGGGTACATGGGCTTCAATCGATCCTGAATATTTTGCCTGTATCTCCAAGAAAACCACACACTTAATATAGCAGATCTGGTATACTAATTTTACATAGGGAAGCATTGCCTTCCAAATAATTTATAAATAGTTTGAACCAATGTTTTGTGGATGGCTTAGAATTACATTCAAGTCTCAATATTTATGTACTAGTGTCAATTGAAGCCATCATCTGGGACGCTGCGCGGTGCACATACAAAGCCTCAGAAGTTACAGCAAAGGTTCATTCAGATGCAGGCCCAAAGATCAACTTTTCATCTATCTCTGGTGATCAACGACGCCATATGTCAGTTGTATCCATTTCATGCCACAGCAGCACTACAGGAGAATCACATTCCTGTATTGCCATCATGATTCAAGTGCTTGATTCTCTGCATGCAACAGAAGTATAGGATGAGAGGCATACAGGACAACACTTCAAGGATGAAATAAAGGGCACTGTAAGGCCGAAAATCTAATTGTTCTGATCAGATATTCAGTGATTGGAAGTAGGGAGATTCGGTTGCAGTATATCTTGTTCATCTTACCATCATTTCTAGTTTAAGAGAATTAAAATCCCCAAGTGGCTATTCCTAAAGTGCTCTAAATGCTAGTTTCAACACGAAAACAGTGGCACTAGTAATCCTGAAAAGAATAGATAGGAAATTTTATGGTATATAAATGTGGGTAAAGAAAATCCTCAGGCTTTCTGCTAAGGGTGCCCAACTATTGAAGGATTACTTCAGTGCTGCAAATAAATCAATCCAGGCATAATCAAAGAAATCAGTTGAAAAGGTAGTTTCACAAAGTTGAAACATGAAGAAAAAATAAGGCTACCGGACTCCTCACCATCAATGACCCGCTTCCCCATACCACTGATTACATATACATGGTAATAAATGACAGGTAAAGTTGATACTTTACATAGTCTGGTTTTTCACTATAAAGAAACAAGATTTTCTCTCTGTTTTTTTTCTGAAGGAACATCCAACCTAAATATATAATTTCAGGAATTGCCTTATCTTTTTCATTAAAAAGAAATTGCATTTTCTTTATCTAAAAGTCTAAAAGAACTAAAATTTACTTCCAACAAAAGCTTACCTTCTCCAAACAATTGTTCCACCCGAGCCACAATATGCTTTCCGTAAGTGTATTTCTTCAAAGCATGTGCATGAGCTCTTATGCGAGAAACTAGAACTGATCGTTGAGTTTCAGAACATATCTCAATTATCTTCTGGATCACATAGTTTGCAAATTGGTCTTTCATCATTGTCTGCAACAAATATCAAACATGATTTAATAAGCAAAAGTACAAGTTACAAATTGCTTGAACCATACCGTCTATGAATTGAAAATACATGTACCATACCAGATATAAATTGATCCGATTAGTTAGCATAATTCATATCACATGTAATACTAAAATTTCTACCCCGGAGATAATTTGAAAGACCTAGATGACAACAGATAAGGCATATTATCGTAAAAAATTGTTCCAAAACATAATGACCCTAGATTAATTTTAAGGATGAATGACATAATTAGAATGAAACACAACTCTAAACAGTAAAATAGTAATGCTGCCCCAAATTAGATCCCAGTCACTTCAATCCTTATATTTCAGTTTGTAATCTCCAGTCACCATTTTCCATCAGGTAACAAGTCCCTAGGTCCAGCTTCAACAGCACCCAATCAGTCAATACAACATTTGTTGATACTATGAAATGATGGCTGACTGCATCAACTAAAATGACCACTATTGAGCCTGCAGTCAACTCAATTACTATTACTAAATCCAATTCACTTCAAGGAGTATAAAGCAGTCGTATACCTTAAAGGTTGATAGATATTCTGAAACTAATACTGTCCAATTAGCCTGGTACAGTTAAACTTACCAATAAATTATCACTTCCATCATCATGCCCAAGAATCTCTGCAATCAATAACTCCCGTTCAGTTGCATCACCATGCTTCAAACATTTCTCAACAACATTTGATGCAAACTTATGCTGGCTCAACTGCACAATATGACCTAACAGCTTGCCTATAATTTGGCTCCTTTCCTGAGGCTTTCCTCTCTCCAACACATGCTGTAACAACAAAAGAAATAAATTATAACAAAGCATAACAACAACAACATTAGTCTTATTCCACTAAATAGGGTCGGCTACATGGATTATATAACGCCAATGGGCTCTATCAAACACCATCTTGCATATGGAACAAAAATTTAGATTGAAAAAAAAGTCAGTAGTGCACAAAAGCAACTCATGTGCAACATATAAATCATAATAAAAGGACGGCCAGAATAAGGCACAGCAGGAAGAGCAGTTGAAGTTACTTCCACCTTGACTTTGTTACAACATGCACCATGACCAGAAGATCATCAGTACTAAGTTAGACAGAAAGACCAACCTGGGTGACGTAATTGCCATATTGGTCTTGAGCAAGAGTACAAACAGACTCCAAGATTTCATCCACAATAAACTGACACTGAACCTCATCTGTACAATGCTCTAGTACTCTCTACAAGAAACAATATTATATAAATAAATACACTAGCAAACAAAATGCAATTTTACATGCTTGGGGGAGAGGGGGAGGGGAATGAAATAACGTTACCTGTATGACTCGACAACCATAAGGATGCATAGATAGAGTCGCAACTTGTCCACGAAAAGCAGATATTATAAAGCCAATTTTTTTGGTTGGGATACATTCAATACACTTCTGTATTACATGATTCCCATTTTGGTCACGAACACATCTCATAACATTACCATCCAACTCCCGGACAAGCTGAGCCTTTTGTCCATGATCAATAACCTCAAGTGCCTACACAAGCACAAAAATAAAATAAATATGATATGCTGTCTCTAAAAACAATAAGTGTAGGAATTCAGTGTTCAATTTTGTTCGTAACATATTTTATTACAAGGAAGCAACTTTACATTATAAAAAATAAGGACATACTTGTGCTCAAACTTAAACATGTAAATCTAAAAGAAAAAAATCATTTCATCCTAATCAAAATAGGATAACTCTGACAATTAGAAGGGGAAATCACAATGAAGGACCAATGAAGAAAATTAATCACAAAGAAAGACTTTTGACTAATAAAAAGTGGTAAAAATTGGAAGGTTAAGTAGTAAAATTGAAAAAATAATAAAAGATTCTGTTTTGTAATAAATTTGTTATTTTGGTCCCAAAATTAGATTCCCCCAAATTAAAATAGAACACTTAAGCTAATCCAAAATGCATAGAACAATTATCCAAAATACAACTGAAACAAATAAGCCTTAATTAAAATAAAACAACATAATTAAAATCAACCGTAATTTCCAACATAATAGTTTAAATATAAAACAGAGAAAAAAAAAAAAGAATGTTCCAAGCTTGAAGGTAATGAATGTGATTCAAACTTCTTGTGCAGCTGTACGGCCAACAAACCTCAATCTAGCCCACACAAAAGTTGGAACACAATCCAAAAGAATCAAGCAAGCAGGGGAGGGGTGTGACACTAGTAGTACGTAACCTATTAGAAAGCCAAAAGATTCAGATTTCAGCCACCAAGAAAAGATTCTTATGATATTCAACAATATGCAATTTACATTTGCAATTTTACGCAAAGGTTGAAGCTCTAGCCAGTGCCTATGTTAGATTCACACATATCTAAAGCATTAGAGCTTTCATCATGGATGGCCGTAATTCAAAATGACAGAACAAAGTCATACTGCCTTCTTTGCATTCTCTATGATTACACGGAAAATAAAGCAAAACTTCAGAGCAAAATGCATTAGTGGTCAAGACATTCAATGGAAGATAAATTTATAGTACTCCCTCCGGTCTCAAATATAAGAAAAATTTGGGAGGATTGTATTAGTCCAAAATATAAGGAAAAAAAAAAAATCGATGTTTGGTGTAATAAATGAGATTTTCCAATACAACCCCTCATTAATTAGGGAAAAAGTTATACTTTTCAATGATCATTAATTGATCTGGTATAAAACAAAGCCCATTAACTGAGGGCAATTTTGGAAAAAAAGTATGTTTTAGTACAAATTAAATGAGGTCAACTAACAATATTAGTATGTGTGAGGTAGTTATTTTTTTTTCTTATATTTGAGACTGGAGGGAGTAATTTCATAAATGGGTATGAACTATGTACCTTCTGTATCACTCGGCAGCCATACATCTGCAGACTTAAAGGCAATATCTGGCCAGTCAGTTGATTAGCAAGTTCTTTCCTCTGCTCAGGGTTTCCATGCTCGAAAAACTAAGACAGGAGGACAGAACAATTTGAAGCAGAATAGGATTCAGAGAACCAGAAAGTTGCTTACAAATGTAAGCAGCAATTTACATCACTTTGTCTACATACCTTTTGTATTACATAGTTACCAAATACATCAGTCATTAATTTGGAAGCATGTGGAAGAATTTCTTTGAACACCAATGCCTTCTCTTCGACACCACAACTTTCCAACTTCTGCTGAATAAATCGGCTCCCATGTTGATCAGAACTGGATTAGGAAACCATAGTAATCTTAATTTTCAAAGCCAAGAAACAAATAAGTTAAGCTGAAAGGAAATTCAAAAGATCACTTGCCTAAATTCAACAATATGTCCAATAATATCAGACAGCTCAAATCTACGACCTTTGCCAGACTTCAACTCTTCAAGAAAGTTATCAATTTTTGGATCATGATTACTGTCAAATGCTCTCTGACCTTGCCATCCAGATAACATACCTCCATTTCTACCAGGAGCTGGGGAAAATTTCATTTCATTTCTTCTTCCTGGATGGCCAGTCCCACCTTCTGGGTATCCTGACAAAACTGGACTTGGAAGTGGAGAACTTGGATACTGCATTACAAAACCCATGTTTGGTGGGTGTCCAAAATAACTAGGTACCATTAGCCCACCTCTTCTGGAGTCCATATTAGCACCACTTCTCTGATGCTGTAATTTTTTATCATCCAAATAAGCACCACTACCAGGCCTCTTATGTGAATCAAAAGGGCCCATCTGGGTACCAGCACTTGCCCTCGAAGCGAATTGATCATAATGACCAGAAAGACCATATCCATCAACGATAGGTTGTTGATGATATTGCATGTAAATAGGATCACCAAAAGAGGGCTGCAATGGAAATCCAAATTGTCCAAGAAACTTGTTTGCATTGACCATTTCAGCTCCATGTGAAATGCTTCCCCCGGCTGAAATCCCTGGCGACTGTGGAGTAAAACTGGAACCAGTAGCTCCATCAACAACAACTGGTAGAGCACCATGGGGTGAGTATGCAGCAACATAAGGAGGGATATGAGTGGCATTAAAAGTATATCCACCTGCATATTGAGGAGAATATATGCTTGGTGCCTGCAAATTTGAATAATATGGATTTGCTGATGTCATATATGCTGCTGCTGTAGCATATAGTGGCGGTGTAAACCCAGATGACTGCAGTAGTGGCTGGACATCAGAGGAAAACTTGCCAGCATTAAGAGGAAACTGTTCCATACCAATGTATGCACCATTTAAACCTTGAGAATTGGCAGTGGGAACTTCACATGGATTGTTTTGGGGCTGGTGTATCTGGGGATGCATCAAATTATTATGGCAGATGTGCTTCATTTTTTCTTCATAACTCTGGTTTTCTGAATTTGATAGATTAGACATATTAAGAGCCTTTAGTTGAGACTCAACAATGGCAACATCTAGATCATTAGAACCAATGCTGCCTGTGGAAACAAGAGATGATGAGCTTGCAACAGGGGCAGGGGTATCAACAATTGATGACAACCTCATATCCTCTGCACCTGCAGTGAATTTAGCAGCATCTACTGTGGTGACAAAGGGATCATGAGAAGAACTTGAACCAGCATCCAAGTCAGTTGCTTCCTCCATCATTCCATGATTCACTGAAAGGGGCTTATTATATACAGGTGATGGAGTACGGGGAAAATCTTCCTGAAAGATTGAATTTTGGACCAAGAATTATCCATGCACAATCATAAAATTACACTGAAGAAGGCAAGAAAAAGTAAAGTGATTGGTAACCATTCAACTCTTTAACTTAAATACATGCAAAAATGAGAAAAGGAATCTCATAATGGCAGGGTTTCTACCCACTGCAGTGGGCAAAAGATAAAGAAAACAAAGAATTATAGGGGAAAGTAAAAAAAATATGCTAAAATGTAAATGAATATTAGTATGTGAACAATCACCTGTATTAAATCAACCATATTTTTGTGTTGAGATCCCATTGTAGCTGCGTCCAGTCTTTGCTGGACTCCACTTGCCTTATCAAACCCATTCTCATATGACTGTTGAGGTGATTGATCATCCTCAGACTCCTCCTTGTGAGTTGCAAGAGTTCCTCTTTGCAAATGTAAAGAACCTTTACTGCTAACATCTGCAGAAGAAAATCTCCAATTAATGATAATACTACCAATACTGGATGGTAATTTTCATGAAATAATTGGGATGTAAGTCTGAGGTTCAGCTTGACATGGATCAACAGTAATATGCCAAAAAAAATCGACCAACATAAATTGTTTTTGGACTCACATTTTTGCATAGGTCTGTTTAGGGTTTCCAAACTTGCACTCTGGGTGAAGTTCTGCCCGGATAACAGGTTTTCTATGGCTAGAAAGGAGCCTTCCATGTTGGGAGGAGCACTGCCACTTCGGTTGGGGATCACATCCTTCCCACTACTGTGGAACCTATGGCCCTTCAAAAGCATGCCCAAATCCTCTGCTGCCGTGTTATGAGATGGAGGGCCAAAAGTTGCAGCTTCCTTAAGGGAAGGCCATTTGCTCCCAGTTCCTGAGAATCTAATTGGACTCTCAGTTGCCATATCACTCAGTTTGGTTTGTGCCTTCCTTTGCAATTAAATTGAGAAATGTCACACCGTATCCTAAAGTGTAGCCATAAAATATGGAATTGGCATTAGCATCTGATGAGAAATAAACTTATTACATTAGTATGGGAAATAAGAACATTGATGCACTGAAAGACTGACAAAATATAATATGCCACGACTGAATACTTTACAAGAACTTAGAGCATAACTTTATAAAGCTTGAATTTGATGTCACGACACACCAATGTCCATAGAATAAGTTATTATTATGTACTTTATGTTTCTTCAAGAGTATCCAAAGGCAATTTTATGGCATTAAAACCATACTGAATTCCAGCTTTGATGGTGATGTTATACACGCCCATCTTTCATGCACAAGAGTTATGCCGGGTTACTGCAGTTATAAGACTTAATAATTCAAATTAACTTGATATCAAGGCGATTTCACCCAGATTCAAATTAAAGAGATAGACAAGATAACATGAATCTATGAAAATAAAGCCTCATAAATGGCCTAATAAATAAGGAATTCAATTTAACAAAATAACTCATAAGTCACACTCAGCACAAAATATAATAGCTTAACGTGCACGTGAAAGTACCAAGGTGGGCAAGCCCTGTAATATGATCAAGTTGTGTGCAGAGATTCAGCAAACCCTTACTAGTCAAACTAATCCCGCCTCCCCGCGCGTCCTTCACAGAAAACAGACAGGGACGAAGTGATTCAGGTGAATTTTGACAAACTGATCCTTAGTTGGACACGATCAAAACAAAAGACAATCAGCTCATCACCAAAGACAAGCAAGCCGACCAAGCACCCCCATATCATTGACCAATTTGTGCACACAAAGACAAGCAGCAGAATTCACAGTCAGCGAACACTAAGCAGTGAAACCATCAACACGAGCTCACAGAACAGAAAAAGAACACACCAACGGAGAATTCACATAAGCACATGCTGAATAAAAACAGGGAAGCAGTTGGAGCAAGAAGAAAATGACAGAGACTCACATAAAGCTTGATGAGCTTTAGAACAGAAAGAAACAGGTCCAAAACCCTAGATTCTTTCCAAAGGAGAAATCTTTAGAGAGAGAGAAGAGGACGACGATGATGATGATGATGATGATGATGATGACGACGACGACGACGACTATGAAATGCAATTGGGGAGAGTCATTGGGATTCCGTATAGAGAGAGAAAAGGGCCAATTCCAGACAGGGTTTTGCTAAGTCTCGGATACATGAAGCACAATGGGACAAATATGGAAAAGGGCCAAAATAAATATGCGCTTCGATAAATGGAAATTTTGTTCAACGCACACCTTTGTCTGACACGTGTGCAGGAGTACAGTACACACATTCCTAGATTCGAATTTATCCTCATAATTGGGGTTTATTTTATTCGTATACCCCTGCTACGCTTCTAATTTTTTTTAAGGAAATTAAAATTAAAATTAAGACCGTTAACTTTATATACTTATAAGTCTTATGGTTTTTTATAAATTTTTATAAATTACATAATGTTGAATTTCTAGCTAGTCATATTACTTACAAACAAAACATGTAGTCCATTTCTCGTATAACGCACGGAAAATCCAGTTACTTTAGTCTGTTGCTCAACTTTTTTATATTGCACGAAAAATCTGTTGAGTTATTATAATAATAACAATTTTTCTATTGCAAATAATGAAAAAGAAAAAAAAACAAAAGAAGAAGATTTGAATTCTCTATGAAAGCAATAAATATAGAATTAAGATCTTACTAAAATGTGAGTCTCATCAGAGTTCCACTTTTTTTTTTCTATAAACATATATAGTGTAGGTGAGTTTGGTCTTAAGTAAGTACTTATATAGGTAATGAGATACCTCACATGTAAGATAAAATTTAAAACCATATCTTTATTATGTATTAGTCAATTCATTACCAATTGAATTAACCTTTTTCATTTTATATCGCTTTTCACTTAAGCAATTTAATTGAAACAAGTGCTCTTTTTTGTCTTATTTTACCTGTCAGTTAAGAAAATTTTAAATGTTTTAATCTGTCATTTTACATTACTAATATAATATTAATTACATTTTCTATCAGTATTTTATTCTTAATTAATAACAATAATAGGTAGAGTATAAATCATATTTTAGCATTTAAGTAAGTGATATTTTAGTAAAATAATATTAAATTTTATTACAGTCTAGACTATTCAATAATTTTATGTACCTATATGAAAAACCTTAAAACCACTGGGAGGAATTATTTAGCTCCCCATGGGTTGAATATGGGGAGATCAAATGTGAAAAGCACCCTCGGTGGAATCGAATTATGTGAATGATTTGTGTCTCATCATATTTACATACACATTTGTGTCTTATATATACAAACACACACATAAAAGAAAATGTCTAGTTTTAATCTTACAATATTTTATTCTGTTGTTCTTAATATTTTTTCTTACTCGATCGATCAAAGAAGTCTATTTAATCAAGAGTTTCACATATAATATAGAACTGGAGCCTTTTTGAAAATCTTCTTCCACATGATATTCTCCTACAAATTGCCAATATTTCTGTTTAGCCCTTAACATGGAAAGTACCTGTTTTTGGAATCTATCTATTATATATATATATATATATATATATTAAAGAAGACTACACTAGTGACATGGCGAAATTCTATTTTGTCATTATCAATTTGGTGAGATGGAAAAAATTAAAGGGGAAATGACATTTGAGGACCAAAACTTTGAATTAATCCCATTTTAGGATTATAAAATTTAAAAATACTAAAAAAGGATCATGATTTTAAATTAATTAAAAACGTAAATATGAAATGACCTAAATGCCCTTGTTAAAATATTTTATACTCAATATCTGCTTTTTACTACTCTTTTTCATAAATTTGACACTAAACATCCCAAATTTTACACTGAATACAATAAAAAATTCAACTCTCAAAATTTTACACTTATCTTCTGCGTTTTACTACTCATATTCCACGATTTAACACTGAAGATCCCCAATTTTATACTGGATAAGTCTCAGAATTTTATACTCAACTTCCATTTTTTACTAATCAACATCTATTTTTTATTACTCTTTTTCATAAATTTTACACTAAACTTCCTCAATTTTATACTCATATTCCATAATGTGTTCAGTGTAAAATTGGGGATGTTCAGTGTCAAATTTATGAAAAAGAGTAGTAAAAAGCAGATGTCGAGTGTAAAATATTTTAACAAGGACATTTAGATCATTTTATATTTATATTTTTAATTAATTTGAAATCATGATCATTTTTTGATATTTTCAAATTTTATGGTCCTAAAATAGAATTAATTCAAAATCTTAATCCTTAAGTGTCATTTTTCCAAAATTTTAAACTCATGTTGTCAACTAACGTATTATATGCCTCTCATTGTATGATTCATGGATATTCAAATTTTCCTTTAATTCAATTTTTTTCTATTTTTATAATTAGAAAGCCATATAAATTATATTTAAATATAATATATTTAACGAATTTTGAAATTTGCTTTTAAAAGGATTATTTTCTTCTCTAATCATTTTCAGATTTAAATCAATATAATCAATATCATTTAATACCATTATTTTCTATCCTAGTTGTTGTCATTCACTCTTTAAATGCACAGGTTCTTAGTTGGGGCAAACATCATTCCATCATTTTTTTATATTGCAGCTTTGTTGGGTTAGCTGTCCTTCAAGGGAACCTATTTCCTCAATATCTCAAACATTGTTCTCTCACAGATTGTTTTACTGATCATTTTGTGTTATTCTTCTTCTTATGTGTTATTTATAATAATCTTCTTTTTATTTTGTCCACTTTGATTTTGGAAGACGACCCCATAATTTTGCATTCTCCAGTGCACCATATTCCTCAGCTTGATGTTCCTTTATGTTATTAACTTTTCTTTCGGCATTCTCATATTGTCTTCTAATTTGTAATTTTTTTATTCAATGATGTAAACGTGGAGGGATATTTCAATGTTGCTCTTCTTATAATATCAGCCATGATCTATCGTTACATGTGATGATATATATGCTCTAATGGTTACCTTTAGGTCCCGTTTGATACACAGACTGATTTTTGGGGGAATATGAATGAGAATGAGAATAGGAATATGAATGAGGTTTAAAAATATATTTGGTATATAAGGAAATATGAAATGGGAAAAGATGCCAAAATTTATCAAAAGACTATAATGCTTTTAGACAAAGAAGAGTAATGAAAATATTATACACACAAAAAAGGCAGACCTCCATCAGCAACTTCCACCCACAGTCAACCTTGCTGACAAACATCATCGGAGACCAGAACTTACCACTCAAAATCGGAGACCAGAACTCGAAAATTGGAGGCAAGCACTCAAACCCAATTGAAGATTATAAAAATCGAAGCACCCAGAATCGGAGCAACCTACCTTGTTGCTGCCATGAGAGGAAAGAAAACGCTTCTGTTGCTCTAGATCTAGGCTTGAAGGTTGTCGGGGATGGGATGAAAATTGATAGAGGTTGCCCGTGATGAAGCTCTGCAAAACAAAGGGGATGATCGGATAGCTCATGGCTTGGGCAAAATTGCACAAAATTTTGTTGCCCATGGGAATCAACCATTCCCATTAGGGGGCGCAGATTTTAGCAGTCCCTAAACATGGGAATGATCCATTCCCAAGCAATAAGATTACCATGCACCAAACACATGGAATGAATCTTTCCCTTACCCATTCTCATTCCCTAACACCAATTCCCTTGTACCAAACAGGACCTCAATGTAAAGGGATGAAACCCTCATTCTGCACGTACCAAGCTAAACCAAAAACAAAAACAACTGATATATGTACGTATAAACACAATCTGCACTACAAAAAAGCAAGAAGAATTAACACCCAGAGGCAAAAACAAACAAAAAGATAAAAGCATATGATCTATAGATCATGACCCGGTAAGAAAAACATTAAACTTCAGCCTATAGAAGAAATTGTTAAGATGAAATTTGAATGCCTACATCAAAGAAGTTTACTGGAATTGAGAACTTTTGATAAAATATCCTAAGAGAGCTGGGAAAATGTGAAGTATTGCTTCTAGTTTCCTGTTTCGAAGCTTAAAACAGGAAGGCAAGCGTCAATTGCAGAATGAGGACCCGAAAAAAAAAAAAGATTTGGTGCGTAACATGCAAGTTAATATCCTTATCTAAATTTCATAATTTAAAATATTTTTAAAATTTTTAATCCAGTTCCTCAATCAAAATAATCAGTGCAAAATCATATAAATTATGTTTTATAAAAATCTTCAAAGCTGCCTTATCTGGAAAATTTTTATAAACCATTGTTTTATTTTAAAATTTAATTTGAAGTTATGCATTGAAGTTAGAAGCTAGGACTAAGTCTTAATTTACGAAAAACTTGAAATTGATGGATTTCAAATCTCAATTTATTGAAAACATTCAACATTAATTGTCATGACTTATTGTTTACACTAAATAACAAAATCAATAAAATAAATAAGGGTTTAAAAAAATTACCAAACAATCTTCAAGTAGTCAATTAATTAGATTTACAATTAAAGCCGGCAATATGGGATAGACCCGACAGACCGGCCTAATTAACTTGATAAAATGAGTGGAATGAACTTTAAAATGGAGGTTAAAAAAGAAAACGGGCTTTTTTTTTACCCAGCTCGTATCGGCCCGCCCATTTGACCCGTTTCTTTTTTATTTAAAATATTAAAAATATATATTATTTTATTAATTAGTAATTTATAAATTATAAAATTTAAATATTATGTTAATTTTTTATGAATAATGATGATAATTAAATGTATTAATTTAAATAATTATATGAAAAAATGTTAAAAAACATAAAAAAATATTTTAAGAAAAAAAAAGTCCGTAGGCCTGATCTCACGGGCTCAGACATCAAAAAGTAGGCCCATTTAAATAACTAGGTTTTTTGACCTAACCCGATTTTGGTCTGACCCGTGGTGGGTTGACTCGGCCCGATTTGCCAGTACTATTTACAACCAGAATGCAAAAATTGAATTTGAATTAATTGGATTTTTTATTGGAAAGATTTAAAATTTGATATTGGAGTTACATCCTAATTTTTTTATTCAAGATTAAAAGACTTGAAATTTATTGATTTCGATTTCATTCAATATCAAAATTTAATTTAAAGTTATATTTATTAAAAAATTAAATATTTGGAAAAAATTAAAATTTATCGGATGCAATTTAATCAAATAATAAAAAATTTTAATAGAAATAAAAATTATTAAAAATCATACAGGATTTTGATTATTCTTATTGATTTTGTTTGTGGAGAATCACCTTAAAAATCAATTTTCCAACACTTTAATGTGTAATTTATAATATATCTCATATTAATCTTAATGTTTGGTGAAAAAAATTAAAATTTATTGGATGAAATTCAGTCAAATAATAAAAATTTTATTGAAATAAAATTTATTAAAAATCATACAAGATTTTATTATTATTATTGATATTGATTTTGTCAAGAATCACCTTAAAAGTAAATTTTTCAACATTTTAATTTGTAATTTATAATAAATATCATAATAAATGATAAAATAGGGTTTCAACAAAATTATTAAAAAATTTAATTAAATTCTAAATCTGTAATAAATCAAAACAAATCAATATTAAAGCTTTCATATACCATATTAACCAATTAGTTCTAAAATTTATTATAGTGATGGGCTATGTGCCGCTCCCGAATGTTATTGAACTTCTTGACTTTATTCCAAAATAAAAATCCTAAATAATTCAAAAATAGGTTTTTTGGTCTAATTTGCAGTAATAAATACATACGAATTTGTTGCATTTTATATTTTGGAATAAATTAGCAATCGTCAATTTTAAATCAAAGAAATTCCCAAATCAAGTTGTTTTATTTTTTTATTTCTATGTTAAATATGAGTGGCCACTTTTGTTAGGGTTATATGAAAACTCCTATATTAAGATGGTTGAAACAACCATTTGAATGTATGGGACAAAAATTTGGTAATTGATAAAGTTTAAAATTGAATCTGATTGATGAATTTAATTTTTTTTTCTTTTAGAAGTTGTCTCTACAAGTTGGTTTGATTATGTTTTTCAGGTTTTAGAAAACAAAAGAAAGGTGCAGGAGTGCTTGAATAATTCACAGAGGGTGATAAATATATGGAACATCATTAATTCCAAATATTATGCCCTGTCAACTTATCTAAACCTCTAATATTAAGAGCAAGATGCAGGTTTGACCTTTTTTTTTATGGGTTCTAAAACTCTAATGTAGGGTTGATGACAACAAAGGTAATCGGAGAAAAGTAGAGTGAGGTTTCATTCTCTCTGATTATCTTTCTGTATTTGTTTATTGACAGGTGGTACAATATTTTCAATATTCTCATTGATTCTCTTTCGGCTTTGTGCACAATTATTAATGAATAACTATAAAATATTATAAGTACCTTTCAATCAAATCTAAAATTACTGAATTATTACTTAATCATAAATAATTTTTTGTAAGTAGAGCAATCTATATTAAAATCTAAAAATAGTAAATTGTTTAATTAGAATCAAAATCTAAAATCACCAAATCATTACTTTCTACCATCATCCATGTATTGCTTAAAAGTTGACTTAAATTTAAATTATTTTGAATTACATTGGAATTATCATTTAAAATTAAAAATACATTTAATGTGGTTTATCTAAATTTGAAAAATTTGAAATTTAATGATTTACATTAATCATAATTCTATTGATATGATTTATATCATTACCACTTGAGTGCTTTCAAAATTTAGACCAATCAAAATATTAATTGAAAATTGAATGATATTTAATTGGATTTATGGTCAAATTTTTCATAACAAATACAAATTGAATGTACTTCAAAAATTGACTTAATTTCATTGGTAAAAAAAGAAAGAAAGAAAGAAAGAAATTGGCTTAATTTCAGAACTTTGAAATTAAGAAATTGGCAAAAAATCTTATTAATAAGTATAATGCAGCATGTATTTTATTGTCAAAATTATGATGTATGTCAAAACCTAATTAATTAAATAATTGCCAAATCAAATATGTCATTTCAACTTATTTAAAATCTTATAAAATATCTTTTATATTAAATTAATATTCTAATTGTATAATCATTCAATTATTAAATTGCATAATTAAATGTAAATTTCTAACTCTAATTTGACTTCTTCAACGTGAATATCACAAGTTTTATTTTGCATTTATTATTTTTTCAAAAAATCATAAACATAATAATAAAAAATATTTTGGAGTTAATTTTTAGATTGAGAGAATTCTTTTTTAGTACTATTCAAAATTTTCTGTTAAAAAAATGTTAATAAAACAAAATATATACATACACCCTAAATACCAGAACAAAAATAAAAAAGTACTAAATAGAAATACAATAATTATTAAAACAAAACAAGAAAGAAAAGTCATCTAGGCTCCACTATTCATGACAAAGAAGAGATCAAGTCTAAGACTCATTTGGTACGGGGAAAATAGGAGTGATAAATTAAACTTTTTAAAAAGTGGATTAATTAATATTGTTTGATTTGAAACAAAATTTAAAAGTTCCCGGAAAATTAGATTCAACTCATAAATTTCTACTTTTCAAGTAAAACTCAAAAAAGTTTTACTTCTCAAATATTTATAATATTTTTTCAAAAAAAACTCGTAACTTCTTAATCAATTTCTTAAATATAAAGGTTATTTATGTCTTTAATATTAAAATATTATATGTTCATTTAAAAAATTATTTAAATTTCTTAGAAAATAAAAAAAATAAATTATATATGACCTTTTAGGGAAGTTAACTTCTAAGGAAGTTGCTTCTGGGGAATTATATAAAGTAATCCCTAAAATAGGAGTCCTATCATCAAGATATTAAAAATTAAACCGGTCATTAAACTGACTGAGACACTGGTTTAAGGTTCAATGGTCGGATCGGAATCAGATTGACTGTGAATAAATTAATATATTTTAAATAATATAAATGAAAAAAATAAAAAATATTTATCTATGATTATAAAATTAACATTTAACTAGTATTTAAACCCGTGCGATGCATGGGGAGCTGTATTTATTGTTAATTGAATGGATTGATAATTAAGTATGTTAAAACAATACTTATAATATGCAAATCAAGTATTTATTTATAATATAATTTTTTTAATAAATATGGATAGAACAACACTATATTATATTCATAATGTATTTATTAGTAAATTGTAAATGTTAAAGAAAATTGTGAAATTAGAATTCCTGAATCTGATTGAATCATTGGAATATATGAAAATCAAACTGAAATGATATATGGAGTCGTTGAAATACATGCGTCACGTTATATTGAAAAAATAAATGTTATTTTAAATTATTGAAAACTTCACAATATACAACATTTGATGTTAAATCAGTGGGATTACCATCAGAATCTAGAATGAGAATTTTCAAGCCCTGTTTTGTACGTGAGACACAAGAACATATAGTTGACTATGTGTGAACACTGGCTTTGAAAGGTAAAGGCCAACATTATATAAGTTCTAACCTTGACTTTTGTTTATAGTCATGGCAAAAGATATCATTATTGGAAATTGTCTTCTTTGTAATGTAAAAGGCAACCTTAAGTCTAACGGTGTAACTAAAATCTATGGAATGAATAGCTTTTGTCCTATAGTATCTTCTGACATTACTTGGGCTTCAATGACATGTTTAAGTAAGTTCTTAATCATGACCTCCTGTATTGGTGTAGAAGGCAACAATCACTTTGTCATGCCCCTTATTGACATACTTGAATAGATATTTTATAGATTTAGCTTAATCAGGCCGCTTAACATTAATGTGTGCATTATACTTTAGCAAGAGGCAAGGATTGTTCGGAACAATGTATCAATTATAAAGGTGGACACCATTTTTGTCAATGTATCTTCCATTGTTCGGCCTCTTATATCATAGATAACTGTGAACACCGTATTTTATCCGGATAATTTTAAAAATATATAAATATAATGATAAAAAAAATAATGGTAAAATATAATAATAAATAAAATAATGAAAACATTAAAAAAAAAGAGAAAAAAGGGATAAAAAAAAAGAGGAAGTAAAACCAAAAACAAAAAAAAAGAGTTGAGGGTTGGGCTTGAGGTGTTGAAGCCCAACACCTCAAGCCCCATCATCACCTTGAGCCTTAGTTAGGGCTCAAGGCATGGCCGAGAGAAAAGAAGTTGAGGGATGGCCGAAGACTGAAAAAGAAACAGAGAGCAGAGCACGCGAGGTAGTCAGAGAGAGGGGGACGCGTGAACTGGGAAAAGAGAAGGGGAGGCAGAAAAAAAGGAGGGAGCACGCAAGCCAGAGAAATAGAGGAGGCGTGCACGAAACGAAAATGGAGAGAAAAGAGAGAGCCGCGAAACCGAGAGGAAGGGGGGTGAGAGAGGCGGTGGAGTTTCGAGGAAAAAAAAAGAGAGACCAGAGAGCTCGGCCGTGGGGAAACCGAGGGAGACGAGGGACTTGAACCGAGAGAAGAAAAAAGGAAGAGCGAGGGGGGCCACGACTGAGGGGGATGCGAGAACAGGGGAGCTCAGGTGAGGGACAGCCGTGAAGAAACAGAGACTGAGGGAGCCACGGGCGTGAAGAAGAAAGGGAACCGTAAGCTTGAAGGAGAGAAAAAAAAATAGAGGGCGGCTGAGAGGACGAGACAAGAGTGACCGAGAAAGTGGGAAAAAGGGAGGAGAGGGAGCTGCACGAGTAAGGCCGCGAGCGTGGAAGCGGATCTGTGGGAGTGAGAGCAGGAAAAACAGGGGGTGGAGAGGCTGAAAAGAAAAAAAGAGAGAAGATTTAGGGAGTAGCCGCGGCTGAGAGGAGCTCAGGCAGGACGAGGGGAGCTTGAAAACAGAAGAGAAGACGAGCGTTTGAAGGGAGAGACAAAGAACGAGTAAGGACAAAAGAAGGACTGCAAGATCTAGAGGGAGGAGGCAGAGTCTGTAGTTAATCTTGGCAGCAAAACCTCTACAGGTAATAGATCCCTGCTTAAGCCGATGTCAAGTTATGGATCTGTCTACTGTGATTGTTAGGCATTTAGCTCACTATCAAGACCAGGGTCATTTTTATTCAGTTCACGTGGGTTGCTAGCATCCTGCTCTGTTTTGAATGGTTGTTGAATATGACAGTCTCGGCTCTCTTATAAGAAAAGTCCTCATCTTATTATAGATCAATGTGTTTGATGAGGCATCGACTTGCAGTTAGAATCATCTTGCTTTCATTTTCGATAAGCTGGGATGCCTTTCTTCTGCTCATGCGGTACTGGTAATATGGTGGGCTGAACAAGTGTTTTCCTTTTTCTATCGATAATAATGTTAAGAGGTGATAGAAAGACGATCACGATTTTTGGTGTACAGGTGCCATGAAGTGTCTTTCTCTTTCTGACAATGATTATTACGCGCCCAGTTTATGCATGGTGACTTTTTTTTTTTGGTGGTATCCTATAATACTTACTGTGAATGTGCTTTCTTGAATATTAGTTCATGTGACTTGCTTTGGCTTTTGTGATGATCTATGCCATGTACTATGAACGCAATTTCCGAAACATTAGTTCACGTGTGTTAAAGTAATTGGCAAAGTGATCATTTGCACTTATGCATACTTTATTAGATATGTGAATTGATAATTAAAATTGTTTAGCTCCTTTAAGTATTAATTGGTGGTTAATTTATTATTCTTTTAATTAATCAATCTACTTTAGAGTTGTCATGAGGAACCAAGTCTCCGTGTGCCTATAGAGTGTCAATCAACTATAACATGAGCGAGGAGTTGCCATGTTATAAATGTTGGCTAAATCTTATTTTTAATTTCATTTTTATATTTACGAGTATCAATATTTTTTTTTATCTATTGAAAGTAAAAATAAATGATTCAATGAGAGCTGTTTATTCCAAATTTTAAATTTTGCCTTTATGTCCCGAGTGGTAACACCGTGGGCATTTAGGTGTTAATTAGTGAGCTGTGAATGATAAAGTCATCACAGATCCTGATTGATTCTTTTTCTAAAAAATAAAACAAATAAATAAATAAAAATAAATAATATATGAATATAAACATAAAGTCATATTTTTAAATTTCTTTTATCACTTTTTTTTATAAAATAATGATAATCGTATTTATTTTCATAATTTAATACAAAAATGATTTCATTTTTTTTTTCAATTTTATCCTTTAAATCTTTTTTTTTTTTGTCTTTTGCCTCGAGTAATATCGCCGTGAGCATACAAGCGAAAATCAATAACTTGTGAGTAATAAAGTCACCACATATGCTGATTATTATTTCTTTAAATATATGTAATGATCACATTTTTTTTATCTTTTTTTAGGGGTTAAAAGGATTTTTATAATAAAAAGACAAAGAAAAAAATAATTTGTATAAAAAATAATTAATTAACAAATTGTCTTCTTTCAATTTTTTATGTCTTTTTGTCTCGAGTGACATCACCGTGGACATTTAGGTATCAATCGGTGTATTGTGAGTGATAAAGTCGCCACATAAGCCAATTGATTTTATTTTGTGAAAATAAAATTGTTTCCAAATATTTCCTTTTCAAATCAAAATAAAAATGTTCAAAATTGCACATAATTTTAATCATATTCTTTAAATTGAGGAAAAACATATCTTCTCTTTTAGAAGTTGATTAAATAAAAAAAATACATAAATAAATGAATAAAGCAAATAATGGAAATTAATCTGTCTTTTACAAATTAAAACACACCAACCAATTCTAAAAATTGTTTTCTTTGTAGAAAGACAAATTATTTTCTATAAACTTTTCTTTTCAAAGAATATATATAATAAAAAAACACCAACCCAGCGACACGCTTTTCTAGTCCGAACTACGTCGACTTTGATCCCCATCGCAGGGTACGTAGGCCCCAGACTCTTATTCTGGGTCAAGTCTACCTTTGTAAATAAATAAATAATTTCTGATTTATTTGATATTTTTTCTCTTAATTAGTGGATAAATAACTATTTTCCGATTTACTTAGTGTTTTTTCTTTTAATTAGTAGATAAGTAAATACTTTCTGATTTATTTGGTGTTTTTTCTCTTAATTAATAGATAAATAAATATTTTCTGATTTTACTTAGTGTTTTTTCCTTAATTTAATAAATATGTACCAATTGATTTTTCCGAATCTGTCTTTGTAAATAAATGAATATTTTCTGATTTATTTTGTATTTTTTCTCTTAATTAGTAGATAAATAGATATTTTCTAACTTTATTTAGTGTTTTTTTTTATTTTCCCCAACTTTTCATACTTTCATTTTATTCTTTATTTTCATTTTTACATTTTTCTTATATTTATTTTCGCATGTGAATGGTAAAAGAGCAATCAAAATAAATCAGTAAAAAGCCATAAAAATTGCATGATCAACCTAAGGTAACCGTTCCTACCGTTCTTAGGAACGGGTGTTGTGGGGTACCTAACATCTTTCCCACTCACAATCGTACTCCCGAACCCAACTCTGATTTGCAGACCAATCCTTATCTTTTTTGTTTTTATTTTGGTTTTCCAAAATTTTCCTTGAAATTTTGGTGGTGACTCCTCGAAATCGGCTCTCGTCGTGTGGGCTGGTTTCCCTCTTTTTCTTTTATTTGCATTCTCCCGCGCCATCCGCGTCGCATTTTCGGGTGTGACAATAACCTTCGTCATCAATGATAGTAGTAGAGTTGAATGGTTTTGGATAGTGTTTTGAGCATTTTTCGTCAACCATACAAGGTGAATTAGTACTACAAGAATCACATGGACCGTTCATCCTGTAATTGCTCATTGGATCATAAAGTTTAGGATTGCTTAGTTTGTCTGGAATCTTAGCTGATATTACTTTATCAATATCCATAGGGGTAGGATACTTATCTTATTGACGAAGCAAAATTTAAAAATGGATCCCCTTTTTTGGAATTCATTTGTGTATATAACTGCAACAGATGACAAAGTCAATAATCAACAAGGTATAAAAAATATTATTCCCCCTTGTCCTTAATATAAGACCCTTTTAACCGAATTATGTGGATTAAGAACTATAATTAAAACTAATTAACTACCTCAATTTTTTCAAAAATCCTAACATTTTTCCAAAACTACCCTTATTTAATCTCTCTTTTTTTTCTTTTTGGATACATTAAATTGGGGCTTTTGTCTGGAAATGTATAATAAATACTACCTCGTATATTGTAAAGGGTCTTATATTTAGGACCAGGACAAAAGATCCTATATATAGGATCGGAGGTAGTAAATGAGAACTTTTAAGCATGATTTACTAATTAAAAAATAGAAAATACCTGCCATGACTCTGCCAAAAATATGATTTGTTTGAATGTCTTTTATCATTTTGTCGAGCTTTATTTTAAATATTCTACAAAGAATGTCTACACAATCTTTAGACCTAACATTATATTTCTGCATGTATCTATCAACTTCTGGCCATTTAGGATTACATATGAATGTAATGAAAAGATCAAGACATCCATCTTGATAATTCTGTAAAGTGTATCGAGCACCTCCAATAAAGAAGGAAGGCAAGATAACTCTTTTTTCTATTGCTAATGCATTTTTCTCATCCCTAAGAATAGTATATGCTAGACCACTATAAATTTTTTACTTTAATTGTTTTTGGTTATATCATATAAATGAAAGTCTATGTGCCTCAATCATGGTATATTCATCTACCAAAAACTGTTGAAATAGCTTGCCTGCATGTAGTAGCATTGAATGCTCATTCAATCGATATTTTATCTTATAAGTTAAAAATTCTCTCAAAGGTACTCAATTTCTATTTGAACATCCTTCACCCACTTCTTTATTGTGACGAATATTTTTACTATAGCCACCATTACCAAAAGAAAATAACAATGGATATTGAAGAGATAAATACAACTTATGAGTTTCTAAAATGTGCTGCAATAACCCTATCATATGTTGCACAATTATGTCTCGTTTTTCTTAAGCCTCATCAATGTCTATAACAATTAATGCTACCACTTCATTTTATGTTGTTGGTAGATTGTATCTTCTATCAATACCATATTTGTGCACAAGTCTTATCTTCAATTCCTATGCCCTGTTAGCATTGACAATATCTCTAGCCAATCAAAATGTTTGCACAATAGAATCACGTTGATCCAACATATCCTTAAGTAGTTGCACTATCTGAACATTATAAGAAGATTGATCATCCATACCCCTAGCAAAATAAACTAATATATATGTTATGCCTTATTTAGTCATAAAATGCAAATAACCTTAACAATTTTTATCCTTCATAAAATACATATATGACAAAATAATAGTATACCAAATTACGGATATCCAGTTGGATACTTCATCTTAAGTGTAAAAAATATATAGTTGCGCAAATCTCGGAATAAAATCATTACTTGGAAGTAGGCTACCTATCAAGTGGACATTTTGGCCACTCATCTTGTACACATATGGCCCTCGACCATCATTAACATCTTTATCAACTTTACCTCCCATTGAGGTAAACGAAAACATCATATTATAAATTCTGATGTTGTCACGAAAATGTTTGCTTCATGCATCATCACCAAACATCAATATAGATAATGTTTCTAGAGGATCAAGAGACATAGGTAGTTTGATTTTTCCTTGGCTACAACATAATCCAAACTTCAAGCTCCTTGTTGATATATGCTTTCTTAGCTTTTCTTCATACCACATGCTTGCATTGCAATGTTGACATGTGAAAATTGGATCACCAAAATCCCAAAATTTTGTAGTATGCATTGAATCTCAGAATGACAATGTTTAAAAAGTTTTAAATAAACAATATCCTTACATTTTGAATTACATGTGGAGACCTTTTTATGATAATTAATTTTAATTAGATACCTTCTTCGACATTGATAGAGTTCAAAGCAACATTTCCTGCATATGCATTACATATAGTCATATTGGGATTTCCATATTAGAAAACTTTTATAAAATTAACTATGTAGTACGAATAGGTGATGTGAAGTGACTATTACTGTCATTATTGAATTGTGTAGGAGATTGATTGATGATATTGTCTTTTGTAAGAAATAAAAGTGAGACATTAAAAAGAGTTTGATAATTATTATATTTTAACATGAAAACGTCAATTTTTTTAATAACAAAAACCTGAAGTACTTTGAACAAAATTACATCATATAGAGAAAATAAAGATTGTATGAAAACATGATCCATCATGTAAGAGATTTAATATTGTAAATTGTTGAAAAAATTAGCAATGATTATACATAATTTAGGCCAAATTTATAGATAATAAGCACTATATTTTTTATAATACAAAATTCACAAATCATAATTTACAAATTGTAATAATTTATTTATTTGAATATGTCTTTTAATATTATTAACGACATAGCATTAATGTCTTTTTTTATTTATCTCCTACATTTCTTTCTTTCTTTCTTTTTTAAGAAAGATGCTATTTCTGAATTGCTTACATAGGTACTCCCATGAATTTATTCCATAAAATATGGTTTACATAGTCTCTTTGATCTCAATTATTTAATTTGACCTAAATTATTTCTAATCATATAATAAATTCTTTTGAATTTCTATATATATAATAGATTTCTTTAACCTCATTATCATATGAATCAGAAAAGAAGGATCAATAATGATTTGAATTATATTTAAAATCTTAATTTTTATACTGTAATTGAATATGATTGATACTATTATTATTATTATTATTATTATTATTATTATTATTATTATTATTATATAGAAAATCCCAATTAGTTATTAAAAAATAAAAAAATTGATAATCAATTTTTAAAAAACAAATTTTAATTAGCTATGGAGATTTGAAATCATATAATATATAATAATAAATAGATTTAGGATGAAAAATAAATTTAATAATTTTTTAATTTTATATATCATATAGAAAATTAAAAATATTATTAATAAGTTTTACAACCTAATATTAAAATTTAAACAAGTTAATATTCATCTATAATTATATTTTAAACTCAAAATAGTTAATTAATATTCTATTTTCATATTATTTGTTAAGTAAATTTATTATTATTAATAATTATATATTATAATAATACTTATATAATATTATAATATAAAAAATTTATACAAAAAATTCTACTTAGTGCTAAAATAATATTATTTTATCTTGAAAATAAAAAAATCAGATCGGTTCAAAACCGATTTTGTACCATTTTTTACCGATTCGACCGATTTTGTACCGATTTGCACCGATTCTGAAATGACCCAATCTTCATTTATGATCGGAGTGGACCTAGTATCGGTTTTTGGTTGAACCAACTGGTCCGGTCTGATTTTTTCTTCCTTAACTATAATGCATAGAGAGTTTATATGACTTGGACTAAGGAATCCCAGAGCACAAATTAATACTATATTATACTGGCCTTCGATAATTTTATAGCAATAATTATTAATAATTCTTAATCGAAATGTGGTGTGATGTGGTCACCTAAAAATGAGCATCCAAGGGCTATTTCGTTTGTTCATTAATAATATTTTTCTAATTTTCTAAATTTAATTAATTTGTTTGTTGCTGAATTAACTATTTGGCTGAGATATTTCCATGATGTATGAAATTGAAGGTCTTATTCCTCGGACACAGTGGGTATGCCTCTATTGCAGTATTCGACTTAATGTCCTTTTGAATTTGATCAACCAATAGCATTGCTGGACAATTTTATCTCAACCACTTAGTACAATACAAGTTAGATAAAATTTGAATTAACAAATACTACCAAAATTCTTTGTATTAAAATTGTGTGTGTGCATACAGATATTATATATATATATATATATATTATTTTTTCCTATTATGATACTTTAAATAATTTGTGCATTGCATGGTGGCGATACTAGTTATTTTTCTAAAGGGAGTTCTCTATGACTTCAGCATATAAGGCACAACAGTAGGCATATTAAAATGATGAAGATTCAAAATGGAGTACTATTTGGAAGTGGCCAAGAACTCAGAATTAGAACTTTTCTTTGGTTTGCTATGTGGAATAGACTCTTGATTAACTTTGAGAGGCAGCGGATGCATACGACTGATGATAACGCTTGTGAGCTTTGTCAAGGAGGAACTGAGGATATTGATCATATTCTGAGTAGATGTTCTATTGCTCAATCAATCTGGTAATTGCTTGTTCCTTAACTATAAGGCTGCATTCTTCAGTGGCATGTTTCAAGATTGGACCATCTCCAATATTCATCCTAAGTGTGTGAATAAGTCCTGGCAAAGAGCCTCTGGGATCACATGCTGGAAGCTGTGAAAAGTTAGAAACAAGTGTTTGTTTTCAAACGAGTCCTATGCTTCCAATGGGACCACACCATGAGAGTTTTCTGATTGAGGACCTCTCCTCTATTTTTCTTTGAATAGGCTTCTCTCGGATCTTTTTTGCTCTCTTGTACACGCTTGTTTTGTTGAGTTGAATAAAGTTTCCCTTTTTATCCCAAAAAAAAAATTGTAAACTTTGGCGTCCAACACTAGTTGGTACAAATTATCAAGAACTAGATTGTCTTACTTTGTGCATTGCATGATATATATTAATATTTAAGGAAATATGATACTATTCTATAGATATAAAATTAAGTTCATAAAAAGAGGATAATGTAAAATTTGTGAAATTTGAGAAACTCTAAAATAATAAATAAATTTAAAAATATGGAAATAACTTTTTAAGAAATTTAAATAAAAGTAAATCTAAAAGCTACAAAATTAAAAATTTCAGAAAGAGGGGAAGTATTCTTCAGAGAAGTTTAAATGAAATGTAAATTGAAAAAATGTAAAAATAAAAAATTTTAAAATAAACAATTAAATAGAATGGGGAGAGCAGTTTAAAAAAATTAAAATAAAGATCTAGAAGAAGTCTTCTAGGTCATATTTGTTAAACTTTATATAATTATGAAATATTAATTCATATTATTAGTGAAATAAAGTGATCCTGAGAAATTCTGACATAAACAGTACCATAAATAGGGACAGGATTTAGTTTTTCTTTTTGGGGAACCTTTTTTATTCCTTTATGATGCTAAAGAATGTTTCTAAAATTTACGTAAAAAAGATCATGATAAAGTTCACCCTCCAAAATACTTGACTAGAGAGGAAATCTTGCCTCCATAAATTTTTTCTGTATTTGCCCTTGCTGATGAGCATGAGTTTAAATCCTCACTAATGTTAGTACCTGTAAAGCCATCCCTACAGTCACTTATTTTTTTCCCTAAAAGATCGAAGTGAAAGCAAAATCACTTATTTTAAGTGATTATGAGGTGGCAAATAGGCCATTAGTCTCATGGTAGGCATTCATTTTGAGATAAATCCATTAATGGTATTAAATTGAGCAACTACAAATGTTTTTATTCCTCATGGTTGCCATATTTTAATTTTTTTACTTCCTTACAAAAAACCAATTAAGCAACTTTAGAGCTTGTTTGGTTTCACTTTAGAAACCAAGTTTGGGGCCAAAAATGAGTTGGGTATTCTTAGTGCATATTTGGGAACACTTTTACAGAAGTGATTTTAAATAGAATAGATTTTACAGAAGTGATTTTAGTTATAATAGATGTTGTGAAAATTAATTTATGTTTGGATGTTTTTACCTCAAAAATGATTTTGTAAAACTAAACATGTTTGGATTATTTCAATCAAAAACACTTTTGAATGTGTAATGATTTTATGTTTACAAAATTGATTGATAATTTTTACTTAAAATTATAAATTACAAATAATATGAAAAAAAGCCTATAAAACACTTTTAATTTTTAAACTAAATAAAATGATATTGTTATAATGAACTTAATAATATAACATGACTAATTCTCTTCCAAATATTGTACAATTCGATCTCTAATTGAATTACGAGTAAAATCTATATCTCTTGAAGAGGCAATGGTTAGACTTGAGGATAATGCTCAATACTCATTAGTACGATCAGTATCTTCATGCTCAACAATATTTTTATTTTCATAACGCAAGAACTCAGAATTTGTTTCAGATTTCCTTCTAATGAAGTTATGTATGGCCATTGTTGCACAAACTATCTGAACTTGTGTATCAAATTTGAACCTGGGCATTCGACATAAAATTGTAAACCTATTCTTCCAAACTCCAAAAGTCCTTTCTACTGTGTTTCTTAAACTTGAATGGAAATAATTGAATGCTTCATTGCGGTTAGCAAATCCATGAGTACGCCTAAATTCTGGCAGGTGGTAGCGCTCACATTTATATGGACCAAGATATCCTATTGGTGTTGGGTAACCAACATCTACCAAATAATATTTACCTAATAATCAATGAAAATTTTGTGAATCATTTATGATTTCAACTGAAATAATAAATACTTGTATTAACAAGAAACATACCAGGAGGCGGATGCAGAAAATTCATGGAAGAAGTTGTGAGGGCATTCTCAAAAACACGAGCATTGTGTGCGGTTCCTTCCCATCTGGCTAATACAAAAGTGAAGCACATATCCCAATTACATACAACCATTATATTTTGCGTTGGATATCCCTTTCTTCCAATAAATTTTGGCTGTTCGGTGGGACTAACAATGCATGGGATATGGGTTCCATCAATAGCTCCTATAACGTTCATGAAAAATCACCAATATCGGCAATCATGTTGTATTTTTAGTGATATATCATGAAATCTGCTATCTCGTGGCTTGATGTATCTCATTGATAGTCTAAGGCATGCCACTAGAACTTCATGAAAATGTCTACTTATAGTCTGTCCTGAATGTTGAAATCTTTCTTGTAGCATCCAGTTTCCAACCCATGTCCAATTGTGTTTAAAAATATTGCGACCATTTCTTGCACTCCCATCCCTTTAGTTTGTTTCAATCCATGTTCTACTAATTCAATGCAAAGTTCATCAAATATCTTCTTTTCCATTCGAAACATCTCATAACAACGAATAGGATGTCCTTGTAAATTTCATTCACTCATGAATGACCTGTATACTGACTAGTTTTCGTGGCTCTTTACATAAATATTTAAACGCATACAATCCAACCAGTGCACTCACTTGTGCAGCCTGATCCAAGTTATCATCAGAAGAGTCACTCATTTTATTATTTATACCAATAAGTTAGAAAAAAAAGTAATTCTTTAAATAGTAGATTTCCTAAAAGTTCAATAATATTAGATAAATTCAAAAGCTCCATATAAAATAAAGATTATCAAACATAAAAAAAGATAAAGTTCATACAGCAAAGTTCATAATAAAAAAGAAAAGAAGCAAAGTACTAAACTAAAGCATAAATAACATCCTAAATTCTATATGCTGCAAACTTCAACCATTTCATCAATCTGTCATCATGTGGTCTCAATTTAAAAAAGATCTCCCTCTTTGTCGGGTCCGAAAGGAGTTCACAATATCGGGAACGCCACTCCAGATCCATTGTGATAGCCTCTATTGTGCCTAGTTCATCAATCGCTTGACCCATAGATGTTTCAGCTTTTTGTGTTCCTCTTGACTCCTGGGTATAAGCAATCCTACTAATTACATCAACTAAATGTCTTGCATTCGGGGCTCTCTGCTTTTTCTATCCTTCAGATGGTCCCATCCTTTTTCTCTTTCCTATGCTTCTTTCACTATAGCACCCTTATGATGTGTTTAAGTTAATATCTCCAAATTCAGTGCTGATTCCAGCACTAACTCCAGGAGTAGGATTTTGAAACTCTTCCTTACTGTCCCCGAATCCTTCCTCTAAGTCTAAGGTAAGACGATACACATCATCATCTTCTTCTACCTCATTAGGTAATCTCTGAGATGAGGGTGCCCATGCTTGTTGTCTAGTTGCCACCACACTTTTAAATAGAATTGTTAGTTCATCTTTGAACGGGAGTCCTTTATATATGTATTTTGCATATAGTGGATTTACCTGCATGTTTACAACCAATTATTGTTATATATTACACAATGAATATGAAGCTTATAACTCCAAATTCACAATTACATACCTCTTGCTTCTCAGCCCACCAACTATCAGGTGCATCTACCGTATGCATGTTAGGTTTCCATCCTAAACCTGTCTCTTTCTCAAACAACTTGAACCATATCATCCACTCTTTTTTAAGGGAATCCAACTTATTTTTAAGTTGTCCCCTATCATAGCTCCTACCGGTTTGTTCTTTAAATCCAGAAACTATTTCTCTTCATGCTGTTTTTGTATAAGTAGTTCCATATCGTTGCCTTTTATAGACTTGTTGCAAGCACAATTTGATTAAAATTTCAGTCGTCTTAATGTCCCAACTTACTTTTGCCTTATTATTACTCATGATTCTATTACCAAAACATCCATAATAAAAAAAAGATCCAAACCATCCATATGCATGCAAACAAAAACATGAACAAGAAAAGGGGGAATTAAATAAATAAGGGAAGATGCTAAGACAATTTATCTTAAAATTGAAGTCGAACACGTGCTGAACTTCATGTGAAATTGTTGTGTCAGTTTGTGATTTCTTTTGTTTAGGTGCTGTGGTGGAATTCCTTAGTAAAATAAGACATGCAACACTTTTCTCTTTCTTGAGATATTCTTCTTGTTGTAGGTCTTTAAATATTCATGTCACTTTTATGTTTTTATTTTACTTATAGTAGGTGCTCATAGAGTTAAAATATTCATATTAGTTTTATATTTTTATTCTACTCATGATAGGTGTGCCCTTGAGTACTTGACAGATTTTAACAAGGCAGGACATTCAGGTCTGAGATGGTAGGCAAGGTTAACCTAATTTGAAATGCTTACATATTTATATATAATATGAAATTTATAGAAATTCATATTATTTAGTAGTTGAATTATTCTGCAGACTCACTTCCCACATGAGAATATGTTATATATAATTAACAAATTAATATTAAAAAATTAAATATTCTTCTAAAATATCATTTAGTTCGAAGCATGCATCATTCGTCATTGACATTTGCACCAGTGAAGTACCTTTGCAGGCGATTTTGATGATAAAATGAATAATTGTATCATTTTCTTTTTAACCTAAAATAACTATACCAGTAAAAACACACCGATACCAATATGTATTGTGATATATAAAATATTATATGGGATGAGAATGTATTATATGCATTTAAAAAATTAACACAAACAAAAACCTAAAAAATGAAATATTCTTAATTGCACATTCATGATATAATATGGATTTGGAGCTTTTCATCAATACGAGTTCATTTTTTCAGGTGTATAAGTGCTTTCAAGATTATAAGCTTCCCAAAATATTTGGGACATGATAACTAAAGTAATGGGAAAAACACCCAAAATAAAAACTGAGTCCTAGAACTAGAAAGCAGACACAACTAATCAAAACTAATTTATGGAAAGCAGGCATAACATTTAGTATTCAACTTCAAAACATGCAAGTGAATTTTTAAAAAAAAATTGTAGCCCCATACAGTATAATAATTAAAAAAATAAATACAGGAGTTCTTGAATTTTTTTTTACCTTGCAATCCCAGAAGAAGTGCCTGAATAATGGAGGTTGGCTGATGGAGGTTGATGAAGAAGAACAGAGGTAGTTGATGAAAAAGCTCGGACATTGATGGAGGTCGCACACCAATGGGATCTGCACACCGAGCTTGCCGTGAAGAAGGAGAAGATGAACGATGAAAACAGAGTCACACATAGATCTGCACATAGAGTCGTCGGATCTATAACAGAGGTCTGAGAGGAAGAAGATTTGTTACCGTTAAATGCTCAGATCCGCGGTGAAGAAGGAGAAGCTTAAGGATGAAAACAGAGGTCTAAGAGGAAGAAGGAGAAGCTTAAGGAGAAGCTCAAATCCGCGGTGAAGAAGAAGCCGTTGAAGGACGAGCTCCACGATGCTGGAAAACCCGCACGCCCTCCACCATGAAACAGAGGTTGCCGATGGATGAGCTTGGGACACACACACCAAATGAAGCTCTGGACTATGAGTAAAGGGGGCCGTTAATATATTTGTTGGGCAATTTAATTTTGGCATTAAATGCTCCAATGGATAAAGAAGTTATTGTACACACCGTAGAAGCTCCTCTCCTCAGCTTTTGCTCAGAACCTGTTTTGGGCCATAATCTCTTTTTTCTGAAGTGGTAGTTGCAACATCCAAACATGATGAGAAAATTGGAGAATCACTTTTTGGGCTGAAAACTACGGTTTGGGCTTTCTAAACGTGTTCCCAAACATGCACTTATAGATGTGTTTGGATGTCTCTTTTGGAGTGTGATGGAAGTCAAGTTCTTGATCAAAACCCAATTTTTACATAAGCAACTCCATACGTGCTTCTATGTTGGTTTTAACTAGATCACGTTGAAGGAACCTGGTGTCGTTTGGTTTTAAGTCAGTCAAAATACAGTTTTATCAGAATTGGTTTTGTAACGTAGTTATGGTGAAAAATGGTTTTGTATTAACGTGTTTTATATTTAGATTATTTATTTGAAAATTGGTTTTGACAAATGTGATTATATTTGTATAATTTTAATCAAAAGCACTTTTAGTGTAATAATTTTTTCCAACTTTTAATAAATTAATTTTCTTTTTCCAACTATAATTAATAAATATATGTATATATATGTTTGTCTAAAACATAAAAGTTTAAAATTATTTTCTAGCATTTTATTTTCTTTATTTTTATCATTTTGACTCATAATTTTTCTCCAAATTGAACTTAAATTTTATCCCATGATAAATTTAATCTCCTTGGAATAAAATTTAATTTGCATTTATTTAATTGGAAACATAGTCTATCTGATGTAATATTTTCTTACAAGTCTGGTCCATGGAAATTAAAATTTTGAAGGGGCATTTTACTCATTAGATAGGAAGAATTTTATGTAAATTTTACTTTCTTAATTTTCTTTTTTTCTCATTTTTATTGATTTATTTTTATATTACTTTATTTTAATTGATCCACCTTACTTCCTTTCCACCTAATTTCACTAAACAAGTCTTATGGTAAGCACCCATTTTTCACATAGTTTTTGATCCTCTTCGTTGTCTTCATCACCCTCTCTCAATCTCCTTCCATTTCTATCATTTGTCCTTCGTCCAGTAATTAAAAGGGCACTAAGAGTATAAGATGGAAAAAGCATCGATGAGAATGTTGAGATGAATATGTGGTTATACAAGAATAGATAAAATAAGAAATAATTGTACATGAGGAAAAATCGGAGTAGCACCTATCGAAGAGAAAATTGTGGAAAATAATTTAAAGTGGTTTGACTATGTACAAAGAAGAGAATAAGAGGAGCCAGTAAGAAGAGTTGATTAAATGGCTTGAAACCCTATCAAAAGGCGTAAATGAAGACAAAGAATAATACTGAGAGAAGTTATAAGGAGTGATCTGTTGATCAATAATTTATCCTAAGAGATGGTATTTGATAGAGTCTATTGGAGTCGTATGATCCATGTAGTTGACTCCACTTAGTAGGATAAGACTAATGTTATTGTTATCCTTCATCCAGTTGTTGACATCCTTCGTCCAGCTGTCAGACGCCCCATATTGGTGGTTCGAGGATGGTGATGCATGTAGAGGATGAAAAAATGGTCCATCTATGGTGATGATTAGTGCTTTCTCTCTCCTCTTTTTGAGTAAGAAGCTGTCATGAACAATTTATGATTCCCTTTTAGTATTATTTATCTCTCTCTTCCTCGATCTTTTTTCCCGTTGGCAATAGAGAATCAAACCTCGAAGCATGATTGGATTTGCTTTTGCGAGAAACTTGTTTTAGCGCAATAATGAGTTTCCAATAGGATTAAAGAAAATAGCCAGTCACCGATAAAAATGCATCAAATTCATTCTATGCCCCAAACTTGGTTTCAAATAGGCTCCCAAACAAGCCCTAGATAAACTTATTTGTATTTTAGGCTTGTACAATGCTCTATCTGGTTCTAAATATATGGTATTTTGCCTTGATTTTAAATATATGACCATTTCCAAAATATGAGACCGTATTTATTCTGCATTACTAAAAAATACCCAATTTAATTTATGAGAAAAAGAGAAAGAAATTCAATATGGGTACTTTTGGAATAACAATATAATATTTAAAAAGATCAGGATAATTAACTAATTATAACTCCATTATTAATTCATGTAATTTGATTTGATTAAAAAAATTTTATATTAAAGACAAGAAAGCAATAATACATGTGGAATCTCTAAGGAGATTCCTTATATGCCAATAACGCCTTACCTATGAGGATTAAGGGTGCCTTTCATAGTTACCGTTCTTGTCCTAGGAAAAAGTAAAATTAGAATTTTGTTTAATTCGCCTTCCATTTTTACAATAATTGTCTCAAAATAACCAATCAATTTCAATCTAAAATATAAAAAAAATGTAGGAAGCTATACTATTCATAGACAATAAATAGTATAATTCATTTTAGATTTCAAGCAAATATATGAAGCTCATTTATAATTTTACAGATATTTTGGACTAGTTCAAATATCAATTGGCCTTTATATATATATATATATATATATTTTAAATTTAAATTTTAAAGAGCCCATTTCATTTTGTTCTAATAATACTTGTTGAAATTATTACTACTATTACCTTGATTTTACTAGTTTAAAATAAATTAAAATTAAGATTAATGTCGAAATTAGCTTAACCTATATTATTAGGAATTGCCTCAAATGGTCCATTTTCAAATAATCAATCAATTAATATCAATATAAAATTCAGAAAAGCGTGGAAAGTGAGTCATGAAAATAACAATTCATTTTAGATTTCATGCAAATAAACCCGTTCTAATTTTATTGATAGAAAATTTGCACTAATTCATGTAATGATTGACTGATCTTTTTTTTTTTGAACAGGCAATCTCCTTTTTTTAATAAAAGGCTATGACAAAGCTATTCAAAAGAAACTTAGATTTGAACAACCAATTCCATTTGATTTTAATGATACTTATTATATTTGTTGGTTTTTTCCCCTTGATTAGAATAAGCCCCATGCATTTGTGTGATTCTAGAAATGAGTGGTACTACTATGACTTATGAATTGTACAGATCCATTTTTTTTTCGTTATATTTTATATTATATAGATATAAAAATATAAAATGTCGATAATTTGTTGGTTTTTTCTTTTATATATATATATATATTCTTTTTGGCAAGATAGTTTTTTCTTACTTACGAGAAAGAAGGCCAGGAAACATTTTTTTGGTACAAAAAGCGGAAAGTTTTTGTAGAGCAAGAACGCTCCTTGGGCTCGATGCCCAAACCGGGGTGCATTTTTTTAGATCCAAGATCAATTTACCCAGATGCAAAAAAAAAAAAGACGACGCAGAAGGGAAATAATCCGAATAACCCCTACATTCTTTCTTCACTGATATCGTGGGGACATTCAAATCCCATAAACCCTATTTCGACGCGAATTCCACAGAAGTTTGTCGGTTTCTCTTTCATCCATTACTGCTTTTCTATCTTGTAAGGTTCAATTCCATTCTCCTGCGTATTTTGTGCATGGCGGAATCGAGTGAGATGGTAATAAACACTCTCGTAGTGAGGAAGCCCTGCTATGGCCTCCCAACTGGATGCCCTCAGTGCTTGTCTGCTTACATCTATCTCAAGTTGGCCCAAGTTCCCTTTGACCTGGACTTCCACTTGAACTACCCTGATTCCGGTATTGCCTAATCCATATCTCTGTTATGCTCGTTTATTTGATTTGCTGCTCTCACGAGCTGGGTAATGTTATATTTCTCGTGTTTTTACTGTTTTTTTTCCTCCATAATGATTTTCATGTTATGACTTTTCGACTCGGTTGTGTTTGGGGTTCGTGGCTTATCAATTTGATGCTTCATTTGTTATTTTGTAGTTTTTAATTTCCTTTTGCTTTTTGCTCGCTGAATATCTTTAGTGCTAGATTATATTGATATTCTACTTTCACCATCAGGATAATGCTAAATTAGCAATGTTTATATTAATTTTTTTGTTCGTTTCTCCATCATTATTTTTTTATGCTATGGCTTTTCAGTCAGTTTCTTGTGTTTGGGGCTTGTAGACTATAATGCCCATCCGTTACTTTGTATGTATGTGTTTGATTACTGAATTCTGAAATATTCTACTTTCACCATCCGTTACCTTGTCTGTATATATGTTTTTTAATACTTACCGTGGTTTACTTGGATTCGGTTGTTCAGATAAAATCCCTTACTTTGAGGCTGGTGATTATGTGGCATATAATAATGAGAAGGATGGGCTCATTGATTGTTTGAAAAAAGATGTAATCGATATAGACGCTGGGCTTTCCTCTGTTGTAGACTGGATACCAACGAAAGTGATACTCACAACTTGGCTTGCTGATGCACTTGCATATGAACTTTGGGTGGGAGGTGACAGTTCTTCTGCTTATAACATCTATTATTCTGGCCTTCCATGGCCTATAGGAAAGCTTCTATTTTTGAAGCAAGCTCACTTATTAAAGCTGAAATATGGGGTAACTAAAAAGAACGCTGAACTGAAGGGGGAAGAGGTCAGTTTCTCTACGTGTTTGATGCTTTATTTGAGGATACCTGAGAGATTGAAGAATTCTAAGATATTAGTGCTTCATTTGCTAACTTGTACATGCTTTTGGTTTCTTTCCCCTCTGATGCCCAATACTTTCTAACTTTTTCTGTGTACTTGTTTCCATGATAAATATCATTTTCTCTTGAATTTGGTTCTTACATATGTAGCTATTACTGAATGACAGATTTACTTGAGAGCTAATTCTGCCTATGATGCACTGTCAACATTGTTAGGGGAGCAAAACTATTTCTTTGAGAATAGGTGACTCTTCTAGCTTTATGATTAATGTAACCTCTACTTGTTTAAACCAATTTCGTGGAATGTCATAGCTTATTTCTCAATTTGCGAGTAAGTCTCAATCTGGGCCTCCTGATTTTGAGTTCACATGCCTTGTTTTGTTTATGCAGGCCATCAAGCTTGGATGCTATTTTTCTTGCACACTCACTTATCATTCTACAAGCTTTACCTGTAAGTTTTATTATCAAATGTACCATGATGTTTACAGGTTTCTCTTTAAAGTTAATAGTGGATATTCTAAAAATTATCATTTTACATGGACATGGAGACGCACCAAATTCTAAAGTTGTTTGACATGGACACGTGTGCCAAGAAAAAAATAGTGCATTATTTCCATGGCCCTTTTCCAAAGTAATTCATTTTGCTCTCCTTCATTGTTGTTACACCTTCATAGGCATAGGGGATACTCTCAACTCTGGTCAATGAAGAGAAAGATAGGTAACTTCAAGGATTCCTTGATCATCATCCGTTGGTTAAAACTTATATCCCACAATTTCCCACATCTTAATCTCTCTTTTTGTTGTGGAGTTTTTCTTGAAAGTTGACAAAGATTATGATGAAAATATAATAAATACTCTAGGATTTTTTCTTTTAGGGGAATAAATCAAAGAGCAAGTGCTCCAATTTCTTTACAACACAAAGATGAACATGGTCGCGTAAGTAGCTTAAGAGTAATCTTTTGAAGGATTGGATCATTAACACCATGAACTAGACATCAAGAATTTACATCCATGACGCCTTTATCATATAAAGAGCCAGAATCATCAAACCCTTCTCTCCCATCCAACAATTTACTCTCTCATTAGTGTGTTCCGCATCTTGATACTGAGGGTTGGAGTCTTTACTTAGCCATTCATGGCTATCTTAAGCACCATAAAATTGTAAAGAAGAAAATATTATAATTCATCTGATCATCTATAATCTATATCTATGATTGTGTAAAAAAATGTATAAATTTGAATCAATCACTTTGGGTTCAAGGAATGTACTAAACAATGAGGAGGTCTACTATTTGTCCAACACCCAATATTGTGTGATCAACATGGTAAAAGGTTGATGGTTACCGTTCATCTATTCTTTCATATTGATATATGGCCCTTTTCACCTTCTGAATATTTGAATGCAACATCTCATACACCAGATGAAGAGTAAACGCATCCATATTGGTGCTTCTTAGAGCATCATGGAAGAGGTTAGTTAAAGAAATGTTGAAACCAATCTTTTGCCACCAGCTATGACTCTATAGCTTTTCTTTTATAAAACCAATTTTCCTGAGCTTTCACGTCTAAGGCATTCTCTATAAGACCTGTAGCCCTTCTTTTTCTTGAATTAGGACTATTTGCATGTGCTTTTGCAGAACAGAAATTTTGAATTGACTAGATAGGGCTGAGTGGAATAAAACTTTCAATGGACTATGTTCCTTCATCGTCTAAAACTTTGAAGCAGTAATGCTTCCAAAATCTCTGATTCCGTACCATGAAGTTTTAGACAACTATGCCCTGATTCTAGTATCCGAGACTTTAGTCAGTAGGCTTCCTTCAGATCTCAAATTCACCCTTCTCTTTTTGGTTACATGACGAAACAAAGGTCTTTTCCTAACTCTTGCTAACGATCCACTCACCTCAACACCAGACCACTCCTAGTGGTTTACCATTCTTTAATAAAGCCATAATATGATGTGAAACTGGAGAGTGGAGATATGATGCTCTGGTCCTTGATCTGCTTCATTTTGACATCATCATATGCACATACTTTTGATTTGAGTAAGGAGGAGGATGTATTGACATGTCACTAGAAATTTGAGAGTAATTATCAAATGGAAGGGCACTTGATAGGAAACTCATGACGTATATTTCTACCACTGAGGTGACTTAGCAAATTGGGGATTGATGATTTTTTGCTCTGCCTTTTTTTCTCATGGAGAAATATCATGACGTTATTTCTGGCATAAAAGTGTTTGTTATCATCAACATCAGTAATTTTTGTGTTTTACCCACACTACCTGTTTTCTCAACTTTTTTAATGAAGGTCTTGGATTACCTTATGCTTTATTTTTTTCTAATAAAAAATTTTTGGCTTCTGCGTTTGAGCATTATGCAAGTGGTGGGCTATTAATATCCGGAGGATGAGATCTATCTTTATAAGAAAGTTTTATGACTTTGATTTTTGACTGTTTTGCTTATATGTACCACCAGGAAACATCAGTGCTACGGATCAAGCTTTTGGACCATGCTAATTTAATGAGATATGTCCAAAAATGTAAGACACAACTCATAGACGCTGATGCATTTCCATCCTCGGACATACCTTTGCACAGAGATGCATCATCATCAGATTCAAGAGGCCATTCAAATTGGAGTAAGATTTTTTCAGGACCTTGGTAATGCATACTTTCATTTTGTTTTATTTGAGGAACAATTGAACCATGTGCTTGATTTATGATTTTTGAGCGGAGTAACATGTCATGATCTTGTCACCAGATTGTGTAGTTGGGATTTTGAACCTAGAAATTAGGGCTGGTAGTCGGTTAGTAGATACCTACTGACTTCCGAGCTGCCTTTTCTTGTAAACTGTTCACCACCGGGCTATACCGCAAGCGTATGGGCCGAGGTAATAGCAAAGTGATGAGTGAGTATCGTTTCCACAGGGACTTAGATTAAAAAATGATCAAACATTGGACATTGCATTTTCGATTAATTCGAGTCACGTAAATCAAAGGTTCACTATTCAATTAACTTCAACTATTCAAAACAAGCGTATAAAATTAGCAACAAGAACAACTAGGACTTGAAAAATTCAAAGAGACTTAGGATTATTCATTCCCCTTGTATTTCATAAATACCCACTTATACTCCTTTTACAATTGTTCTTAATGCAAGATCATGTTAGTCAGGATACCAATTTAGCTATATGTGCTCTCTCGAATCTCCAAATAGCTGTTTAGTTCAATTAATTTAGTAATCTCTTAATTAGTTAATTAAACTCTCAAATTCAATTCAAATCCTAAGTAACTATATGAGGTTAGTGAATATATCTCTACCCCACTGACACAACTTGTCACTCAACAAAGCAAGATTCGAGTTCTCACATGACCCAACTCAAGTTCTCTATGTACGCTTACTTTCTCAAGCATAACTTAAATAAACCGGATAATCTTATTGATGGCCAAACAATAAGAGACATTAAGAATAGAGTTAAATCAACATAAAGATTGCATGAATCACAATTATAATGGAGAAATGAGTATTTAATCCATACAAGGGTTCAGAATAATCCTAGAAATGGAGCACTAGCCACTCATGTTCAACAAAATCATGACAACATATATCTCAATCAACATCATTATTGAACACAAGTGAGACAAGAAAGAAGGAAATGCAAGAAAACCAAAGAGGGAAGCTGAAATCTCTTTAAGACTTCAAACCCTAGCTTCAGTCTCCTTCAAGAAGCCAAACCCTAGCACACCCAAGCTCCCCAAGCTGACTTCTGGACGTCCCTTCGTGCCCTCGCTCGGTGTCCCCGAATATCTCCTCAAACCCCTTCAAATACTTCGTTCAAATGAAGCTCAGCGTTTTGCTGACGCAGGATTCTCGCGCGGCTAGAAGATCCACGCCGCGGCAATCCGGCAGTCCTGTTTAGCTTACTGTGTGTCATGGGGCCGCGGCTTCATTCCATGTAGCCGTGGTGTGGTGAGCTCGGACCTGAACATTTTCCTCACTGTCTGCTATGAAGCCGCGGCCTCATTCCACCAAGCCGCGACGTGGACTTCTCTAGAAGCCTACTCCCTTCTTTGCTGATCTCCAACTCTACCAAAGGTGCTTAGCTGCTCCACTGCTCTCCCCATGAGATCTGCAATAAAGATGAGGATTTATGATCTTTCATGGGAATAAAATAATACATAATAAGACAAAAACATACTACCATGCATTATTAGGATTATATTACACATTTTCCTATCCTGAGTGTCAAGTATGTACATATATGAATGCGTAACTCAAGGAAAATGTGCTGGAACGATGCAATTTGGTATTATTAACATAAACTATGTCCTAAATATGTAGAACCATACAGTGATACAACCTTACTTCTGACTTCGCAGAAAAGCATGTGAGGTTTCATGTTAGATTCCTTCATAATGAAATTGCGGACAGAAGTGGAAAAAACTGTAATGGGGGGCTAGGTATTGTTCTGGAACTTAAAGCAGATTATATAAAGTCACTGGGTAGAAATAGAATGTCTGGAATTTACTAGAAAATCTTCTAAATAATATGTATAACCAAAAGTATAGACTGTGCATCCTTTTACTCATAGTAGGCTTTATAGGTGTAAAAATAAAACGACTTGTAACTAACCCCAAGGAGTTGGGCTATTACTAGCAGCAAGTGTGTAATGTGTGGTTAGGTATCTAACTTGGCAATTTCTTGGGGTCATGTCACATGTCTAGATACTGTAGAGTTCTTGACCGCAAACTTTTCGTAAGTTTGAAGAGAGAAGAGAGACAATAAGAGTAGGAGAAAACAGAGAAAGTAAATTTTATTCACATTTTACTGTGTCACGCAAGCACTTTCTCCCTTTGATTTCTACAAAAGCTTTATAATAAATAAATCTAAAGGATTCTCATGCGTCTAGTCACTGTCTAGGCGGTGGATTAGTTGAGGGGGGAGCAGAAAATGATGAGTTGGACATTGCTTGACCAATTCTACTCTAATCACCTAAAATTGGGGGAAAAACCTTGAAAATCTTTGAAGTTTTAATCACTAACAAAAGTTGCTTAAAAAGCAATATATAATTATGATTGACCCCCCTTTGTCCGGCATTTGCCATGCTGCTGAGATAAAATATTTAGGTGAAAATATTTATTTTCCGTGTGACTGTCCATCTTCACTGAGTTTCATTTGTCATGCTCATGTTTATTTATCAGGTTCAAAGCCTAAGAGCAAGAAACCAAAGAGGGAGAAAACAAAGGAGGAGAAAACCTTCAGAAGAAGGGCCAAATTCTTTTTGATAGCACAGGCGGTTGCAGTTGTTCTTTTCCTCACTCACATATCTGGACGATATGATACTGAAGCGGAGCTAGACGATGACTCTGAAGGCTATGGCTATGATGACTGAAAATTGCAATTCACTTGAATATCTTCCTCTCAAATGCAATCCTGTTTTCACTAATCAAGATGCGCCTCTTTCCCCTGTTATCATGCAGATTGAAAATTTTGGTAATTAACCATCCATACCAATTGTAGGATCCATTTTTTGGTCACACATTCATTTTTGTTGATTATTGTGAAGGATATCTTCAGATTTCGACATATATTGGTGGCGTTGAGCACAGTGACCATTGTCTTTTTGAAAGTAGTATTGATGGTACTTTTTCATCATAGTATTGGGCAGATTATTGAGTAGAATGAACGGAGACTATTGAGCACAGTTTAGGATAACATTGAGAATATTGAAATCACAGGAGCTTAAATGTCACATAATCAAAGCTGATGCAGTGAGGACAAATCCTTCTTCAAGTGTTTTTTTTTTTTGAGTATTAAAGGGTTTTAATGCATGTAAATTACATCTCGGGAGTGTTACTTTCGAGTATCCTTCTACAGTTAGTTATGCAAATAGTGTATCTAAAAGGTGAGGGTTCTTCTACCAAAAAAGATGTATGGCTTCAGAAGACAAAGAATTTTATTTTTTGGGTCTCTTTAATTTAAAGTTTAATGTAATATTTTAAAAATTATATTATATGTTTGTGTATATTCATTTGAACTCATTCCACTTTTAGGACATGAAGTAGTGAAATTTGATTACATTCAATATTAATAAATTAATAAAAATATTTCAAATTTTTTTTATTCCTTTGCAATTCTAAAGAACTTTTATTTAATTATATGAAATTTAATTCATTTAAATTTTTAATTAAACGTTGCTCTAGAAATAACTATATTCAAGGGTATTAATATAAATATAGTATAATATAAAATTTATGACAAGTTAGGTATTTATATGTTATGATTATGTGTAGTGGGATTTAAAATAAAAATGCATTTAATTTTAATTAGAATGTAAATATATATTTAAAATAAGAATTATTTCAAGGGAAAACTTTAAGATTAAACTAAAATATAATATGATTTTTATTTTAAATTCCATATATGTTGCAATAATAAACATTTGAATAATTTTAACAAAAATAAAAATTAAGAAAAATGTTTTTTATTTTAGAAATTATAAAATAATTTTAAAAATTTTAATACATAGCATATCAATTTTTTATATCTCAGAGGGCCAGTGAATGAAAAGATGAGAGGAAAAAGAAAAATAAAAAGTGGGAAAGAAAGACAAAGTAAGAAAATAAAAAATTCTATAGATAATTTTGAAATGAAAGTATTCTCTATAAAAAAAAATTCAACAGAAAAAATAATACATTGATGAGAGAAACTTTGAAGTTGGGAGAGTGTGCTTTAAATTTATTGGGATAAAATTTAAATTTAAATTTAAATTTAAATTTCAAACTATTGGAATGTATAAATTTTTTAAGAAAAATTAATTTTAAAAGTGATATTATCTTTTCATTGAATTTGAATTTTCTTTTGATTTGAATGATTAATTTGTTATCTTTTAATTATATATTATTTACTGCTTCTGACCTCATATATAAGAAAATTTTAAAGGAGGTATCTGGGTTCAAATTATAAAAAAAAAACTGGCATAAGAGTATGTCTTATGCATTTAATATATATTTTTTAATTGTACCCCTCATTTAATTATGTGCAATAAATGAGTATAAATTAACTAGGAAACAAGATTTAACATTTGATTATGAGTATTTGAGGATAAAATTTAATTTACGACACATTTAAAGAGTATAACTATTTTTAACAAACTTTCTTAAGAATAATGGATAGTTATTTTTTTTTCTTCTTATATTCAAAACTAAAGAGTTATAATACATTAATTTAATTATGATAAGTCTGACATTAGTAAACCATTTAATTACAACATATCATATCTTGTTATTTTGTTAAGTATATACAAAAAAATATGTTATAATAATTTAAAATATGAACAAAAAATATAACAGTATAAAGATGTGAATTATTTTGAATTTAAAAAATGAACAGCAATTATATGCATATAATGTGAAAGTTTTTTTCTATATCACAATTAATATCCAAAAAAAATAACTAAAATATTATAATTAAAATAGTTATAGTTAGATGGTATTTTTATTTAAAATACTACTAAATTCAAGAAAAGGTGACAGATTATTCTTACGGTTTTTTTTTGTAACAATTTAATTTATAGTAACAATTTAGTATTCTTTCATTTTTTCGGGAAATAAAATCACAATAAATTAGGTTAAAATTGATAATAACATTATAAATTATATTATTAAATAATTTTTGCATTTATGACAAATAAAATCTGCATCCAATATGATATTTTTAAAACACATAGGTTAAGTTAAGAAGCTATTTAAAATTTCATAAAATCTAATTAAATTAAATATTTAACAGACTACGGTGATTTTCTCGTAAAATTCTCCTAAGATAATGTGGCAATTTTCTAAGGAAATCCAGATTTGGTGGAAAATCGACATTATAAACTATACTATTAAATTATTTAAAATTGACATTATAAGTTATACTAGTCATAATTATAATTATACTATTAACTAATTTAGATATTTATAAACCGTTTAATTATTTTGAAATCATGAAAAATTATAAAATGTATTTAAAATACATTACGTCATTATTATGGGAAATTTTGATTTGGTGGAAAATATCCATGAAGCACCTTATTCTATCATGTATTAGTTTAAAACTTCCGAAACTATGAAAGAATTGCTTTTAGGTTCAGATTTTCTGGAACTACCAAAATTGATTTGCTTGTGCCTTTATTTTTACAATAATAATAATAATAGATTTTTTATTAAATAGTTCAATAAAAAAGGGAAATTTAACAGGATAGGTGTTAGCTTGCTCATAAGAAATTTAATAAAGAGTTGGTAACGAAAAAATTTTTTTTTCAACGAAAATTTTTTAAAATTTTTTTTTTCAATCTAAAAAAACATTTTCAAAAATTTTTTTAGGATGTTTATTCAAAATTTTAAAAATAATTAAAATTTAATTTTTTTTTATTTTAAAAAGTTACTCTAAATAGTTTCTAAGAAAACAATTATCATAGATCTGAGTATATACTAAGGTTATAATAATTTGCCTACAAATCCCATATTTTTCTCTTTTTGAAATAATTTAAAAAGTATTTTTTATTTTAAATAAATAAAAAATAATTTTTACTTTTCAAACAATTTCTAAACAAAAATTACTTTTTTAAATAATTAAAAAATCACTTTAAAAAAAAATAAAACAATGGCTCTACTAAATAAAAGGGAAAAACTTACTGCAAAATAATATTAAGGACCTGTTTGACAGAGTTTTTGAAAATAATTTTTTATTTTTAAATATTAAAAAATAAAAAAATTTATTTAATAAATCTGTTTTTTATAAATTATTATGAAAAATAGTAAAATAAAAAAAATAAAAAACTCAAAATATCAAGATAATATTCAAGGCATTTTGTAGTTTTTATTTAGAAAAACATAAGAAAATATGGAAAACACTCACATTATTAATAATAAAGTTATAAATTTTGAATAACTCATCTATCACTCCCTAATTATAATTTTAAGAATAATTATTTAAATAATTTTTTTTATTTTCTTATTTTTAAAATTTACTCTAAACAAATAGTTTTATAAAATTGTTTTTAAAATAATAAAATAAAATAAAAAATATTGTGAAACAAGGGAAAAGAATAATGGCATGAAACCTTTTTTTCAAGTAAAGGGGACCTGTGGGAAGGAAGAGAATCGGGAATCTATCAGAGCAGAAAATGCTGAGGCTGGTTTCGAAGCGAATTGTGGGACCAGCATCTTGGGAGGTGCCGTCGCCGGCGCTCTAGGTTCTGCCCCGATTCTGCCACGGGAGGAATTTTGTAGCTGGATCCTTCGACGATAATGACCTCACCGTCGGTACGTGCCCCGCTTGTCTGGATGTCACGAAACACCATATTAAAGATGTTGAGGAGGTCGCAAAGATTGTTGTCTAGAACTTCGGCTTTCATTGGGCTACTGCCTCTTCGTCTCTCTGTATGTGGTCCTTCGAATTCCCTTTTTTTCCCGTCGCCCTTCGCTCTGTTTTTTTTTTCTTAGTTTGTTGAGATAAAGACAAATTAGGATGAATTTGTGCTTTGGAGATTTTACTGGGAAATTTACATGTGTTTCCTTATTCGCGTGAAGGAGCTGTGGAGTTTGAGCGAATTGTTCTCTAAACGTTTCATCTTGGAATTGAAGGGAGAGAACACAAAGAAAGTGTCGAACACTTTTTAGGCAAAAGAAAAACTGACTATATTGCTAAAATATACTGCAATTTTCGTGCTTGGTTCAACTTTAGGCAACGGATAAATAGGCTAAAAGATACAAACAGGAAAAGAGAGATACTTGGCACTACATGGATTTTTCCTTGTCTTTCCAAGCATGCTTGGCCAAAGGAAGAGACTGTGTAAGAATATCTGCAAGCTGTTCTTCACTTAAAACTATTTCATCGTTTGCAATCAAATCTTGGATGAAATGAAGATGAATATCAATGTTCTTGGTGGTCTACCATGAAATGCAGGATTTTTTTGCCATGGCTATTGTAGATTTATTATCACAAAAAATTTCAGTTGGCTTTGTTTATTCTTGATGAAAATCTTTAAGTATCATTCTCAACCAGACAACTTGACAGGCTGAAGATGTAGCAGCTACGTACTCAGCCTCAGAAGTTGATAAAGCTGTTGTTGCTTGCTTCTTTGAACTCCATGGAATAGATCCCATCCAAGGCTGAAAAAGCTTCCCGAAGTGCTTCTTCTGTCATCAAATGAACTTGCCCAATCTCTGTCAGTAAAACCATATAAGCCAAAATTTGGTGCTTGAGAATACCAAATTCCATAATCCACTGTTCCAGCAATACAGTATGCTCTGTAGGCCCTTGCATGAACCTGGACACAACCCAATAGAGAGCATGATATCTGGTCTAGAATGAGTCAAATAGATTAGTCCCCCAACTAAACTTCTAAACTGTTTTGCATCAGCCAATTTAGTACCATCAGCATCTTCAAGCTGCAATTTTTCATTCAGATTCATTGGAGTAGTTGGACGTTGGCAATTTTCCATTTTGAATCTCTTCAGAAGGTCCATAGCATATTTTCTTTGTGAAACAAATATTCCATTGTCTCCTCGTCTCAATTCAAGCACAAGAATTGCAATAGACCTAAATCTGACATTTCAAATTGCCTCATATTGGCCATAAACTCAGCTACAGAAGGGGATGAACCCATATAGATCATGCCATCAACATAAAGGGAAGCAATAAGAAGGTCAGTACCTTTCCTTTTTGAATATATCGCTGGTTCATTGGCACTTCTTTCAGATCCACTTTGTTGGAAATAAGAGTCAATTTTGTTATACCATGCTCATGGAGCTTGTATTTTCCTCAACAAACAAGGCTTGATAAATGTTTTAAAAGAGAGACTTAGAGAGGATTACGAAATAGATAATTCCATGCTAAATGGATAGGTGCTTATGATTATCAATCAATTTTGATGAGTTTTGTTTGGAAGAGT